>ML662452.1:8521736-8592284 GCA_007570785.1 Antilocapra americana
CCACCAACAGTGTAAGAGGGTTCCCTTTTCTCCACATCCTCTCCAGCATTTATTGCTTGTAGACTTTTGGATGGCAGCCATTCTGACTGGTGTGAGATGATACCTCAGTTTAGTTTTGATTTGTATTTCTTTGATAATGAGTGATGTTGAGCATCTTTTCATGTGTTTGTTAGCCATGTCTTCTTTGGGGAAATGTCTGTTTAGTTCTTTGGCCCACTTTTTGATTGGGTTGTTTATTTTTCTGGTATTGAGCTGTAGGAGTTGTTTGTATATTTTTGAGATTAATTCTTTGTCTGTTGCTTCGTTTGCTATTATTTTCTCCCATTCCGAAGGCTGTCTTTTCACCTTGCTTATAGTTTCCTTTGTTGTGTAGAAGCTTTTAATTTTAATTAGGTCCTATTTCTTTATTTTTACTTTTATTTCCAATATTCTGGGAGGTGGGTCATGTAGGATCCTGCTACGGTGTATGTCGGAGAGTTTTGCTTATGATTTCCTCTAGGAATTTTATAGTTTCTGGTCTTACATTTAGATCTTTAATCCATTTTGAGTTTATTTTTTGTGTATGGTGTTCTAGTTTCATTTTTTTACAATGAAAACTGTTGACCAGTTTTCTCAGCATCACTTGTTAAAGAGATAGTCTTTTCTCCATTGTGCATTCTTGCCTCCTTTGTCAAAGATAAGGTGTCCATAGGTGCGTGGATTTATGTATGGGCTTTCTACTTTGTTACATTGATCTGTATTTCTGTCTTTGTGCAAGTACCATACTGTCTTGATGACTGTGGCTTTGTAGTAGAGACTGAAGTCAGGCAGTTTGATTCCTCCAGTTCCATTCTTCTTTCTCAAGATTGCTTTGAAGACTCTTGAGAGTCCCTTGGACTGCAAGGAGATCCAACCAGTCCATCCTAAAGGAGATCAGTCCTAAGTGTTCACTGAGTGTTGAAGCTGAAAGTCCAATACTCTGGCCACCTGATGTGAAGAGCTGACTCGTTTGAAAAGACCCTGATGCTGGGAAAGATTGAAGTTGGGAGGAGAAGGGAACAATAGAGGATGAGAAGGTTAGATGGCATCACCGACTCAATGGACATGAGTTTGGGTAAATTCTGGGAGCTGGTGATGCACAGGGATGCCTCGTGTGCTGCAGTCCATGGGATCAGTCCATGGACACAACTGAGCGACTGAACTGAACTGAACTGAATGTATCTATTTGTTTTATTTCACAAAGCTTTTACAAACTTTTCATTTTATTTATTTATTTTTTGGCCACATAGCAGGTAGGACCTTAGTTCCCTGACCAGGGATCGAATCTGTGCCCCCTGCATTGGAAGTGTAGAATCTTAACCACTGAATCACCAGGAAAACAAGTTCCTCAATGTTTTCTTTTGTCACTTGTGCTTTTAATGTCACTCTAAGGAATCATTGCCTAACCCCAAGATGACTAAAATTTGCCTCTGTTTTCTTCTAAGAGTTGTACAGTTTTAACTCTTACATTTAGGTCTTTGATCCAGTTTGTGTTAGTTATTGTATATGAAGTGAGGCAGGGGTTCAATGTCCCTCTTTTGCATGTGTATGTCCAATTGTTCCAGCACCATTTGTTAAAAAAAAAACTATTGAATTCCCCATTAAACTATCTTGCCCCTTTTGTTAGAAATCTATTGACCGAAAATGTAAAAATTTATTTCTGGATTCTCAATTTTATTCAACTGACTCTATCAGGAGAAAATAGAGTTAATGTGTCACAATAGGGTGAGTGAAGCATTTGAATGGGGTTCCTGAAACACTGACTTGTACCACTGAAATATAGTAAAGTTTAATAGAAGATAAAAAACTAGAAATATAGAAACATGAGGAAACTAGTTCGGCTTATCCCACCCTTTAGCTTGATCAAAGTTCAGTTGATAATTAAAAATTATATTTTAGGTGTACAACATGATGTTTTGATATATGTATACCCTGGTTTGGAAAGATCCCCTGGAGGAGGAAATGGCAACTCACTCCAGTATTCTTACCTGGAGAATCCCAGAGGAGCCTGGTGGGCTACATCCCATGGGGTCGCAAAGAGTTGGACACAACTGAGCGACTTTCACTTTCACTTCAAAGCAATAGCAAATCAGTATATTGATCACTTCATATAATTACCATGTATGTGTGTGTGTGGTGAGAACATTTAAGATCTACATGCTGCAGCTGCTGCTAAGTTGCTTCAGTTGTGTCTGACTCTGTGCAACCCCAGAGACGGCAGCCCACCAGGCTCCCCTGTCCCTGGGGTTCTCCAGGCAAGAACACTGGAGTGGGTCACCATTTCCTTCTCTAACTAAGATCTACCTAGTGGAAGCTAGATTCTTTTTTTTTCTTTTTAAATTTTTTTTTGGTATGAATCATTTTTAAAGTCTTTTCTGAATTTGTCACAATATTATTATTATTTTATGTTTTGGCTTTTTTGGCCATGAGCCATGTGGGATCTAAGGTCCCTAATCAGGGATCTAACCTGCACCTCCTTCATTGGAAGGTGAAGCCCTAACCACTGGACACCAGGGAAGTTCCCAAAGATAAATTCTTGATGTCTATTCCTCATTGTTGGGCCAGGAGTCCGAAGGTGCCTTGCTCTGTGATTGCAGCAGAGCCAACATTTTTGCTTAACTTGTTAACTAACCCAGCATTCAATAAAGAGAAGCCTGGGTGATGACAAAACTGATTGGAATAGGACCCCTGGGGGCTCAGTTGGGAACGAATCCACCTGCAATGCAGGAGACCTGGGTTCAATCCCTGGCTTGGGAAGATCCCCTGGAGAAGGGAATGGCTACCCACTCCAGCATTCTGGCCTAGAAAATTCCATGGACTGTATAGTCCATGGGGTCGCAAAGAGTTGGACATGACTGAGCAGCTTTCACTTTCACTAGGCTATAATGAGTTGAAAAAATATCCCCAGGATGCTGGATATCTTAGTGTTTTGCATGAAGTATCTCTCTAGTCATGTGTGGTGAAAGTCCTGTACTGCATGTCACTGGGGGAAGAAAGCGAGATGTTCCATTTCAGTGGAAGTCATATAGCACAACATTTCAGATGAAAGAGATATGAGGCAGAAAGCAAGAAGGGTCATTAAATTTTCTGTATTTATTTTTTTGCATTTCATTTTCTGCTCTGTCTAGTCGAAAACTTATAATGGAAGTTTCTGGAGAAATGCTTGAGGTACTCACGCATCCAGTAGCGTTCCATTAGAGAGAAGAAAGAGTTAGTATTTGGCCAGACAATTCATTGGAGGTATATTTCACTTCTGGCTGTGCCTCTTTTTTCTGTGGTGTAACAGCTTCCTTAACCCAGATTTATGGCTTCAATTGGAATTCTCTTGCACTTGGCAAAGCAAGAAAAGGAGGATTATATTTTTACTGAAAGTGAATGAGCCTATCAAGGGGGGAGATACGGTTAATGCTTCACTGAAGGGACTCTAAAGCCCTAGAGCATTATTGTATTGAGGTGATCATGAAGTTAGAAAGCATGAAAGCCTGAAGGAGGCAAAGTGCCCAGGAAGTCCCACCATGAGCTCATATTTCTTCTGTCTAGAATGTTAATTTTGGCTACCCTATTTGTATAGCGCTCAGTTAAACAGAGGTTCTGGACAAAGGTGGGGCAATATGGAACATATTTGGAGGAAGAATATTATTAAAACTAGCTACAGCAGGAGTGTGGTAAAGTGGTAAAGAATCCGACTGCCAATGCAGGGGACATGAGTTTGATCCCTGGTCCAGGAAGATCCAACATGCTGTGAAGCAGCTCAATCTGTGAGCCACAGCTACTGAGCCTGTGCTCTAGAGCTTGGAAATCACAACTATGGAGCTCATGTGCCCTAGAGCTTGTGCCTTGGAAAAAGAGAAGCCACTGCAATGAGAAACCCACAGACCACAACTAGAGAGGAGCCCCTGCTCGCCGCAGCTAGAGAAAAGCCCATGCAGTGATAAAGACCCAGCACAGCCCAGAATAAAATAAATGAAATTACATATATATAAAAAACTAGCTACAGTACAAACAAACTTCCCAGGTGGCACAGTGGTAAAGAATCCACCTGCCAATGAAGGAGATGGAAGAGGGTTTGATCCCTGGATTGGGAAGATCCCCTGGAGGAGGAAACGGCAACCCACCACAATATTCTTGCCTGGAAAATCCCACGGACAGAGGAGCCTGGCGAGTTTTAGCCCACAAGGTTACAAAGAGTTGGACACGACTGAGCATATACACAGCACAAACATGGTCTCGTTTCCATTTTACCTACTGTTTTATTTCAGATATGTTGGTTGATGTTGAAACTTGCAATTTGATACACTGGTTGCAGGATTTCCTGACAGGATTCAGGCTGTGCTAAAAGATAAGGGACTTTACCTGTAAAACCCTAGCCCTAAAGCTAGTTGAGGTAGGGAACGGGACTGCCAATGGTTTCTTTTGGGGTTTTGTTAAATGCTTTTGGCTTTATTAATAATAAACCTTAAAAAGTTTATGATTGGAAAACAGTGCATATGAGTTGAAGAGACAAGGGATGGGATATAGTGAATATTTTTGGTTTTGTCTGCTACCCTCCATTTGGTAATAGCATCCCAAGTTTTCTTTGCAGAACTTTCCCTCCATATACTGGACTCTCAGTCTTGATGCCTTTTCTTTTCTAAAGTGTGGGCAGAAGCAGCTCATGAATGGGAGAATTGGGATCTGTGAGGATCTGGTTAAGAGTCAGAGCTTCCCTGGTGGCTCAGCGGTAAGGAATCTTCAGTGCAGGAGACCCAGGTTTGATCCCTGAGTCAGAAAGATCCACTGGAGAAGGAAATGGCAACCCGTGTCAGTATTCTTGCCTGGGAAATCCCATGGACAGAGGAACCTGGGGATTACAGTCCATGGGGTCGCAAGAATCAAACATGACATAGTGACTAAACCACCACCACTAGAGAATCCAAGCTTTTAACATTCAGGGATTTTTGTTCATACTGGGAAAATCTTAATTCTATAATCTTATTTGTGCCGGGATTTTTCTTTTTGCTAAGGGCATTAATTATTTTTTTGTACTTGGACTTGATGAGTAAGAAAGGATTAAAATGTTTTAGCTTATAATGCATAGACTATATAAATTCTGTTATATATTATGACTCCATATCTCCATGTGATTAATAACATACATTTTGTGTGGCAACAAATATAAGCAACCTTGATTTAGATCTAGGTGGAATACTATTTTTGAAAAATGTTTAACTTACATTTTAAATTTTTTGGTAGCCTTTAAATGTTTTTGCATACTTGAATTCTAGTGTGTCATTATAATCTAGCCCTGTGCTGATAATGTACTCAATATACAATTACATAGTTTCTCTGCTCTTCTAGGTCATATACTGTTTGAGGAAAGCAAATGAGACATAATTCCTTTCTTTAAGGCTTTCATAACTAAATTGTATGGGGCTGCCCAGGTGGTGAAGTGGTAAAGAATCCTCTTACCAATGCAGGAGACACAAGAGACTCAGGTTCTATCCTTGTCTGAGGAAGATCCCCTAGAGTAGGAAATGGCAACCCACACCAGTATTCTTGCCTGGAAAATTCCTTGGACAAAGGAGCCTGGTGGGGTGCAGTCCAGGGGGTCACAAAGAGTCACAAAAACAAAAACAAAAACAAGGGGGGTTGCAAAGGGGACACAACTGAGCGATGGAGCATACACAATTAAATTGTATAAAAGACTTGGAATCTGATTTAATAGTGGGTAGAGGCTAAGTGTCTTGCGTTGGCTGGAGTACATTCTCCACAGCATGGAGTAAGATCAGGGCCAGCAGCTGCAGTAAAAGGAATGTGAAAGCTTTGGTTCTATAGTTGAACAAGACCAACATCTTTGCTTGGCCTGGTCACCAGCTCTATTGTCCTTAGTAGGACAAGGATGAAGAGTGGCTGGGCTGGCAAGGAGAGGCCCTAGGCTATGATGAAGGAATAAATATGTTCCAGAATGCTGAATGCCTTGTATTTCCCCCCAACCTCCCCCCGCCCCAAACAATGTGCTCAGTAGACAGGCTACCTGATGGCACGATTATTTAAATATTGGGTTCCTAAAGTTCTTATATGGTCATGTGCAAGCGCGAGAGTATATTCCGAACTGTAGGTCCTCAGGGAGAGAAGATGAACTTTCCCATTTCAATGTGTGGGGTTGTAAGACAGTGGGTATAAATTTATATGGTGGAAAACAGTGAGGGTCATTGACTCCTTGCTTTGTCTGGAAAAAAGCTTGCAAATGAAGGGTGCTTGAGAAAAGCTTGGAGTACTTGGTAAACCCACTGAAAGTCCTTTTAAATAAGGAAGGAGTCTATATTAGACCAATTATGACATGGCTCCAAAGGCATAAGCAAATTTTATGAGCAAGCAATTTACACTCTTAGCCTATGGAATGTGCTCTTCCTGTTGTGTTGTGCCGTTACAGTATTTGGAATCCACACTTACGATTTCTTTAGGGATCCTCGAAGACTAGATGACTAATGGTGAAAAAATTGTCTGATTTGCATAATCCTTCTGTGTATGTGTGTTAGGACTGACTGAAAAGAACTGCTTCAGCATTTATAGCTTCATTACCCTGAAGAACAGTGAGGAATGAAAATTTTCTGAGTGGGCAGATCTTGAGGAAATATCTGTCCTTGCCCACTTTACCTGGAAGCAAAGACAACCTAATTCATGGATTTATGAAAAATTATAATGGTCTGCCTTTATTGAAAGGGTAGTGGAATAAGTAAGGTTAAAAATTGGTAAACTCAAAATGGATCAAAGATCTAAAATAAGACCAGAAACTATAAAACTCCTAGAGGAAAATATAGGCAAAACACTCTCCAACTTAAACCAAAGCAGGATCCTCTATGACCCACCTCCCAGAATATTGGAAATAAAAGCAAAAATAAACAAATGGGACCTAATTAAAATGAAAAGCTTCTGCGCAACAAAGGAAACTAAAAGCAAGGTGAAAAGGGAGCCATCAGAATGGGAGAAAATAATAGCAAACGAAGCAATGGACAATTAATCTCAAAAATATACAAGCAACTCCTGCAGCTCAATTCCAGAAAAATAAAACGACCCAATCAAAAAGTGGGCCAAAGAACTAAACAGACATTTCTCCAAAGAAGACATAAAAATGGCTAGCAAACACATGAAAAGATGCTCAGCATCACTCATTATCAGAGAAATGCAAATCAAAACCACAACGAGGTACCACTTTACACCAGTCAGAATGGCTGCCATCCAAAAGTCTACAAGCAATAAATGCTGGAGAGGATGTGGAGAAAAGGGAACCCTCTTACACTGTTGGTGGGAATGCAAACTAGTACAGCCACTATGGAGAACAGTGTGGAGATTCCTTTAAAAAACTGGAAATAGATCTGCCATATGACCCAGCAATCTCACTGTTGGGCATACACACTGAGGAAACCAGAATTGAAAGAGACACGTGTACCCCAATGTTCATCGCCACATTGTTTACAATAGCCAGGACATGGAAGCAACCTAGATGTTCATCAGCAGACGAATGGATAAGAAAGCTGTGGTACATATACACAATGGAATATCACTCAGCTATTAAAAAGAATACATTTGAATCAGTTCTAATGAGGTGGATGAAACTGGAGCCTATTATCCAGAGTGAAGTAAGCCAGAAGGAAAAACAACAATACAGTATACTAACGCACATATATGAAATTTAGAAAGATGGTAACGATAACCCTGTACATGAGACAGCAAAAGAGATGCAGATGTATAGAACAGTCTTTTGGACTCTATGGGAAAGGGAAGGGTGTGTGATATGGAAGAATGGCATTGAAACATGTGAATTATCATATGTGAAATCAATTTCCAGCCCAGGTTTGATGCTTGATACAGGGTGCTCAGGGCTTGTGCACTGGGATGACCCAGAGAGATGGAATCGGTAGGGAGGTGGGAGGAGGGTTCTGGAAGGGGAACATATGTATACCCATGGCAGGTTCATGTCAATGTATGGCAAAACCAACACGATAGTGTAAAGGAAAAAAAAATAAATAAAATTAAAAAAAAAGAAAAAAAATTTGTGAGAACCGGGACTTCCCTGGCAGGGGAACTCCATGTTGCCAATGTAGAGGCAAAGGTTTGGTCCCTGGTCGGGCAACTAAGATCTCACATGCCTCATGGCACAATGTGAAAAATCGAAGAACAAATTTTAGAGAAGGAAATGTGAACAGAAATTTTATTACGACACATAATTGTTGCTCAAGAGTAATTTATGGAATAAATGAATCCATAATGTGAGACCATTCATATTCATTAGAGATTATCAATATGGAAGAGATTTCTAATAGTCAAATGGACGAGCTGTGTCACTTTTTAAATATCACAATCCTCTTGCTTGAGTAGCCCATCACTTGGTTAATAGACTCACAATAATCACAGCTGTAATTTTAGATGTAGAAGCTTTGTTATTGTTCAGTTGCTAAGTTGTGTCCTACTCTTTGCGACACCATGGACTACAGCACACCAGGTTCCTCTGTCCTTCACTATCTTCTGGAGTTTGCTCAAATTCATGTCTATTGAATTAGTGATACTATCTAACCATCTCATTCTCTGCTGCCCTCTTCTTTTGTCCACAATCTTTCCCACCATCAGGGTCTTTTCCAATGAATAGATATAGAAGCTATGCATAAATTTAACCAAAGAGACATCCAATTTCCCTGTGTCCCATTTGCTATGATATTAATTTTTTATGATCTATAATAGGATCAAATACTAGATCATTTTGGGACATAAATATACTGCTATAATGAACTTAGACATTTTTATTGTGGTAAAAC
This sequence comes from Antilocapra americana, assembly GCA_007570785.1. Lineage (NCBI taxonomy): Eukaryota > Metazoa > Chordata > Mammalia > Artiodactyla > Antilocapridae > Antilocapra > Antilocapra americana. The sequence goes on from ML662452.1 coordinate 8,530,547, forward strand.
ATACATATCATAAAATTTACCATTCTAATCACTTTTAAGTGTACAGTTTTGTGAATTAAGTACCCTCATGTTGCTGTGCAATTATCATTACTATCCATCTCCAAAACTGTTTTATCATCCTATTAGATTTGATTTTTTTTTGTCCGTTATATTTTGTTAATACCAACCTTAATGGACTAATGAAAGCTTTATAGTTTTATAGTAAGTAGTATGATATTGTTCCTGACTATTTTAGGAATTTATATCCCAATACAGGAGGTAATAAAATATAATAATGCCTGTTAATTTATTTACTTTATGTTTTCCCATCTCTAGAGGCATCTTGTCTTCTCAAAACTTCCTCCTACTCTTTCTTCCCCTAACTTATGGAATTTATTTTTTAGTCTGTTAAACCCGTCACTTTCTCAACCATGACATTTTTATAGATGATATTGTCTCTGCCTGTTCTATTATCTCGTCATTGCTCTGCCTCATCCATTAGGTTTTGGCTTAGCTGTGATTCCTTCTGTTAACTTTTCCATGGCTTCTGTCATCAGGGCAAGCCCTCTTTTCTATAATTTTATAGCACTATGTACCTGTCATTGGTAACACTTATAAAAGCTGTACTTTTATTTATGTTGTATTTATTTATATGCTACTTGATTATGTTATACTATTATAACTAATAGTTATAATACTATACTATACCATAACACTATAGTTAGTTGACTGATATTACTAATTATTTGATTCAATCTCATCTACTAGAATGGAACTTTGAGAAATGATGACGGTTTCACTAGCTGAAAGTCTTTGCAACTGAGAATGTATTTCCTTATTTTTTTTAATCAGCCTCAGAACATGGAGGAATTCCTTCCAGACATGCTGATTATTATGATTTAGTCTCTGATGGGCTATGTAGGTCCTAAGTTTAGAGGAGAAAAGAATGGGTAAAGAGACATAGAAGACTCAGATGACATGGTCATATCACTCATGAACTCAAAATTTGGCTAGGAGAAAAAAATCTGTTTATCTATAAGAGATATGTATCTTGTTCATCTTGCAGTTTATTATACCTTTTGGATGTTTATAGTTATATCTTTAACCAAATTTTGTAAATTTTCTGTCATATTTCTTCAAAAATTCTCTCTTCTTTTCCTCTCACTTCTCCTTCTGGGACTCCCACAATAAGTATTTTGATATATTTTTATGATGTACCACAGATATTTTTTGTTTCTGTTCTTCAGACTTGATAATTTCTATCATCATTCAAGTCCACTGCTTTTGTATTCTACCTGCTTAAATCTGCCTTTGAATCCCTCTAGTAACTTTTTCATTTCGGTTACTGTATTTTTCAGTTCCAGAATTTCTTTTGTTTGTTTTTAGTTAAAAAAAATCTCTGTATTGATATTTCCATTTTATTCATTCATTGTATAGATTTTCTTCAAGTTAGTTCCTTGAACATTGTGTTTTTTTTTTTTTTTTGCATCCAAGGTAGACTCTCGGGTTAGTTTTTGTAGCCACGGCTGGCTCGTCGGACTCTGGCGCGCTCGAACTTCCGGCCCTTGGAGCTGACATAGGGTTTGGGGTGGCTATGCCAGGTTACTGGGGCCTTGCCGAAATGCCTGTACACCTCTTGGCCCTTGTGAGGACCAGAGAGGAGGACAGTGCCACAGCCCTTGGGGGAGGCCAGGGCCAGCTCGTCGAAGGTGAGGATCTTGCCCCCTGCCTTGAGGATGCAACTCTGGGTGCGGCCGCTCACTCGCAGAGCACACGACCTTAGCTTGGGTACCTCCTGGACACGAACGTCGTCGGTTACAGTCCCCACGACCACAGCTGTTTTGCCTTCCCAGTCAGGAAGCTTCATCTTACGGATCATCCGGGAAAGGGACTGCGGCGGCCAGTTGGTGTGGCTCATGAACATCCCCTTCAGGACAGCTTGATCGAAGGTGGAGTTAGTTCCTCCGGGAACCTGTACAGTTTGACCAACAGCCCCAGGTAAATGTCCTGGCTCTTTGGCTCCTTGCGTGGACCCTTTTGGCCCTTGTTGTGGCGGATGTCAACTCCCGTGATGCCTCCTCATCCTTAGCCATGTCTGGAAAGCTCTTGGAGCATCTTTAAGACAGTTGTCTTAAAAAATCTTTCTCTAGCAGATCTTCCATCAGATCTTTTTCAGGGACAATTATTATTGATTTATTAAAAAAGCTTTCATATTTCTTTGTATGCCTTGTGACTTTTTTCCTTTTTCTTTCTTTTCTTTTCTTTTTACAAAAATTGGACATTTGAATCTAATAAGGTGGTAACTCTGGAAATCCATCTCTCCCCCTTCCGTAGGGAGTGATTTTATTTTGTTACTGTTTTTGTGAGTGCTGTTTTGTTTTTGTTTGTTTTTGATTGCTTTAGTCTGTCCCTATGTTGAGGATGAGTCTGAAATGAAAACTTAAGATATTTTCACATTTTTTCTGAGCCCTTTCCAGGACATGCATTCTCACTTTCTAATTTTTCCTATATATGTAGTCATCTTTTAAATGTCTGGCTCCCAGAAAGAGAAAAATGAAGTGTAGGGAAATGGGCACTGGCCCTGGAAGTCACTTTGTCCAGAGGGGGAAGAGCTTGTAGCAACGAGAGGAGGTGCTTCTTCATGAGATCAGAAGCCACAATCAGCAGGCAGAGCATAGATCCCTGATATTTGGAGAATAGAATTCTTTTTGCCCAAGTTGGCTGCCATAGCTATGTTTAAACTTCTCCAGGAACATGTGCACAGTTGTCTGTCATGTGGCTGGGGGTGGAGAATACATAGCTGCTACTCCCCTAAGAGCTGAAATTGACTGAAATTAATTACAACTATTATCCTCCCCTGTTTTTTGCCCTGCTTTATTTAGTACTCCAATGCCAAACTTGTCTATTACTCCAGGTATGTCTTGATTTCCTATTTTTGCATTCCAGTCCTTAGTGATGAGAAAAACATCTTTTTTTGGTGTTAGTTCTAGAAAGACTTGGTGTTCTTCATAGAACTATTCAACTTCAGCTTCTTCAGCATTAGTGGTTGGGGCATAGACTTGGATTACTGTGAGATTGAATGGTTTGTCTAGGAAACAAACTGAGATCATTCTATCGTTTTTGAGACTGCACCCAAGTACTGCGTTTCAGACTCTTCCGTTGACTATGAAGTCTACTTCATTTCTTCTAAGCGATTCTTACCCACAGTAGTAGATAGAATGGTCATCTGAATTAAATTCACCCATTCCTGTCCATTTTAATTAACTGATTCCTAAAATGTCAGTGTTCGCTCTTGCCATCTCCTATTTGACTGCATCCAATTTGCCTTGACTCATGGACCTAACATTCCAGATTCCTATGCAATGTTGTTCTTTACAGCATTGGACTCTACTTTCACCACCTGACACACCCACAACTGGGTGTTGTTTCCACTTTGGCTCAGCCTCCACATGGAACAGAAAATTGGCTCAAAATTGAGAAAGGAGTACATCAAGGCTGTATATTGTCATCCTGCTTATTTAACTTATATGCAGAGTACATCATGTGAAATACTGGATTGGATGAATCACATGCTGGAATCAAGATTGCCAGGAGAAACATCAGTAACCTCAGATATGCAGATGACACCACCCTTATGGCAGAAAGTGAAGAAGAACTAAAGAGCCTATTGATGAAGGTGAAAGAGGAGAGTGAAAAAGCTGGCTTAAAACTCAACATTCTAAAAACTAAGATCATGGCTTCTGGTCTCATCACATCATGGAAAATAGATAGGTAAAAAGTGGAAATGGTGACAGATATTCTTTTCTTGGGCTCCAAAATCACTTTGGGTGGTGTCTGCAGCCATAAAATTAAAAGACATTTGCTCCTTGAAAGAAAAACTTTGACAAACCCAGACAGTGTATTAAAAAGCAGAGACATCACTTTGCCGACAAAGGTCTGTCTAGTCACAGCTATAGTTTTTCCAGTAGTCACATACGGATGTGACAGTTGGACCTTTGGTGTGTATAGGAAGAAGACAAAACAATAAACTCTGTGTCTGGCTAGTCCAATTGCACCAGTTTTTAAATTTTATTTATTTATTTATGGCTGCACTGGTTCTTTGTTGCCGCATGAGGGCTTTCTCTGGTTGAAGCAAGCTGGGGCTGTTCCCTAGTTGTGGTGTGTGGGCCTCTCACTGCAGTGATTTCTCTTGTTGTGGAACACTGGCTGTAGGGCGCATGGGCTCAGTAGTCGTGGCAACATGGGCTTTGTGGCTCCCCATCATGTGGGCTCTTCCTGGACCAGGAATCTGAACCTGTATCCTTCACATTGGCAGGCAGATTCTTAACCACTGGACCACGTCCAGTCGCTCTTGTTTTATACACACCCTACCCTAGCTGGGCTCTGGGGCCACACACATTATCGCAGTGGCCCTTGAGGTATCTCTGGGGTGTTACTGCTTTGCCAAGGGAGACAGGGACACACTGATAGATTTAGAGTTTTGTGTTGAGGAGAATGACACAAGTTAGAAGCCATCATCCAAGTCATTCTTCCACTTTTGGTGCCCAACTGTCTTGGGCATCAAAATATCCTTTCTTCCTCAAGGTATAACGGACCTCTTTCCTCAAAGGATTCTTAGTCTTGAGTTTAGTTGTTAATATTTACACACCTTTTTTATTTTCACTTCTCTGGCTTTTCCAGGAGTTGACTGGAAGAGGAAGCAAACGGTCTATGGGAACATGTTATGCATTTTTGTACCCAACAAACCTACTCTGGGACACCCAGTTTCATGTCTCACAACAGGAAAAATCTCAGAACTTTCATTTATGTGGACCAGACAGATTAGCCCAGTGCCTATATTCCAGGCTCTATAGCATGTCTCCTACAGCTGATGGGGTTCAAGAATGATTTGCAATTCTAGAGTCTTCACCAAAGTTGGAAAGGACATATATTCAGAGTAAACTCTGGATGAGAGTCTCATCTTGAAGTAATCAGAATTTTTGCAGAAAATTGTCTCAGTTTAGGGGACTTGTTTTCTTATTCTTAAGACTGAGCAGCGACCAAACTTAGATGTCCAGCGACAAGATTTCACTGGTTCATAATGCCCCTGACATTGGCTCTAGCAACTGGTGGTCCAGGATGTGATTCACAGCTGAAGGATTGGACTCTGTCAATAGATGGACAGGGAAGGGGTTCAGGGAAGGGATGCCTAAAGAAATTCCGAAATGAGATGTTTAAACTGAGTGTCCTGCAGCTGGGAAGATCATGGTTATGTGGAACCTTGTAGCATTGTGTTCAGAAGACTTGGCAAACAGTGTTAGTGTGGTCATTCTCTTGGGAGCTAAAGCACAGTCACTGAACTGAAGCTGAGAGTTCTTTTCTCAGAATTGAGAATAGCCAAATCAAATGTCAGGGATGGAGGCACTGAAAAATGTCCAAGTATTCAATAACCGTGATAAATAGAGATGATATCAGGAAGCTAGTTGAACAAATTGGGACTCCTGGCTTGGTGAACACGAATCAGAAGACATTGCGAAGAAAAATTTGTAATTAGTGCAAGAAAATTTCATTTGAGTTTCAGGGTCACTGCTTGGTTTGATGTTGAGGACAAAGCGTAGTGTAGATTTGGTACTTTGGTTCTACTAACTACTCAACCTGAGAGATGAAGTGATATAAACCTATCCAGATTTGGCTCATCACATCTCTAACAGTGTAAGCACTGACCACATGCATGAGGGATGGTTCAGGAGGGAGTGGGGAGTAATGGATTAGGACCAGCTCACATTCCAGCTCTGGATAAAGTGGTGGGGGGTAAGGTGGGATATGCAGGGAGGAAGAAGGGCTCACACATAAAATTCTTTCATTTTAATGATCATACAGTTATTTCTCAGGAAACACAACACTAACATTAGGAAAACAGTAGAAGGATGCACATTTCAAGGATTATGGAGTTTACAAAGATCTTAGAACTGGTCTGATTTTCCCCATAGCTGTGTTTCAGACGGTGTATTAAAAAGCTCCAGACCTTTATGTTTTCTCAGATTGTCTGTTTAAGCAAAACAAACAAAGAAACAAACGAAACAGGTTATAGGTTTTGTAGTCTCCCTGGACTATGTTAAGTCATTTTTATCTCAGGGAAAGCCCAGAGGATGGCATCTCTTTCAGCGTCCCTCTCCTTCCACTGATTAAACTCTCATTCTTCATTAATCTCAAAACTCAGTCATTGTCTTCTGTGTGCCAAGCACTACCAAGAGTCACTAGGGATATTAAATAAATAAATAAAACAAATTTTCTGCTTTTAAACTACTCCCAAGGCCAGGTTCCATCTCAGTTTCCTAGAGGTCACCCGCACCATAGCCCTGTTACCTCTGGGGACCTCCTTCTCGTTTTATGACTGGGAAATGGTGAGGTGTGGGCTGGGAGCTTAGCTCTATACAACAGCACATTGCTGTGGGAAGTTCGCAGGTCTTGGAAGGTCAAGGTCTGGGTTTGGGTGATCTTGTGCATGTAAAATGATCCAGCCCTGGATACCAGATTTGGTTAGAAATCTTGCCACGCCTTTTATTAATGTGATCTTGGGCCAGTTAGTTACCTCTGTTGGACTTTGTTTCCTCATCTGCCATATAAAAATAAGGATACACACCTATCTTAGGGTGGTTTTAATTTTAAATTCTATCAATATATGTAATTACTTAGTGTAGTACCCAGCACATGCTAACTGTCCAATAAGTGATGGTTGTAATGTTCTCTCCGGACTTTTGGTTTCCTAACTGCAAACTGACAAGTAATTATGAGATCCAACCCATAACTATTACACGTTTCAATTATGGCGATCATCCCACCTCCCCTTCCCCAGCCAGGATATGTCCTGGGATCTCAGAGCCTCTCCTTTTCCATTCCCCAAGAACCAAGGGTAACATTAAATTCCTTACTTTATGTAATTCTCCTCACAGGCTAGTTGACATTCTATTTTAAGCTTGTAGTTGTTAAGATTGCCATCACAGCCAGAGTAGACAAAACTTTGACATAATTTGGAGGATCTGTTGTAGAAATATCTGAAGTGAATGTCGTAACAGCTGCCAAATTTGAGCGGCATCAGGCAGGGATCTGCGGGGAATTAAAGAGCTTGGCTTCACAGGCCTTTACACACTTCCGGTAGTCTGGAAATACCCCTGTTCAAGGCCACTGAAAGACATTTGGTTTCCTCTTGGAATTAAGATCATCTGGCAAGGTTGCCCTTGGGCATGCACGTTGACTAAAACCCCAGTTTCTGGTCTTCAGCAGTGATTTGGAGAGACAGTGAGCCATGAAAAAGGAGGTCCTATCAGTGGTGGTAGTGGTGACTTAGTCACTAAGTCCGTCTGACTCTCTGCGACCCCACGGACTGTAGCCCGCTAGGCTCCTCTGTCCATGGGATTTCCCAGGCAAGAATACTGGAGTGGGTTGCCATTTCCTTCTCCATGGGGCCTTCCCAATCCAGGGATCGAACCCACGTCTCTTGCTTGGCAGGTGGATTCTATACTACTGAACAACCTGTGAAACCCTTTACCAGTGTCTTGTGCAAAGTAAGACGTTCATCTTTCACATCTTACATTATATTAAGGCACAGTCTCCTTCTCATCTTTCTTACCTCTTAACTGCCTGGACAGGACATACAATGCTTACCTTCCAGTTTTCATAGACTCACTATACTAACCATGTCCCCCAGTTTGAGTTAACTGTGCCTGCTGCTCAAAAGAGGATACATATCCAGATGCATAACCTTGGAGGTAATACTCTTTCACCCTCATACCCTGTCGTCTCTCCCCTTGTCCCCTTCCCAGAGGCAAACCTTCTGTTCTTAGTGATAAGAATAACACTTATGGCCACAGCAGGGGAAGGAGAGGGTGGGATGAATTGAGAGAGTAGCATTGGAGTATATATATTACCACAGGCAAAACAGATAGCCAATGGGAAGTTGCTGTATAGCACAGGGAGCTCAGCTAGGTGCTCCGTGACAAACTAGAGGGGTGGGATGGGGTAGGAGGTGGGAAGGAGTTTCAAGAGGAAGGGGACATATGTACACTATGGCTCATTCATGTAGATGTATGGCAGAAACCACCACAACATTGTAAAGCAATTTTCCTCCAATCAGAAATAGATAAACTTAATACAAAAACAACAACAACAACAACAACAAGGAATACCATAGTAAGTGGTCCAAACAGCTACAATATGGTTGTACTGGCAAACCAGAGGTTGTTGTTCATCCTACTCAAGCAGCCAGACTGGGATTTATTCCTTGGTAAAAGTAGCTATTTAAATATAGTAACATGCACAAGCTTATTTTATACATACATACCCTGATACAGGCATTCTTCTGATCCGTATTTTGTACAAGGGAAACTGAAGCTAAGGGATGGTATGGGACTGAGTGACTTGGACTAGTGTACACATTTGTTAAATGACAAGGCTGGAATTTGGGGTGTCTGACTTACAGCGTAGGCTGTGTTACTTTTTCCCTATGTTCTGGAAGCACTTGAGCCTGTACATAGTACCTGTGAGAGAAAATTTCATTGTCTTTTACGTCTACATTGTAAGCTTCTCTAAACAGTAACCATGTGTTCAAGGGTTCTCTACTTCCCCAGAGCCTGTGCTAGTGCTCAGTCACTTCAGTCATGTCCAACTCTTTGTTACCCCATGAACTGTAGCCTGCCAGGCTCCTCTGTACATGGAATTTTCCAGGCCAGAATACTAGAGTGGGTAGCCTTTCCCTTCTTCAGGGGATCTTCCCAACCCAGGGATTGAACCCAGTTCTCCTGCATTACAGGCAGATTCTTTACCATCTGAGCCATCAGGGAAACCTGGTTTGATTCCTGGTGCAATATGAGAGACCCCGGTTCGATTCCTGGGTTGGGAAGTTTCCCTGGAGGAGGGATAAGCTACCCACTCCAGTATTCTTGGGCTTCCCTGGTGGCTCAGATGGTAAATAATCCACCTGCAAGGCAGAAGACCTGGATTCGATCCCTGGGTTTGGAAAATCCCCTGGAGGAGGGCACGGTAACCCCATCCAGTATTCTTGCCTGGAGAATCTGATGGACTGAGTAGCCTGGCAGGCTACAGTCCATGGGATTGCAAAGAATTGGACATGACTGAGCAACTAAGCACAACACAGATAGCTGATTAACAGTATTATAATAGTTTCAGGTGAACAGTGAAGGAACTCAGCCATATATATATATATATATATATATATATATATATATATACATGTATCCATTCTCCCCCAAACTCCCCTCCCATCCAGGCTGCCACATAACACTGAGCAGAGTTCCCTGTGCTGTACAGAAGGTCCTTGTTAATCATCCACTTTAAATATAGCAGTGTGAACATGTCTATTCCAAACTCTCTAACTATCCCTTCCTCCAATTCTTCCTCCCCATACCCTTGAATGGTCTGGAATTTTTGAAATTTACCATGAAACCTGTAATTCAGAATGCTGCTAGTCCTTTGCACTTCCTACAAAAGAGAATCCCATTTGGAAAGGACTTATTTGCATCACAGTTTGTTTTTTCTCATCAAATATCCACAGGATGCCTAGAGTAGATGCCCCAGGTCAAGGTAGTCAGCGTTTATGGGTATTGATACTAAAGGAGGACCTTCTTGGGCCATCTGCATATCAATTTTTTTCTAATTCTTTCTTCCTCATTCATAATTGGTCCTTGGATTTATTTTCTTCTTCAATTTCATACCTTTGAATTTTCCACATATCATGTTAGTAATCCTAGTCACACCACCCATTAATGGAGTAGTCAGCAAGGAGAAGGTGAAGAGCCCCAGAAGAAATCCGAGCTCGATCAATTTCATGGTGTAGGCAGTAGCAAGTAGGAGAGAGTTTTGGTATCAACTGATGTTATATTCTGGGCCTGATACTTGAGAGGGCTGGGCCCCCTTACCCCAAGGGCCAGGACTGGGCACTTCCTGGTGATGAGTTGGACAGTGAGTGCTGGGGTATCCAGCCATGAAGCTGAAGGTTCCAAGCTGATTTAGACCCCTGATAGTGAGTTACAAGTTAATCTAGAATGCAGGGCTTCTATGTATGTTTAACCATGGAGGGTAGAACCATCAGAGCATTGAATTAAAAAGAGATTGCTTCCTTTCCTCATCTTAACCTTCTACAGCAATGAAGAGACTTATCCTGGTGCAACAGAAAGAATGTAATAAATGCAACAGTAATGATAGTAGCTGTATGATCAGGTTACTCAAGATGGCTGTTCTATTGTTCTCTGTACATCCCCTATTTGACCAGTGCTGCTTCTCCTACTCACATAACTGAACTTCCTATGTACTTGACTCAGTATTCAGCTAGTGATTGCTATCAAAGGGGTAGGTGGTGAGAGGCATGCCCCTTTACTAGTTTCCCAGGTGACTGATGAGCCAACCTGAAGTCAAGTTCCCCTGTAACTACTGATCTCTGCCCCCTCAATCTTGCTGGCCTCCAGAATGAAATTTGCTGCCATGTCCTGCCCACTGTCTGCTGCACACAGTGGGGGTGACCTATAGATTCTCCCATCCATTAAACCTTTGATGTCTCTGTTGAAGACTTTGGGCTCTTTTTTTTGTGTTGAAGCTGGAGAAGTACAGGCTTTGCATTCCTTCTGGGTGCAACCCAACAGTAGCTAAACTCTATAGTAATTTCTTCATAAAAAGCATTGTTTAAATGAAACCTTATATCTAAGTCTGTATCTGCATCTATTTCTATCTCACTAAATAATCACATGCACCCCATGAATTAGGTGCACTTGTGATCATCATTTACAGATGAAGAAACAGGCTGAGGTTAAGCTGTATGTACAAAGTCACATGACCATTATTTATTTATTTATTATTATTTTTTTTTGTGTTTTTAAAAAAAATTTTCTTTACTTTATTGTGTTGGTTTTGCCATACAATGACATGAAACCGCCATGGGTTTACATATGCTCCCCCTCCAGAACCCTCCTCCCTCCTCCCTCCCGATTCCCTCCCCCTAGGACATCTCGGTGCACCAGCCCTGAGCATCAACCCTGGGCTGGTGATTGATTTCACATATGATAATTAACATGTTTCAATGCCACTCTCCCATATCATCCCACCCTTGCCCTCTTCCACAGAGTCCATGAGTCTGTTCTATACATCTGCATTCCTTTTGCTGTCTCTCATGCAGGGTTCTTGTTACCATATTTCTAAATTCCATAAATATGCGTTAGTATACTGTATTGTTGTTTTTCCTTCTGGCTTACTTCACTCTGTATAATAGGCTCCAGTTCTGTCCACCTGAGTAGAACTGATTCAAATGAATTTTTTTTTAATGCTGAGTAATATTCCATTGTGTATATGTACCACAGCTTTCTTATCCATGTCAGTTGATGGGCATCTAGGTTGCTTCCATGTCCTGGCTATTGTAAACAATGCAGCGATGAACATGGGGGTACACGTATCTCTTTCAATTCTGGTTTCCTCGGTGTATATGCCCAGCAGTGGGATTGCTGGGTCATATGGCAGTTCTATTTGCAGTTTTTTAAGGAATCTCCACACTGTTTTCCATAGTGGCTGTACTAGTTTGCATTCCCACCAACAGTGTAAGAGGGTTCCCTTTTCTCCACATCCTCTCCAGCATTTATTGCTTGTAGATTTTTGGATGGCAGCCATTCTGACTGGTGTAAAGTGGTACCTCATTGTGGTTTTGATTTGCATTTCTCTGATAATGAGTGATGGTGAGCATCTTTTCATGTGTTTGCTAGCCATTTTTATGTCTTCTTTGGAGAAATGTCTGTTAAGTTATTTGGCCCACTTTTTGATTGGGTCATTTATTTTTCTAGAATGGAGCTGCAGGAGTTGCTTGTATATTTTTAAGATTAATTGTTTGTCCGTTGTTTCATTGGCTATTATTTTCTCCCATTTTGAAGGCTACATGACCATTATTTAGTGAACACAAGATTTGAACCTCCAGCACTCTATTACCTAGGAATGTGGGACATGTTGGTTCTGTTTTCTTGTAAGACTTTTGAAATTTTAACTTTTGCATTTGCACCTCTAAGCCACCTGTTGTTGTTCGGTTGCTAAGTTGTGTCTGACTCTTTGCGACCCCCTGAGCTGCAGCATACAAGGCTTCCCTGTCCTTCACTATCCAGCTGAGTTTGCTCAAACTCATGTCCACTAAATCAGTGATGCCATCCAGCCATCTCATCCTCCTGTGTCGTTCCCTTTTCCTCCTGCCCTCAACCATTTCCAGCATCAGGGTCTTTTCCAATGAGTCAGCCCTTCGAATCAGGTGGCCAAAGTATTGGAGCTTCAGCTTCATCATCAATCCTGTCAATGAATATTCAGGGTTGATTTCCTTTAGGATTGACTGGTTTGATCTCCTTGCAATCCAAGGGACTCTCAAGAGTCTTCTTCAGCACCAAACTTCAAAAGCAACAATTCTTTAGCCCTCAACCTTCTTTATGGCCCAACTCCCACATCTGTACATGACTACTGGAAAAACCATAGCTTTGACTATACAGACCTTTGTCGGCAAAATTACCCTTTCTAAGTTTGTCATAGTTTTTCTTCCAAGGAGCAAGTGTCTTTTGAATTCGTGGCTGCATTTACAGTCCACAGAGATTTTGGTATCTAAGAAAATAAAATCTGTCATTGTTTCCACTTTTTCTCCATCTATTTGCCATGACCTTGGATGTAGGGTATCTCCTCTCAGCTGCTTGCCACTCCAGCGCTGCACAAAGGCTAATAGAGTTTTGCCAAGAGAACACACTGGGCATAGCAAACACCCTCTTCCAACAGCACAAGAGAAGACTCTGCACATGGACATCACCAGATGGTCAACACTGAAATCAGATTGACTATATTCTTTGTAGCCAAAGATGGAGAAGCTCTATACAGTCAGCAAAAATAAGACCAGGAGCTGACAGTGGCTCAAGATCATGAACTCCTTATTGCCAAATTCAGTCTTAAATTGAAAAAAGTAGAGAAAACCACTAGACCATTCAGGTATGACCTAAATCAAATCCCTTATGATTATACAGTGGAAGTGAGAAATAGATTTAAGGGGCTAGATCTGATAGACAGAGTGCCTGATGTACTATGAGTGGAGGTTTGTGACATTATACAGGAGACAGGGATCAAGACCATCCCCAAGAAAAAGAAATGCAAAAAAGCAAAACAGATCTCTGAGGAGGCCTTACAAATAGCTGTGAAAAGAAGAGAAGCAAAAAGCAAAGAAGAAAAGGAAACATATACCCATTTGAATGCAGAGTTCCAAAGAATAGCAAGGCTAGATAAGAAAGCCTTCCTCAGTGATCAGCGCAAAGAAATAGAGGAAAACAATAGAATGGGAAAGACTAGAGATCTCTTCAAGAAAATTAGAAATACCAAGGGAACATTTCATGCAAAGATGGGCTCAGTAAAGGACAGAAATGGTATGGACCTAACAGAAGGAGAAGATATTAAGAAGAGGTGGCAAGAATATACAGAAGAGCTGTACAAAAAAGATCTTCATGACCCAGTTAACCATGATGGTGTGATCACTCACCTAGAGCCAGACATCCTGGAATGTGAAGTCAAGTGGGCCTTAGGAAGTATCACTACGAACAAAGCTAGTGGAGGTGATGAAATTCCAGTTGAGCTACTCCAAATCCTAAAAGATTCTTGGATGAAAGTCAGTCAGGACTTTGTCCTTTTAAAAATCAGATGTTTTGGCTTTTCCTCCCTAATGAGTTGTATGATTTCCTTATATATTTTGAATATAGACTCTTTACCAGATATATGGTTTACAAATATTTTCTCTCATTCCATAGGTTGCCTTTTCATTTTGTTGCGGGGGAAGAGCTGATTCTTACTCCATGTTGGATCTGTTTCTTTGACTTTAACCTTTGCTTTTGTCATTATATTCATACTTAATGGCCTGCCTCAGGGAACCTAGCCTCTCTGCCTGACTATTAAACTAAAGTGCCTTTATTCAGTTCACAGAGAAACAATCTGAGCCAGCCCTGTGAAAGGCTGCAGAAAAGAAGAAATTAACACATCCCTTCCTATTTTGCAAGATAAATGGGCTTTTTACTTCCCTTCCTCCCTCCCTTTCTCTCTCTGTTTTATAAAAGAAACCAGCATCTAGACCAAGATAAGATAGTTATTTTGATATACTAGTCTGCTGACTTTCTGGATAAAGTCATATTCCTTGCCTTAACACCTCCTCTCTCAGTTGGCCCATTGTGGGGCCAAGAGAGTGAGCTTGGAGTTGGTAACAATTTTGTTGATTGTCTCCTTTGCTGTGCAGAGCTTTTTAATATGGTGTAGCCCCACTTGTTTATTTTTGGTTTTGTTGCTTGCAATTTTGATGTTACATCCAAAATATTATTGCCAAAAACTAACATCAAGGAGGTTTCTTTTTATGTCTTCTTCTAGGAGTTATACACTCTCAAGTCTGAGAAATGGAGTATTTCCTGCCATATTGGTAAACAAGGATGTCGCAGTAACTAGCAATTGCAGCCACCACAGATGGTGATCTCGTGGACCTTGAAGGGACTCAGGTGGGAAAGAACATGTGCCATCTAGCGGCTGTCAGACTGCAGCCACTCCCAGCAGCAAGCCCGGAGGAAACTCATGTGTGGAAACACGGGATACTGGCCCCAGACAAGTGAAGGGCATGTCAAAGGAATGACTTTAATGAGCCCAGACTCTTGCATCTTAAACACAGAAAAGCAAGCAATTCCTTAACTTGACATGTTTGGTTTCTTTAATTATCTGTGATCTTTTGGTGTTCCCAACTACCTGGCCTGTGTTGCAGAACTCCTCCCCTCACCTCCTTGGAGAAGTTATTACTCAGAGATAGCTGAAAAAAATTTAAAGCCTCGGTGAGAATTTGAATTTGCAAAAATCTCTTCTGTTTGGTGTGGCAAAGCATATTCCTTCCTGGTAGATATATAGCTCTCCTTCAAAATAAGTAAAAAAAAAAAAAAAAGAAAAAAGAAAAAAACCAAACTGGAGACCATTATCCTCTCCTGCTAGGGTTTCATTTCTTAAAATATCAAGGTAACAAGGTTTATTATACCAAATATCAGTTCAGTTCAGTTCAGCTGCTCAGTCATGTCCGTCTCTTTGTGACCCAATGAACTGCAGCACACCAGGCCTCCCTGTCCATCACCAACTCCCAGAGTCCACCCAAACCCATGTCCATTGAGTCGGTGATGCCATCCAGCCATCTCATCCTCTGTCATCCCCTTCTCTTCCTGCCTTATTTCCCAGCATCAGGTTCTTTTCAAATAAGTCAGCTCTTCCCATCAAGTGGCCAAAATATTGGAGTTTCAGCTTCAGCATCAGTCCTTCCAATGAATAAATAGAGTAACTTGACATAGATAATAAACTTATAGTTACCAAGGTGGAGGTAGGAATAAACTGGGAGATTGGGACTGACATATACACACTACTATATATAAAATAGATAACTGATAACCTATTGTATAGCACAGGGAACTCTGATCAATACTCTGTAATGACCTATATGGGAAAGGAATCTAAAAAACAGTGTTGTTGTTGTTCAGTCTCTCAGTTGTGTCTACTCTTTGTGACCCCATGGACTGCAGCATACCAGGCTTCCATGTCCTTCACTATCTCCCTGAGTTTGCTCAAACTCATGTCCACTGAGTTGTGATACCATCAAACCATCTCATCTCTCTCGTCCCCTTTTCCTCCTGCCCTCAATCTTTCCCAGTGTCAGGATCTTTTCCAATGAGTCAGCTCTTCACATCAGATGACCAAAGTATTGGAGCTTCAGCTTCAGCATCAGTCCTTCTAGTGAATATTCATGGTTGATTTCCTTTAGGATTGACTGGTTTGATCTCCTTGCTCTCCAAGGGACTATGAGAGTCTTTTCCAGCACCATTGTTCAAAAGCAACAATTCTTTGGCCCTCAGCCTTCTTTATGGTTCACCTCTCACATCCATACATGACTACTGTATATATATAAATATATATATATATGGATTATATATATATATATATAAAAGAGTGGAGATATATACATAAAAACGTGGGTATATGTATGTATAACTGATTCACTTTGCTATACAGCAGAAACTAACACAGGATTGTAAATCAACTCTAATACAAATTAATTAAAAAATAAATATCCTAAAGAAACCCCAAACAAACTAAAAGAAACCATCCCAAGTCTTACACCAAAATATAGACTCTGACTTAGAAGTATGGTTTTAGTTTTTTTTTTAATAAGACATTTTGGTGGTGGTAGGGCGTGAAGTTTGAGACAGAGTTAACACTTATTTTGTCGCGATACCAACCTATATCGCATATGCTGTGTGTCCAAATGCAGAAGTCATCAACGAACCATAGTATCAGGGGAAGAAAAATCTGGACAAAAGACACAGTTAGTCTACATATTTTGAAATCGTAATTTGGATCAAGGGGAAATGCTGAAAAATCACACTCAGTTTCATTTATTTCTTGCTTTCTTTTTGGCTGTGCTGAGTCTTCATTGCTGTGAGGGCTTTTCTCCAGTCTTGGGGAGCGAAGGCTGCCCTCTCGTTGCAGTGCGGGGCTTCTCACTGAAGTGGCTTCTCTTGTTCTCCTCTCTGGGCTGCGGGTGCTCCGCGGTTGCGGTTCCCGGGCTCTAGCGCACGGGCTCAGTAGTTGCAGCTCCCAGGGTTAGTCGCTCTGCCGCACGTGGGATCTCCCTGGACCAGCGATCGAACAGTGTCTCTGGCATTGGCAGGCAGATTCTTCACCGCTGAGCCATGTGGGAAGCCCCATGTTCTGTTTTCCCCAGAGACAAAGCGCACCTTCTCCTATTTCCCAAAATAAAATTGTAGAACTTAGTATTTAGTCATTCCCTGCAGTTTCAGTTTTCTCTCAGTATAAAGCAACAGCTGCATATACATAACGAAATGCTTCTGTGTTAATGTAATAATTCCCCTGGCTCATCCAACATGCAGTAAAGGAACATAATTTCAAAGACTACAACTTGGGGCAAGTATAGAAGGACTGAAAAAAAAAAAACCCCACCACAATTCAAGTTTTAAAACTTACTCTTAAAATCATTCATAGGACATCCAGGTCATTTTAACTTCTTACAAATATAAAAGTGTTTGCACTGTCATTTGATTATCTGTCCATTTTGTACATTATCCAGAATATACATTATCAGATGCCAATTTGAGGGACTAGACATGAGATTTAAAAAATACTTTACTTCTGGACTTCCCTGGTTGGCACAGTGGATAAGAACCCAGCTGTCAGTGCAGGGAACATGAGTTCTATCTCTGGCCCAGGAAGACCCCGATGTCCTGGAGCAACTAAGTACACAAGCCAACAGCAGCCCCAGAGTCCATGTGCTCCAAATACGGAAGCCTGTGGCCTGTGGTCTTCAACAAGAGTGGCCATTGCGATGAGAAGCCTGCGCCCTGCAGTGAAGAGTAACCCCCTGCTCAACCTCTGGCTTGCCTCAACTTCAGAAAGCCTGAGTCCAATAATCCGTTAGGGGTAAAGGATGATGAAACATTTTTTTAAAGGAGTCAGTTATATCAGCTAACTTAAGTCATTCAGTCTGCTCCCTCTCTCTCTCTGGGCCACACTGCATGGCCTGTGGGATCTTAGTTTCCCAACCTGGGATGGAACTTATGCCCCTTACCATGGAAGTTCAGAGTCTTAAACACTGAACAACCAGGGAAGTCCTTAGTCTGCTCTTAGTCTGCTCTGTTTGTGGGGTGTTTGGCAGCGTCCCTTCTCTCTCTTCACTGCATTTTAGTAGAAACCACCTCCTGCTCAATTTTGCTAATCCCAAATTTCTCTAGACATTGCCAAATGTTCCTTTTGGGGAAAATTACCCCTGGTTGAGTACCTTGGCCAGAGGCGCTGATATCCGGACCACCTTAATCCAGTGAGTCATTGTGATGGTTCAAACCTAAGTTAATATTCCCTGTAAAAGAGTATCTATTTCTATTTCACCTTACTTTTAGGATAAAGGTATTTTTGATGTTCATTTCAAAAACTTTGCTGTTCCCTAGAGCCTCCCCTTCCCACCCTAGCAAGCAGGTATCAACAAAGATGACCAGCAGGCCAAATCTGCCACGTCATTTATGATTGTAAATGAGGCTTTACTGGAACACACCTCCACTCATTCATTTATACATTGTCTATTTTTAACAGCAGGCTTGAGTAGTTGTGACAGAGATCAGATAGCCTGAAAAGTCCAAAATATTTACTGTCTGATCCTTTTCAGAAAAAGCTTGCCAACCCTTGAGGTAAACCTTTAGCCTCTATTTAATTATACTTTTATACAAATTGTAATTCTTGGAGACACTATGATAGAATGGCAAGGGTGTTCTCCAAGGGATTATAGTCTTCATATCTTCATATTCAGTCTTCTCCAGGGGGACACAAAGTACAAAGTAAAAAGACACTTGTCTTTCATTCTGTCCCCCAAGTATCATTATTAACTTGATGCAGCCTCTCCCTGCTGCCCCCGCCAGGAATCGAGGGTCTCTTGATCTGTCACAGTCTCTGCTGGGGGTGGACTGGGAAGAGAATTTCCAGCAGTTGTCAACAGTATATTCAAAGTGTCATTGTCTTTCTTGGCCCATTTTATCTTGGTTATTATTGTACCCAAACCCTTATCCCCCAGCTCCCCGACCTTTACTCCATCCCAGGAAAAGCTGGACCAATCTATGAGAGCATCTTCTCCCCAATTCCCCATCCTTTTCACTTTTTCTTTAATACATTCAATAAACTCAGGGAAATCAGTCCTGAATATTCCTTGGAAGCACTGATGCTGAAGCTGAAGCTCCAATACTTTGTCCACCTGATGCAAAGAACTGACTCATTAGAAAAGTCCCTGATTCTGGGAAAGATTGAAGGCAGAAGCAGAAGGGGATGACAGAGGATGAGATGGTTGGATGGCATCATCAACTCCATGGACTTCAGTTTGAGCAAGCTCTGGGAGTTGGTGATGAACAGGAAAGCCTGGGGTGCTGCAGTCCATGGGGTCTCAAAGAGTCAGACACGACTGAGTGACCAAACTGAACTAAAACTCAGGCTGGGGTGAAACATCCTTTCAAGAGAGTCCATCCTGGAATATTACTCAGCTATCAAAAAGAATGAAATAATGTCATTTGCAGCAACATAGATGAACCTAGAGTTAATTGTACTAAGGAAAGTAAGTCATAAAGAGAAGGACATATACCGTATGATATTGTTTACATGTGGAATCTAAAATACAACACAGATGAACATATCTGCAAAACAGAAACACACAGACACAGAGAATCGACTTGTGGTGGCCTTGGGGGAGATGGAGTAGGGAATATCTATATCTATACATATATATCTATATATACAAGTATCTGAGTCACTTTGCTATACAGAAGAAATTAATAATATATTGCTATATTAACATTATTTGCTATAAATCAATTATGCTTCAATAAAATAAAAGAAAAAAGAAAGGAAAAGAAAAAAAGAAATTCCATCCTGGAAGGTCAGTCTCTTTTGTGTGCTATATGTGCCAGGTTGTTTTCAGTCTAGCCTTGTCTCCCTCCAAGCAAGTCAAGGTGCTTAGACTGTATTAGTTGAGGAAGGGGGTGATAATCCATTTCCATTCTTTCTTTTTAAAATTTTATTTATTTATTTGGCTGCTTTGGTCTTAGTTGCAGCATGCAGTATCTTTGTTTCTGCTCATGGACTCTCTAGTTGCTTATGGGCTTAGTTGCTCCACAGCATGTGGGATTTTAGTTCCCCAACCAGGGATTTAACCGATGTACCCTGTGTTGGAAGCTGGATTCTTCACCATTGGACCACAAGGGAAGACCCTAACTCTTCGGTCTTGACTAACAGACTCCCATTGCAGCTCAGTAGCCTCTGATCCATCTCTCCCAAGTCCCCCCTGCCCACCACGGTGCCTGTCCTTGGTTCATGATATTATGAAGCCTTGGGGGCTGGCCCCAAGCAGGTTGCTTGCAGAGCAGCATCTGATTGAGATTTCTCCTTGAGAACAAATATGAGATCAGTTTGCCCGGTGAGTGTAACAGATTGTCAGTAGGGATTGTCCAGATGTGAACACAGTACTACCTTAAGGCCTTCATTAGGGCATGTAGTATTGTATTCCATGCCCCCTCAGCCTTCACCTCTTCACCCCGGGTAGGGACAATGCTGCCTGCCTCCATGCCTGGATGAGGTTACTCCTTCCTGACTCATCTTGGCAGGCACTGAGCCTTGAGAAGAGCACATGAGCGACCTGAAGCTTAAGCTCCTTGAGTTTCATGGTAAATTAGCCTTTGCAGCCAAGCTCAAATTCTGTTTGCAAGTCAGATCATGTTGGGGACGGTGGTCTCAAATTCTCTGGAATTCCCTGGTGGTCCAGTGATCAGGACTCCGTGCTTTCATTGTGGAGGGCTTGGGTTCAGTTCCTGGTCAGGGAACTAGGATCCCATAAGCCCCAAAGTGTGGCCAAAAGAAAAGAAATCTATTGTTACCCAATATCTTTCTAAAAGTGGGCTAAGAAAAACGATAGTGGGGAGCCTTATTGGACAAAGGTGGGGTTACGTACCCATTTTTCCTTCTGGATTCTTTTTTCCTTTGACAGTCAATTTTATGATGTCTCGTAGTCTCCCTCATGGTTCTGCCATACTTTATTACCCTTATATCTTCTATGCTTTGTCTTCCTTATATCAGCTAAATTTATTTTTAAGGTATTGAGTCTTGGTAAGCTGCTTTAAACCCTTCTGAAACTAGGTTGAATAGAAATAAATAAATGAATAAACTGATAAGCTAGGTTGAACTCAGTCTTCATATTAAAATTATTTTTATTATTTATTTATTTTATATGTTTATTTTTGGCTGTGCTAGGTCTTAGTTGCTGCACGCAGGCTTTCTCTAGTTATGGTGTATGGGGATCTCATTGCTGTGACTTCCGTTGTTGTGGAGCATGGGCTTTGATGTCCCAGGCTATGGGGGATCTTTGAGGACCAGGGATAGAACCTGTGTCCCTTGCATCGGCAGCTGGATTCTTAACCACCGGACCACCAAGGAAGTCCCCTAAATTATTTCTTTTATAGGGTATCATGTGGCTTGGAATGTGGAAAGGATGAGAAGGGGCTTTGGAGACTCAAGGTCACCTCCTTGGTTCATTAGCTTCATGGTTGGGGACCTGGCACATCCTGTTCTTCCCCCGTGGCTGAAAGGTAGTGAAGTGGGACAAGTGGGAACTAAATGCAAATAGAATAAACTGCCAAGAATTTACTTAAAAGAATAGTCTCATCTCAGAGAAGCTATCTCCCTCTTTATCCTAATAGCATCTAGGAGGAGGTTCATCTGAACCTTTCTTCTAGCTTTACTTCCTTCTCCAGATGATTAGAAAAGATGGTAAGAGCAGTAGTGAGATCCCTAGGAGAGGCTATATTCTATTCATGCCTTAGCATGTACCCTGAAATAAAATGAGAAGTGATTCAGTTATATATATATATATATATATATATATATATATATATAAAACTGGAGCTTACATAAACTCACGTCCATTGAGTCGATGCCATCCAACCATCTCATGTCCTCTATCGTCCCCTTCTCCTCCTGCCTTCAGTCTTTACCAGCATCAGGATCTTTTCCAATGAGTCAGTTCTTCGCATCAGGTGGACAAAGTATTGGAGTTTCAGCTTCAGCATCAGTTCTTCCAATTCCAAATTTGAATATATATATATGGTGGCATTGGGGCTTCCCTTGTGGCTCAACTGGTAAAGAATCTGCCTGCAATACAGGAGACCTGGGTTTGATTCTTGGGTTGAAATGATCCCCTGGAGAAGGGAAAGGCTACCCACTCCAGTATTCTCTTGGCCTGGAGAATTCTATACAGTCCATGGGGTCACAAAGAGTCAGACACGACTGAGCAACTTTCACTTTCATTTTCATGGTGGTATTAATGTTTTGCCAAGGAAGACAAAGGAAACACTGACAGGCTCCAATTTTTATGTTGAGGAGAATAGTTAGTGTTAGTTGCTCAGTTGTGTCGGATTCTTTGCCACTCCATGGAGTGCAGCCCGCCAGGCTCCTCTGTCCATGGAATTCTCTAGGCAAGAATACTGGAGTGGGTAGTCATTCCCTTCTCCAGAGGATCTTCCCCACCCAGGGATCAAACCCAGGTCTCCCATATTGCAGGCAGATTCTTTACTGTCTAAGCCACCATGGAAGCCCATGTTTATATAACACACACACACACACACATGCACACATTCTTTTTCATTATGGCTTATCACAGGATAGTGAATATAGTTCCCTATGCTCTACAGTGGGATGGCTTCCCTGATAGCTCAGTTGGTAAAGAATCCACCTGCAATGCAGAAGACTCTGGTTTGATTCCTAGGTGGGGAAGATTCGTTGGAGAAGGTATGGGTTACCCACAGCAGTGTTCTGGCCTGGAGAATTCCATGGACTGTGTAGACTATGGAGAGTCTACATAGTTGCAAAGAGTCAGACATGACTGAGTGACTTCCATTTCGCTACAGTAGGACATTGTTGTATATCCATTCTCTACATAATAGTTTGCATCTGCTACCCCCAAACTCTCACTGTAACCCTTCCTCACCTTACATTCTCTTTACTGTTAGTTTTGCTCTTTTGGACTATAATTTCTTTGGTAGTCAATCATTACCATCTCCATGGAGAATATCTTGTTAGCATTCTTTCATGTTATTTAAATGATGGGGATCTGAGAAGTACAGCCTTCTTCCTTGTCTTCCAGCTTTGATCTTTCTAGCTTCCTTCCATCTTGTTCATTGCTTCTATTACAGTGTTCATAAACACTGTTTATACTACTATGCTTATCTAAAATTTTCTGAGTCACTGTAAAGGAACATTTCTCACTTTTGAAATGCAAAGTATGAGTACACGGGATGCATTATTCTTCTGTAGTATTTAATCTCTTTCCTGTAAGCCTTATCAAATATAAACTTTTTATTATATACCTACTTTGGTACAATGACCTTCAGGTGAACAGACTACTCTCTCTATACTTCCTATCTCCTTGACTCTGGACTTGGTTTGTTATTTGCTTCAGTCAAGTTTGAAATGTGCTTGTAGAACTGAATTTCCTCCTTTGACTTTTTCTTTTTTCCATGAGAAGAATGTTTCTTGGGAAACCACTGGTCCCAGAAGAATGAGAGACAGATAGATCAAAGTGGACCCTCCCCTCAGCCTGGATTCAAGCTCAGTCTAACTCAGTGAAACTAAGCCATGCCATGTGGGGCCACCCAAGATGGTCAGGTCATGGTGGAGAGGTATGACAGATTGTGGTCCACTGGAGAAGGGAATGGCAAACCACTTCAGTATTCTTGCCTTGAGAACCCCATGAACAGTATGAAAAGGCAAAAAGATAGGACATTGAAAGATGAACTCCCCAGGTCGGTAGGTGCCCAGCATGCTACTGGAGATCAGTGGAGAAATAACTCCAGAAAGATTGAAAGGATAGAGCCAAAGCAAAAAACATACCCAGTTGTGGATGTGACTGATGATAGAAGCAAGGTATGATGCTGTAAAGAGCAGTATTGCATAGGAACCTGGAATGTTAGGCCCATGAATCAAGGCAAATTGGAAGTGGTCAAATAGGAGATGGAAAGAGTGAACATCGACATTCTAGAAATCAGCGAACTGAGATGGACTGGAATGGGTGAATTTAACTCAGATGACCATTATATCTACTACTGTGGGCAGCAATCCCTTAGAAGAAATGGAGGAGCCATCATGGTCAACAAAAGAGTCCAAAATGCAATCTCAAAAATGACAGAATGATCTCTGTTTGTTTCCAAGGCGTAAACCATTCAATATCACAGTAATCCAAGCCTATGCCCCAACCAGTAATGCTGAAGAAGCTGAAGTTGAATGGTTCTATAAAGACGTGCAAGACCTTTTAGAACTAACACCCAAAAAAGATGCCCTGTTCATTATAGGGGACTGGAATGCGAAAGTAGGAAGTCAGGAAACACCTGGAGTAACAGACAAATTTGGCCTTGGAGTACAGAATGAACAAAGGCTAATAGAGTTTTGCCAAGAGAACGCACTGGTCATAGCAAACACCCTCTTCAAAAAACACAAGAGGAGACTCTGCACATGGACATCACCAGATGGTCAACACTGAAATCAGATTGATTATATTCTTTGCAGCCAAAGATGGAGAAGCTCTATACAGTCAGCAAAAACAAGACCGGCAGCTGACTGTGGCTCAGATCATGAACTCCTTATTGCCAAATTCAGACTTAAATTGAACAAAGTAGGGAAAAGCACTAGACCATTCAGGTATGACCTAAATCAAATCCCTTATGATTATGCAGTGGAAGTGAGAAACAGATTTAAGGGACTAGATCTGATAGACAGAGTGCCTGATGAACTATGAATGGAGGTTCGTGACATTGTACAGGAGACAGGGATTAAGACTATACCCATGGAAAAGAAATGCAAAAAAGCAAAATGGCTGTCTGAAGAGGCCTTCCAAATAGCTGTGAAAAGAAGAGAAGTGAAAAGCAAAGGAGAAAAGAAAAGATATTCCCATCTGAATGCAGAGTTCCAAAGAATAGCAAGGAGAGATAAGAAAGCCTTCCTCAGTGATCAATGCAAAGAAATAGAGGAAAACAACAGAATGGGAAAGACTAGAGATCTCTTCAAGAAAATTAGAGATACCAAGGGAACATTTCATGCAAAGATGGGCTTGATAAAGGTAAGAAATGGTATGGACCTAACAGAAGCAGAAAATATTAAGAAGAGATGGCAAGAATACACAGAAGAACTGTACAAAAAGATCTTCACAACCCAGATAATCATGATCATTCACCTAAAGCCAGACATCCTGGAATGTGAAGTCAAGTGGGCCTTAGGAAGCATCACTATGAACAAAGCTAGTGGAGGTGATGGGATTCCAGTTGAGCTATTTCAAATCCTGAAAGATGATGCTGTGAAAGTGCTGCACTCAATATGCCAGCAAATTTGGAAAACTCAGCAATGGCCACAGGACTGGAAAAGTTTGGTTTTCATTCCAAAGAAAGGCAATGCCAAAGAATGCTCAAACTACCGGACAATTGCACTCATCTCACACACTAGTAATGTTTAAAATTTTCCAAGCCAGGCTTCAGCAATACGTGAATCGTGAACTTCCAAACGTTCAAGCTGGTTTTAGAAAAGGCAGAGGAACCAGAGATCAAATTGCCAACATCTGATGGATCATCGAAAAAGCAAGAGAGTTCCAGAAAAACATCTATTTCTGCTTTATTGACTATGCCAAAGACTTTGACTGTGTGGATCACAATAAACTGTGGAAAATTCTGAAAGAGATGGGAATGCCAGACCACCTGACCTGCCTGTTGAGAAATGTGTATGCAGGACAGGAAGCAACAGTTAGAAGAACTGGACATGGAACAACCTACTGGTTCCAAATAGGAAAAGGAGTACGTCAAGGCTGTATATTGTCACCCTGCTTATTTAACTTATATGCAGAGTACATCATGAGAAATGCCGGCCTGGAGGAAGTACAAGCTGGAATCAAGATTGCCGGGAGAAATATCAATAACCTCAGAAATGCAGATGACACCACCCTTATGGCAGAAAGTGAAGAGGAACTAAAAAGCCTCTTGATGAAAGTGAAAGAGGAGAGTGAAAAAATTGGCTTAAAGCTCAACATTCAGAAAACTAAGATCATGGCATCTGATCCCATCACTTCATGGCAAATAAATGGGGAAACAGTGGAAACAGTGTCAGACTTTATTTTTTTGGGCTCCAAAATCACTACAGATGGTGATTAAAAGACGCTTACTCCTTGGAAGGAAAGTTATGACCAACCTAGACAGCATATTGAAAAGCAGAGACATCACTTTGCTGATGAAGGTCCATCTGATCAAAGCTATGGTTTTTTTCAGTAGTCATGTATGGATGTGAGAGTTGGATGGTGAAGAAAGCTGAGCACTGAAGAATTGATGCTTTTGAACTGTGGCATTGGAGAAGACTCTTGAGAGTCCCTTGGACTGCAAGGAGATCCAACCAGTCCATCCTAAAGGAGATCAGTCCTGGGTGTTCATTGGAAGGACTGATGTTGAAGCTGAAATTCCAATACCTTGGCCACCTGATGCAAAGAGCTGACTCGTTGGAAAAGACCCTAATGCTGGGAAGGATTGAGGGCGGAGGAGAAGGGGACGACAGAGGATGAGATGGCTGGGTGGCATCACCGACTCAATGAACATGGGTTTGGGTAGACTTCTGGAGTTGGTGATGGACAGGGAGGCCTGGCGTGCTGTGATTCATGAGGTCGCAAAGAGTCTGAGCGACTGAAGTGAACTGGACTGAAACCCAGTTTATATAGTCGAACGTCTGTGTTTCTGCTGATGTGTGAGAGAGAAACTTTTATTTTTCTTGCCACTGAGATTTTCTCGGTGAGGGATTATGTTGCTCAGCAGTGTTGACTAAACCACTCATGCAAAAAATTATGATTTAACCATTACATACACATACAGTATAAGATAATAGGAGATGGGAAAGAACTAAAATAAATAGACCCATATATAATATTAATGACATTTGTATTTATAAACATTCATGATACAGCAAGAAGGAGAATGTTATGGTCCTCTTTTCTGGCCAGAATATTGTGGCTGATCTTTACAATTTTTTCCTCATGCTATTCATCCACATTCCCGTTACTTTCCTCCAGCAATGTATCAGCGGGTTTGTGCGTGCTTTTTTTTTTTTTTTAAATCTGGTAGAATTCTCATTCCAAATTCTCATATCTGAAGCATGCAAGACCTTCATGGCTCTGTCTTTGTTGGTTGTTGTAATCTTCTATTGCATTAGACCTAGAAGTTCCTCCAACACTATGTTAGTTCCAGGTGTATAACATAGTGCTTCAATATCTCTATACATCACAGAATGATCAGTCTAGTTACCATCTGTCACATACAGAGTTTTAACCAAACCATTGAGTATATTCCACAGTTTACATTTTATCTTTGAGATTCATTTATTTTGTAACTGGAAATTTCTATCTTTTATCTTCTTCATCTATTCCACTCATTCCCCCATTGCCCTCCCTTCTGGCGGCCACCTGTTTGTTCTGTATATCTATGAGTCTGTTTCTGTTTTGTTTCATTGGCTCATTTGTTTTTAGTTTAATTTTATTACTTCTTCTTCTGGTTTTATCAAGTTATAACTGACATGCATTACTGTATAATTTTAAGGGGTACAGCAGAATGATTTGACTTACATACGTCATAAAATGATTAGCACAATAAGCTTGGTGATGATCCATCATCTCATATAGATACTAAATTAAATGAATAGAAAAAAGATTTTTTCTTATAATGAGAACTCTTGATTTACTCTCTTAACTTTCATATATAACATAAACAGTGTTAATTATATTTATCACATTGTACATTATACCTCTAGTAACTATCTTGTAGCTGGAAGTTTGTACATTTTGACTTTATATATATATACATATATTTGGCTGTGCTGGGTCTTTGTTGCTGTGTGAGGGCTTTCTCTAGATGCAGTGAGTGGGGGCTACTCTCTAGTGGTGGTATGAGGGCTCTAGGATTCATGGGCTCAGTAGTTGGGGTTCGCCAGCTTAACCGCCCCAAGATATGTTGAATCTTCCCAAACTAGGGATCAAACCCATGTCCCCTGCTTTGGCAGGCAAATTCTTTATCACTGGATCACCAGGGAAGTTTGATAGCTGTCGTTTGAATGGGTCAACCTTAATGTGAGAGGAGCAGCTCACAGGTCAGCTTGAACACACCTGGTCAACTTGTGGTGATAAAGGAGACTGCAGAGTTTTCTGAACAAAGTTTCCAGCTCTCAGGCAGGGTTTATCAGGGATCCACAACATCTTTCTTCGTTGCTGGAGGTTTAGTAGAGAAATCGAGATCATTGTTAAATTAGCTGAGCTTTTATTTGGTTTAATCACACAGTCTTCCAGGGATGGAGTGCTTTTCATAAATATGCCTTGTTCCATCTTAGAAGCTATTTCAAACATCAGACACACAATACTTGTCTTTGAGAGCGAACATATATGGAACCTAGAGAAAAATTTTTTAAGAAACATAAAGTTTCAGGTAGAATGTACACTTTGATTCCTTTATAAAACAAGAAATTGGACAAACAAGGAACTGGGATTATTGGATAATAGTAGTCACATTTTCCTGAGTCTCTCTGCCAGGCACTGCGGCATGTGCTTTTACCTGTCTCATCTCATTTTATCTCATTTACAGATGAAGAAGTTGGAGACCTGAAGATTTGGAGATACCCAATGTTACCAGGTCAGCAAGCGCAGAGCTGGGCTGAGTCCCACAGCAGCCAGGACCCCTAGCCCTTACTCCCTCCTAGTCCCCCTTACGAATGGGATATTTCCACACTTCTTTTTTGTTTGGTTTTCATTCTATCCTGTCTTCAAAATCAAATATAAATGAGTCTTTAAGGAAAAGAATTTGCAAAACACTTGAGTCTGGCAGACAAAAATGGAAACAGACAGCTCTATCTGAATGCTTCTGGGCTAGCCAGTGAAGATTTTCTTTGGGAGAAGAATTCATGAAATGTTAGGATTAGGCCACACCTTGCCAGCCTGCTTCTCATCCTCATTTGAAGTCACAATTATGTCTTCACTACTGGCTTTCTTGGTGGCTCAGATAGTAAAGAATCTGCCTGCAATGTGAGAGACCTGGGTTTGATCCCTGGGTTGGGGAGACCCTCTGGAGAAGGAAATGGCTACCCACTCCAGTATTCTTGCTTGGAGAATTCCATGGATAGAGGAGCCTGGAGGGCTACAGTTCACAGGGTGGCAAAGAGCTGGACATGACTGAGCAACTGACACTTTCACTTTTCACTATGTGTAAGGCATGGTGTTGGGTTTTAGGGCACGGTGGCATAGAAATCAGACATAGTTTCTACTTTTAGGAAGCTCATATTCTAGATAAAGAAGATACTAAGGTAAAGAATTACAGTAGAGTGTGATAAAGTAGAAGGTAGGGCCAAGATAAGGTTCTGTGAAAAGACAAATGAACAATTCTGTCTGGGGTGAATTGGTGAAGTTTCCATGGAGATCTTTTATTTAAAAGGAAACTTGAAACATGAGTGGGAGTTTGTTGAAAAAATGGGAGAAAGACATTCTGGGTAGAAAAAAGAGCTTGAGTTAGAAGACAGTTGGAGAGAGAATGGCTGGGGCACTGGTGAAAGACCAGGTTTAGAGACAGTTTCTAAGCCTGAAAGGGAATGAGGAGTTGACAGCCAGATGAAAGCATCAGTGGAAACATTCAGTGGAAATAGGAAGTGTGAGAATTGACTCGGCAGAAATGAGCTAAAATCGCCCATGGTGACAATCCTTTGGGCTTGACACCCCAAGCCTCGGGTTTGTAATCCAGCTCCATCAGTGACCGGCTGGCTAATGCTGGGATTATTATTTTAACTCCACCATTCTGTTTCTTTGTCTGTAGACTGGGTATTATTGTTGCTGTGAGGACCCTGAGAGATGAAGGACATCATGGCTAAAAATGTTAGTTCTCAATGACAAAGTTGGAAGCCCTTGACAACACCCAGCAGAGCCCAGGTTTCCTGGAAGACAGTGACAGGATCTGCCTGGTCTATGTTATCCTCCATTCCCTGTTTCCACAGGAAGCTCGACACTACCTTTCCTGGGAATAAGATCAGTATAATTTTTCAGGCTCTCACTGGCACTAGCATCTCCTACCTTACCTGAACTTCCCAACCAACACTGGGGTCTCCACGGTAGGAACTGTCCGTTGAGGGGAACATTCTGCAGAGGACAGGCTGCAGGACTGGGGAGAGCAAACACTGTGACACAAGGATCTTACAGATCTGACGGTGAATGCTGCACGGGTCCTGGATTAGGTCACAGTGTTGATGCATTGGTTGCTGGCCAGTGTGTGACTCGGGAAGTTAATTATTATAAGGTGCAGAGGAAGTTAGCATGGCTGGCTCCTCAGGACCTGAGCAACTGTGGTCCACACGCACTTCAACACCTTCACTGGCCTCTGCTTGCTATCATTTATCTAATGAGTACAGGGTTTCTAAGCTGAAATACCAAGGTTCTAACTTGGAAACTCTGTTGACTTCAGAAGGCCTGTTAGAAGACCCTAAGTTCCTCATTTCCCCCCAGACAGCCTGAAAAAAATGCTACCAAGATGTGAAGTGACGTGAAGTGAATTGGAAGTCGCTCAGTTGTGTCCGACTCTTTGTGGGTAGCCATCCCCTTCTCTAGGGGATCTTCCCATCCCAGGGATCGAACTCAGGTCTCCCACATTGCAGGTAGATTTTTTACCAGCTGAGCCACAAGGGACACTCCTAAGATAGGAAGAGTAGCTTTCTTTTGACGGTGGAGTTACAGAAGACTCCATTTTTCTCCCCTTTCTTGTAACACTGGTAAAAGAATAAAGATAATGCCCCCCCCCAACGCCTTTTGTTTTGGCCAAGCTGTGAAGCAAGTGGGATCTTAGTTCTCTGACCAGGGGTAGAACCCATGTCTCTTGCAACAGAAGCATGGAATCTTGCTGGACCGCCAGGGAAGTCCTCCCCCTATTTTTTTTTTTAAGAGGAAAAGCCTGGAACCCAGAAAGTGTGAGTTGCTGGCAACTTCTAACCTATGCAGCATCTTTGCAATGACCAAGTTCTTCCATTCCATATGGCCTCATGCAATCCTCACAGGACCCGAGGCACAGTTGCTCTCTTGTCTTTCCCATGTGGAAGTTGATGGTCTCAGAGACATAAGGTGAGCTGACCAGGGCCACACAGTGTGAAGGGCTCAGCTCTACTCCCTGCCCAGGGCGCTGTCAACCCGGAGGTTGGCAGACCCTGGTCCCTGGCATAGG
Source organism: Antilocapra americana (assembly GCA_007570785.1). Classification (NCBI taxonomy): domain Eukaryota; kingdom Metazoa; phylum Chordata; class Mammalia; order Artiodactyla; family Antilocapridae; genus Antilocapra; species Antilocapra americana. The sequence continues at coordinate 8,561,380 of ML662452.1, forward strand.
TTCAGATCTGAGTGTCCTGAGTTCCCCTTGGGCCATGACCCAGCCTCCTTTGCTGTTCTGTGCTGCAGAACTGACTCTGGACCACATCCTGCCCAGTGAGTGAGGACATAGCCCCAGGAAGGGAACAATGGAGGTCAGGCCATCAGCGACAAAAGGCTCTTCTGACCTTTTGGGAATCTGTGAGTCCCTGGAGAGGCTGGAGAAAAAAAACTGGAGAAAACTTGTCTGGGGAAGCCCGGTCCAATGCTGATACTTACAAAATGCTCTGGGAAATATGCCTCACTCGCCAACCCCATTGTTTCTCAAGGTTTTGGTTTTGGGCCTATAGAAGAAAAACATTTTCAAATGTTATCTGATGAACATTTTTTTCTTATAGATATCATTTAAAAAATTCCCACTACTTCCATGATTGAAACAAGACTGTGAAGCTAAGTCCTCATGTCACAGGGAAAGCGAAACCTCAGAGAACCCAGAGAACACAGAGATTCAGACTTAGGCTTGTGTCTTCCAAGGTGGAGCCTTGCAAGATGTGGAGCTGAATGGTAAGGAAGGACCAGTCTTGAGAGAGAAGTGGTTGTCTCATCACTAAAATTTCCTGAGTAATCATTATGTGGCAAAGGGCTTCCCTGGTGGCTCATACAGTAAAGAATCTGCCTGCAATGTGGGACACCTGGGTTCGATCCCTGGGCCGGGGAGATCTCCTTGAGAGGGGAATAGCTACCCACTCCAGTATTCTGGCCTGGAGAATTTCATGGGCAGAGGATCCTGGCGGCCTATAGTTTTTGGGATCACAAAGAGTTAGGCATGACTGAGCAACTAACACTTACACAGAAAGGAAAGAAGATAGTATTATGAGGCAAGCAATGGTTTTAGAGATTGTCTGGGTTTTCTACTTTAATTTCACTTTTGCTGTTTCAGTTTTAAAGACAGGGAAGCTGTGGCCAAGATCACTCAGCCAAGAAGTGGTGGAGCCAGGATATGGGTTCAGATATCTAGTTCTGGGCTCATATTTGGTCGCTCTGGGCCAAGGTCCTATGTGGGCTACTGTGCTCAAGGCAGGGAATGTAAAGAGAGTAAGACAGTTTAGAAGCTCACTGGTTACGTCTCCTGTCATGTAGGTCTCTTGAGATCTTGCCTGGCCCTCCATAGCCATCATGCAAGGCTGGAAAAATAGAGTCCCCATTTTCTGCATGAGAAAATGAAAGGCAAAAATAGGGAATTGTCCTACTCAAGGTCACAGAAAGACATGGTTGCAAGATAAGATTAGAACCAGACATTTCATCGGGCCTGTAATACCCTGTTTCTCTTCTGGGAGTTCTCTCTATTCAGCAGAATTGGGGCCAGTGCTGATGCCTGGGCAAGTAATCAGAGCATCCCTTGTACTGGAGCATCTGCAGAACCCAGGAACACTGGGAGTGGGTGGGCAGAAGTGTAGTGTTTGGTAAAAGAGGGTGAGCAAAACCAGAGAACAGAGTTGCTTTGGGATTCCGGTGATGCGGCTGCAGATACAGGGTCCCAGAGCATGGACTCTGAGACAGGTCAGTGGATGGAGGAGTTTATTGGTGTGTTCAGAGAGACAGGTATAGAGATTGACAGATATGATGGTAGGGAGAAAATGATTATGTAGTTCTTGAGTGGAGGAAGGCTCCTTCCATCAGGACATTTATGATAATTATTGTTGGTAAAGAGAAAGAAAATGTTAGAGAGAAAAAGATCCATCATCGTGACTGGTAAGAGACTCTTCTATTGAGCTCTCACCAGCAGTGCTGTGGTCAGGGCTGGGCAGGAGAGGTCCTTACCTTTTGCGGTTCACATTTTTGTTTAATGTACAGACTATACCACAGAAGGCAGAACAGCACTGAAGTCCTGGCTGGCAATCTTCCTGCAATGTGCAAAAATCGGTACAGTTTTCTGGGTCTGATCGGCAGGGTGGAGGTTCCAAGATATACCCTGGAACACAGAGTAGGAAAGAGAAGCCTGGAGTGACATTCAGAACTCTAGAAGTCCAAGGAACTGCCAGGGAACCAGGCATGCTGATCCCCCTAGTGTGGTTGCAGGGAGGTAGAATAAGATTTTGGGGCTGAGAACTCTTTTCTTCAAAGATGGAGTTTGGGAGAATCCTGCATGCAGGGGTCACTCATCATCCTTGCAGATCAAATGCGAAGTCCCCATCGGCCTTGGTTGAGTCTGGTTCAAGGGAATGAATGGCATATGTATGTGGGTCCATTTGGACTGATTCATTGTGTAGACTCAAACAAACAATAGTTTATCCTAGGGTTTGACCTAATGTGTTATTTGTGCATAGGAAGAATGAGTGAAAAAGGGATGATTTTTGAAATGGGTGAAGACCACATAGCACACTCAAGTTATTGGCATCAGAATGCTAGAACTCAAATCTCAAACGAGTTTGGGGCTGACTTCTTTCATGGAAGAAGGATGGGTATTTCAGAATGGGGTACAAAGATCAGCTGTTTCATCTTCCCAGGTCTCTAGTGATTGAGAGGTCAGAGTTCCACGGTACCCCACTTTCTATTGTTGGAGAAGAATAAGTATTTTACGTAGACATTCCTTTACCCCATCTATTAGAAATCAGGTCAAAGCCAAGAGCACCTCTACCAGGGGATCCTGCCCTAAAGCTCCAGCTCACAGTATTTTCTCTGTTCCTGAACTCTAAGGCATTAAGAACAAACTCATTAACTCCTTTATTCAAGCCCTGCCAGATCTTAATTTTTGTTCCTTTTGACTTGTCTTTTCTTTGGGGCAAATGTCATAGGAAGAGCATTCTATAAGCCTTTGTTGGTTTACTGCTCTGCAGGTATTTGCAATTATAAGGGGATCTGTAAGATATCATGCTGATCTAAAAGGAGTAAGTGATGAATGAAGTGGGGCTATAACAGTAATAGCAAATGACACTGGAGATGGTGGGTAAGAAGCCAAGACCCAGGCTAATGACAATTTGGCAGAGACCAGGGCTTCCCTAGTAGCTCAGATGGTAAAGCATCTGACTGCAATGTAGGAAACCCAAGTTTGATCCTTGGGTAGGGAAGGTCCCCTGAAGAAGGAAATGGCAACCCGCTCCAGTATCCTTGCCTGGAAAATCCCATGGACAAAAGAGCTTGGTAGGCTGTACAGTCCATGTGGTCACAAAAAATTGGACACAACTGAGTAAGTAACTGGAGAAGGCAATGGCACCCCACTCCAGTACCCTTGCCTGGAAAATCCCATGGATGGAGGAGCCTGGTAGTCTGCAGTCCATGGGGTCGCTAAGAGTTGGACAGACTGAGCGACTTCACTTTCACTTTTCACTTTCATGCACTGGAGGAGGAAATGGCAGCCCACTCCAGTATTCTTGCCTGGAGAATCCCAGGGACGGGGGAGCCTGGTGGGCTGCCATCTATGGGGTCGCACAGAGTCGGACATGACTGAAGCGACTTAGCAGCAGCAGCAGAGCAACTAACACACAGTACTCAGTACTCAGCCTGTCATCCCTTAGCTCACTGGATCAGTGCAAGAAATTGGGCTTCCCTAGTGGTTCAGCGATTAAGAATCTGCCTGCCAATGCAGCAGGGAACACGGGTTAAGCCCCTGGTCTGGGAAGATTGCACATGCCGCAGAGCCACTAGGTCCTAGAGCCACGACTACCGAGCCTGTATGCTGCAACTACTGAAGCCCTTGTGCCTAAGCCTGTGCTCCACAACAAGAGGAGAAACCACCACAGCAGGCAACCTGTGCACTGCAATGAAGAGTAGCCTTTGCTTGCTGAAACTGGAAAAAACCCTCGCGCAGCAATGAAGACCAACGCAACCAGCAATTAAAAAAAAGAAACTGGAAGTGATCCCCACTTTGGAGAGCACGGGGCTCAGTGGAACACTGTGGAAAAAGAGTCCATGAACCAGGAATCTCAGACAGGTTGACCTTCTCCAGTTTTGCTCCCTCTTCAGGGTATCTTGTCCTAATCTCACTATGGTACTTACCGTTTCTCTCTCCTCAAATTTTAGTCTTTGGTTCTCCAGCTAGCCCCTATCCTGGATAGCCCCATTCTCTCGCAGCTTTTTTAGCCTTCCTTGGTCTTATAAGCCTGCCCTCTCTCTCTGAGAACCCTACTGCAGGACCTTGCCTCCCTAGATACATTAGGTAGTACACATAGTCCTCTCCCTAGCCTGCAATATTCTGAAGCTGTGTCTCCTATGGAGAAGTGCAGGGATAATGAATAGCAGCTCATTTTCCATTTCATTTTGGTCATCAAAGTAACTGTGGCCAGAGCTCTTGTTTGGTTGGAGCTAGGCAACAGTGGCTGCAGAGATGAACTCAACACCTTCCCATGGATGCTAATCACTGATAACTGTGCAGGCACCTCTGAGCGTTTAACATGGGAAATGCAATGCAATACTTTGTTTCCTTGCCTCCCAAAACATCCTCTGAGATTGAGATTATTTAGGTCGCAGGTTGAATTCTGCCAGTTTAATTTTCCTCTCTGTTTCTAAGCTTGAAAAGTTGGCCCAAGCATCCATGAAGAAGCTGGATGATGGAGCTGATAACATTTACAGTAGTTAATACTTGCTGAGCACTTATCCTGGTTCAGTAGGGGCACTCTGTGTCTACATGCCTTGTCTCGGCTTCTTCTTCCAACTACCCCACTATCATTCTATCCATCACAAAGGTAAAATCCAAAGGCCAGACACTCTACTTAAGATCAATCAGCGTGAAACAGAGTGGGGATTCAAACCTAGATCTTGCTGACAATAAAACTTGGACTCTTGAACACGAAACTGTATTTTTTCATGAGATGTACTCATCCCTCACATCCTCTTATCTCTCCAGATGCTTCCTCCCTCCCCTGAGCCCAGACCCAGCACCTACTCCTAAAGTGTTGCTTGGGACTCCCAGACACCAGCTGCGATGCTAAGCGAGTCAACAGCAGGAGCTGGAGAAACAGCGCAGGCTTCATGCTGCTGGTAGCATGGGTGGGCAAGTCCTGGTCAAAGCTGTCACCAGGCACAGCTTAGAACAGAAGGCAAAGTGAAGGCGAGGAGCTGTGACTGCCTTACATCGTGTCCGCCAATCAGGAGGCTTTGGCAGAAATCCGAGCACCACCCAACCACGCCCACTGCAGGGCCAGGTAGCATTTTCAAATCCACACTCCCATCACTCCCCTCATCCTGACCTTGTTAGGTCTCTCATCTATCTCTGTCTTGTTAATATCCTTTCACAAAGGTTTAATAAGTTGTTCCACGTAGAGTTCTGGCATGTCTTTGTTATATTTGTTCCTAGAGGTTTGAACTGTTAAAATTGTAAACAGCATGCTAACTTTTTAATTATTCTTTTTGGTTTGTTGCTACTGTAGGTAAATGACTTTTGTGTATTGATCTGTAGCCAGTTACCTTGCTAAATTCTCCTATTGTTTACCGTAATATCTTGATGTGTTCTTTTCATTGTTTAGTATATTCAACATCATCTGCAAATAATGACAGTTGTATCAGTTGTATTTTTCCTCTTGGAACTTTATTGCCATTTTTTTTTTTTTGGCTGCACTCTGTGGTGTGCAGGATCTTATTTCCCCAGCCAAGTATTGAACCTCTTCCTCTGCCTTGGAAGGTGGATTCTTAACCACTGGACCATCAGGGAAGTCCCCACCATTTCTTTTTAGTGATGATAACATTTAAGATTTATTCTGTTAGGAACTCTCAGGTATATAACACACTAAGATTAGTTGTAATCACTAGGCTATACATTCCATTCCCAGAATTTATTAATTTTATAACTGGAAGTTTGGACTATTTCCCCAAATCCCCTTTTGTCCCCCAACCTCCAGCTCCTATGAACCACAATACTACTCTTTGCTTCTATGAGTTCAGTTTTTTAGATAACACATATGTAATATCATTTATCTTTTCCTGTCTGTTTTTTTTCGCTATCCTAATGCCTCAAGTTTCATCCAAGTTGTCATCAGTGTCAGGACTTTCTTCTTTCTCATGGTTGAATAATATTTCATCATATATATATATATCACATCTTCTTTATCCATCCATCTACGGATGGACTTTGGTTGTTTCTGTATCTTTTAAACTATGTTCCTTCTTTAATTTCTTCTATAAATTATTTTATAAACAAAATATAGAACTACTGCTTCTAGCAGAAAAAATAGTCTGTTTACAAAAGGAGATTAGCTGTGAGAGGAGGACTGTCCCTGTAGGAGCCCGGGTGTCACAGGAGAGGGCCATGGTGAGGGGCAGGCCAGGGGAGGAAACAAGGACTCCTTGCTCTGCCAAGGCTTGGCCAGGAGAGGCAGCGAGGAGCACAGGATCCCCCTCCTTCCTCCCCTTCCCTCACCCCACTCTGCGCTCCAGGGGAGTCCGGGCCAGACCCAGCGCTGGGCACTCTGCTCAGAGGCATGAGAACCCAGGCTCTGCTGTCCATCCTGCTTCTCTGCGTTCTGCTGCTGCAGGCCCAGGGAGGGCAACACAGCCAGAAGATGAACCGTAGGTGGTGGGCGAGGGGGCCAGGAGCAGGGTGGAGGGGCGACGTGGCCAGTCTGAGGAGAACTGGGGATTGAACTTTCCGGCACATCCTATTCAGACCACAGCACTACGAAGACTCTGGTTCTTCCCAAACCACGGTCCTCCAGCCTCTTTATCTGGCTCTGGGAAGAGTGATGGGGTGGAGGGGGAAACCGCATCTTTTCATTCCCCATCCCCCAAATCCAGAGACACATGGTACCTACCACAGGGAAAGACACACCTGAGCGAGAATCAGGTGGGAAAACAAACAGCTGTTCTTTGGTTTATGCACGCACGTGACAGATAAACATCCCGGGACATTCGGGGGAGTAGGTGTAGAGTGAAAGTACATGGGAGAGCAACATTTGGGGTGCAAGGCTCAAGGTAAAGTTACCTCAGAGGGAGCAGGGTTCTGGGAGTGGAAGGGAAACACCGAGGGTGCTGCTTTGCTGGGAAGCGGCAGGGATCGTGCAGACAGCGGCAGCATGAGAGGAGAGAGAGGATGGAGGGGCAAGGTCATCGTCCTCTCTGGTCCCCGCAGATTCTGGAGAGTAGGGGAGAGTTAGCAGGATGTCCTTGCCTGTGTGGCGTTCCCAGGGTTCGGGTGCGGGTTCTGTGGAGGTGATTTGGCCAAGGCCGTGACTAATGTGGGAGACGGAGTCCTGTTGCAGGATTACGGAGAGAGTCCAGGAAGTTCAGGCAGTGAGGTCTGGTGGGGGCGAGCAGGAGGAGTGGGATTTAAGATGCACCCCCCCCCCAGCAGGATCTGGTGAGGGGCGCAGGTGAGCTCCCTGAGAAGTCCACGTGTCTCCTGAGTAGATTTTGAGGTCTCTGGGGAGGCTTTCAACTTGAGAGGAGTGCTCTGTGGAACCTGGTTTCATTGACCCTGCTTCTCCTCCTGCTCGTTTTAGATTTGAAAGCTAAAGCCTGTACAAAGCGGCCCAGGGAGTTTACTTGCGGGAACCACTGTTCATACTTCCAGCACTGTCCAAAAAATACTGTATGCTGCTCAACCTTCTGCGGGAATGTTTGCATGAGCGTCCTGTGAGTCAGAGGGCAGAGGACCATGCATCCTGGCCCCCCAACTGTCTCCACAGACACTGTGCCTGTGGCTGAAGACAAGGACCTGACCCTGGACACAAGGATGTCAACAGGAACGCCACCCTGTCCAGCCAGTATCTGAACAACCTGTCCCTGTCAAATAAACCAGAACAAATGTGGAAGGGCCTGCCTAGTTCACTGCCAGTGCCCGTGATCATGGAGAAGCCGGCGCAGACCCCAGAGGGCCCCGCCTTTCTGGGTCCAGGTCTCTGATCTCTCTCCCCTTGTCAAGCTTCTCTGCTCCCCCTCCCCGCCTCCCAGCTGCCTCCCTGCCAGGCCCCTGTGAGCCCAGCTCCCCTGCTCCTCTGCTCACTGAACCAGGACTCCCGGGGGAGGACCTCCTGGTCCTCAGGAGAACATGCCTCGCCTGGAGCCACAAAGGGCCAAGTTCAGCATGAGACGCTGGGAGGCTAGACCCTGGGGCACAGAGGGGGAGGCCCCCTAGAAGGACACCTCTGAAAGTTGGTCCACCCCCATCCCATCCTACTCATCGTCCTTGAGAGGTTCGGGTTACTGTCTCTGCAATGAAGAAAATGAATCCCAAGGACGTGAGATGGCACGTCCAAGGTCAAAGGAGAGTGAGAAGTCGTGGTCTGGTTGGAGGAGGAGGTTTCCTCTGTACTCCCTTCTCCACATCCCAATGAGACTGTCCACAGGGAGTGAGTCCTGTGCTGTCCCCACTCCAGCAGCACCGACAGGCTGCTCGTGTAATGGGGCCCTTCCTTTAACTGTGTGGTCCCAACCTTTCCTTATGGCCTCATTTTTCTTCTTTTTTTAATCCAGAGGGAGGAATGGTTGGTTCAGGGTGATGTGACTAGGATTAATTGGCACAGGATGGCTATGAGTCTTGCCCCTGATTTCATGGTGAGTCAGTAGAAATTCACCCCTGCGGTCCAGAGTCCCTACTACTCTGTGCAGTCACCACTCCTCTGATGTGGTGCTGGGACTAAGTCCAGAGACCCGGGCACACGTGTCCAGCTAAGACATGGGATCAGTTGTGAAGAACTCAGGAGGGCAGGCCCTGCTGGAGACAGGGCTGCAGTGTTATGCTCCAGGCCAGTGGTTCCTGCTGAGCATCAGTGAAGGAGACAGGACATGCCCTAATATCTCAGGACCCATCTGAGCCATGTCAGGAGCTGGTACTGAAGGGTCTCCACCACTTTTGCTGAGAGCTACCCTCGGACAAGGAGGCCTTAGGAAAGGGATCATGATCATAGGTACCAGGCTCACCTATTCCTTTCCACAGTCTATCCTGCCCTAGAGAACTCAGAGGCTATATCTAGAATGTTATGTGTAGGAGGAGTGCTTGCCTGGACACCAGTGCATGTTCTGGTTTTATTGAAATGATTGTGTGCCTCTTTATTACATAAAAGGGGGAGTGCGGGGTCCCTTGGAAGACCTTGAAATTTATGGAGGCAAAGGAAGAAGCAAATGCAGATTCTGCTTTGATCTGGGCCTCCAAAAAGGTCAAGTCCCAGCCTGCAGAGAATTGCAAATCAGAGCTGATCTGTTTTGAGCCAACCCATCGCCTCATGGTTGCAATGACTTTTGCATGACTTGTTCTCATTTCCTGCTCTTCTCTATGTCAAGCATATGAAAGGACTCTAGAAGTATGCCCCTCATCTCATACATCATGATGGTGGTCAACTCCTGCCTGCTCCATCCTTTGACTGCCCTCAGTGTTCACAGGTGGGTTCATACTGATGCCTTCATCAGCAAAGTATATCTCATCCCACATCTCATAGCTGTCTGTGTCATAACTAAACCCAGAATGCCTAATTAAGAAGCTCCAGGAAGATATCTGGAATGCAGATGTTGGGGTTAGATGCTGGGTGCAAGATTTACCACCAAGAAATGCCCATCAGCCCAAATATATTGGTTCCTTGAACCATTCCAGGAAGATTTTCTTTCCAAAAGGAGATGTTCTTAAGTGTAAAATAACACTATCTAGGACTATGCACGCATGCAGGCTTGGTCATTTCGGTTGTGTCTGATGCTTTCAGACCCTATCTACTGTAGTCCACCAGGCTCCTCTGTCCCTGGGATTCTCCAGGCAAGAATACTGGAGTGGGTTGTCATTTCCTTCTCCAGGGGATCTTTCCAACTCAGAGATCAAACCCTTGTCTCCTGCATTGTCCATAAGATCTTATGGACAAACCCAAATGAACTTTTTGACCAACCCAATATATATATATTAAGCTGAACATGAGTTCATATTGATATCTCTGATTTTAATTCAGGAACCCAGGGTTCATTCTAGCATTTTCCTTTTGCTTATTTCTAACTTCTCTCACAGAAACCTGGCTCTTATCTACCAGTTACTTACCTGTTCAATCTTTCATACATGTAAAATAGTTTTAGAATTGTTTTCCCATACCCTGTGAAAAACAAATTCACCAGAGACCTGTTCTCTGAAAAACTGAAAGAAAGGGCTGCTTGCCAGTTACTCACATTAAAATGGCATGCAAGAAATAAACTTCTATTCTTGAAGTCCATGATATATCCTATTAGTTCTAAGGTAATCAAATGTGAAAGAAAGATTTGGAAGCAAGAGTTGGAAACTTATGTGCACTATATAACAATGGAGGGGAGTGTAATAATGGCATTCAAGGGTAGTGGAATGGATGGGGAAAAAGTCAAGGACCACCACTGACATATGAGTTTATTTGCCAAGGATTTGCTCCTTCCCAGCCCTCAGTGAGAATGAGCTGATGTTTCAGTGGGAGGTTAGGGTTTCATCTTCTTCAGTGGTTAGCTGCAAGAGAAAAAGTTTAGATGCTTAGAGGCTCTGAAAATCTGGGAAGCAAGAATTCATTCCCAAGTTAATATTATTCATCTTCACCAGACCTTGGAACAAGAATACTTCATGTAACAATAGGAATTATCCACTTCTGATTTGGAGGAGGGTATGGTATTTGTTCACTGAAAGGTAGAGATATGGGACCTGGCTAAGCTAAAATGGTTCATGGAAAAGTCTGACTATGGATGCTATGGCTAGAAATCTGGACTGAAGAACAGAAAAACACCAAGCTGTTGAAATATAGAATGAAGGCATCACAGGCATTGATTATATATTGAAAGAAGCAAGGCGCCCCATGCTGGTATCTTGGCCTATTTGCCAGTGAATTGGCTTCCAGGTTTAGGGGACATGGTCTTCTGCTACGTTCGAGCCTAGCATTTGGCATACCTCAGCCCTCTGTTTAGGGATAACAGAATCTGAGAAGAAGGTGAGAATCAGTGATGACACACACCCAAGGGTGCACCTCCAAACTCACTGTATTTTCCCAGCAGATGTTTCCACAGTAGGTCCAGCAGCATGTGTGATTTATTTTTACACATCGAAAGGTTTTAGAACACCTCTTGGCACATTCTTGGATGGTTGGCTGTCCCCAGCACTCCTGAAGTAACAATTCCCCCCTGAAAATGAGATGAGATGGTAAGACATTCATGGGGCCCTATAGACAAGTGTAGGAAGAGATGTCCTTCATAAGCTTAACAGCTTATGTTAAGCTAGAGGGCCCCTCTAGGGGGCCTTCCTAGAATCCTGGCTCCAAGTCCCTATCTTCTAAAAAAAATCCCTTTAGCCTCCTCATTGTATTTTCACTGACCCCATCGCATCTTCACTAACCTCTTAGACTTCTCTGCTCCCCAAGTCCTATAGTGTTGCAGACTTCTGGGTCCTCTTTGAACATCCTAGAGATAGGATGCTCCATATACTCCCAGCATTCAAGTACCCTCCTACAAAAATTACATCTTTATAATGGGAAATCTCAGAGTCTGAGATAACCTCTATGCTTGTTATCACACCTATTTCATAGCATGGGAAACTGGACCAGGGAAAGTAAGGAATAGATTTGCCTTACTTTCTTCCCCTCCTTGCTGACCCTGCCCTTAATGTAACTCAGGCTCAATACTTCTCTGGTGGTCCAGTGGCTAAGAATCTGCCTTCCAATGCAGGGCACATGGGTTTGATCCCTGGTTGGGGAACTAAGATCCCACATGCTTCAGGGCAACTAAATCTGCATACCACAACTAGAGAAAAAAAATTATCCTATTAAAATATGGGAGAATGGCATTGAAACATGTTAATTATCATATATGAAATCAATCGCCAGCCCAGGACTGATGCTCGGTGCTACCGAGATGTCCCAGGGGGAGGGAATCGGGAGGGAGGAGGGAGGGGGCTTCTGGAGGGGGAGCATATGTAAACCCATGGTGGCTTCATGTCATTGTATGGCAAAACCAACACAATGAAGTAAAGAAAATTAAAAAAAATAAAATAAAAATTAAAAAAATAGAGTAATTTAGTCTCTCTCCAAATTCTTCTCTCTCTCATCTCATTTTCTTAGCCCCCTCCATTGATCCCATTTTCTCATCATATGGCCCCCACATTGCTCCACTAAAGACCCATCTTATGTCTTTTTTCCATCTTTTTACATTCTGAAATATCCTACCAATGGGTCGACTTTAGCTCAAGCAGTCATTCCATCGCATTGGACTTCTGAAATATCCTACCACTAAATTAAGGGTATATATCAAGAAATGCCATTTGGTAATCATCAACGTGCACACAGTTAGGACACAGAGCTTCTGGAAGAATGGGAAAATATGGTAGCTCTGTACTGGGTGCCCCCTCTCCTCCAAGATAGCCTGACATGGGAAAATATTTTATCCTTATAATTTATGGAATGTATCTAGAAGCTGACAGATACTCATTGATACTTTTAAAGCTGGAAGAAGAAACGCTGAAGGATCTCAGCTTGGGAATTTCTTGGCTCTCTGTCTATAGAAAAGTATCTATAAACAAATGCTCCAACAGGTGATCCAGGGAAGGTGAGTCCTGGGTCAGATATATCAGGCACGATACTTCTTCATTTGTCCAGAAATAAGCACAGCCTCGTCATGCCCTTTTGATCCTCAGTCCAGCCTTATCACCTGCTGCTATGTCTTTCCTTCACTCCTCCCAGCACAGACAGTAGTACCATACAGAGGAACATCATAAGAAGAGGTGTCCAGAACTTCATGATGTTGGCCACATGTATACGTCTGAATAGGTGTTGTCAGGAGTTCTTTCCTTCCCAGTTCCTGCTAGAGGTCAAAAGACACAAATAGAGAGTTGTGAAGCAAGAGGAAATTCTCATGGAATTTCTTTACACTCTGGCCTCTAGTTATTCTTCCTTGCCCTCCACCACCCAACCACAGGTACAAACCAAAGCTGGATGTTAACTTTGGTAAAAGATATCTCTCCATCTCAAGTTTCATGCCTTCCTTTTGCAGGAAAACTTTTTTTAAAAATATGCTATCTTCCCTTGATTAAAAAATCCCTACAAGGGATTCCTGGTAGTCCAGTGGTTATGAATCTGCCTGCCAACACAGGGAACATGGGTTCAATTCCTGCTCCGGGAGGATCCCACATGCTGCAGGGCAATTAAGCCCATGCACCACAACTACTGAGACACCACTCTAGAGCTTGAGTGCCTCACTACTGAGGTCTACGTGCCTAGAGCAAGTGCTGCACAACAGGAGAAGCCACCGCAATGAAAAGCCCACACACCGCAACTAGAGAAAGCCAGCGCACGGCAACGAAGACTGAGTGCAGCGAAATATATAAAATCTTCAAAATAATGATAATTCAAAGTTAGCTTTCAAAACAAGCTTCATGCCTTCCTTTTGCAGGAAAACCTTTTTTTCTTTGCATATGTGTGTTATCTTTCCTTGATTAAAAAAATGGTTTAGGGGCTTCCCTGGTGGTCCTGTGGTTAGGAATCTGCCTTCCAATGCAGGGAACTTGGGTTCGATCCCTGGTCAGGAAACTAACTCACATAGCACAACCAGAAAGCCCATAAACTGCAACGAAAGATGCGCATGCTGCAATTGAGACCCAATGCCAGATAAATAAATAGAATATTTTTTAAAAGAAAAAAAAAGGAAGTGAGTGTCCAGGGAAAGGTATCACTGTAAACCACCCGGAAAAGAGATGGATTCAGCCAGATCAAGACAACCACAAGTGAGCAACTTGCATCAGTTGGGTGGTGCAAAATTCAAGCCACGAAGTCACCCATGACAGAGTCAGCTTGAAGCAGTACCAAGTCCAGAAAGTACAAAGTTCGAGAGTGCAACACTGCCTGCCAGAAAGAGCTGTCCTGACCCATTCATCTATTCTTGCTCCTCCACCTCTAAAATGGCTCTTAGCTACCGGCAGGAGGAGAGGAAAAAGCAAGGAAACTCCTGCAGGAGGAGAGGAAAGAGCAAGGAAACTCCTGCAGGAGGAGAGGAAAGAGCAAGGAAACTCCTGCAGGAGGAGAGGAAAGAGCAAGGAAACTGACCACTCTCTTTCTAGGCGTGGAGGGAACAACCATTTTAATTCAAGCGTAGTGTTTCAACTATTGCTTGGGCTTAGACTTTTTTCTAAATTTATTATATTATGAATAATATATTTTTAGCATATAGTATACTATTATAGTTTTAAATTTAGGCAGTGACTGGAAAAGTCTAGTTCTATACCTAAGCTCTCATACAGAACCAAGAAATGAAGTAGTTCTTTTGGATATATTTAAATGGGACAAAGGAGAAGACTTTCAACATATTACTAGCAACATTCCCAATGAATAACAATGATATGTGTGCCAGTAACACAGATTGTTAATGTTTTCCCGTGGATCATAAGACATCTGAAAATTTGTGGCTTTTCTTCCTTCGGGAGGAAAAATTTCATTGGAAACTTCCTTGCATCTGAAATTTGGTTAAACGCATTTGTAGATGTGGAGGTCCTTGGACAAAGGATACTGCCTGTCTTAAACCCTAGGTGGGGTTGATGCCAGTTTTTCCTGTTTCAGATTGGTTTATTCTCAAAAACAGACTCAAGAACCCAGCATGCGAGACAGCAAAAGGAACGCAGATGTATAGAATAGACTTGTGGACTCTGTGGATGAGGGAAAGGGTGGGATGATATGGGAGAATGGTATTGAAACATGTTAATTACCATATGTCTAATCAATCGCCAGCCCAGGATTGATGCTCGGGGCTGGTGCAATGAGATTTCCCATGGAGAGGGAGGAGGGAGGGGGGTCCTGGAGGGGGAGCATATGTAAACCCATGGTGATATCATGTCATTGTATGGCAAAACTAATAAAAAAAAAAAGACTCACAGACTTAGAGAAGGAACTTATGGTTACCAGGGGGGAAGGACGGTCTGGAGTGACACCTAGGGAGTTTGGGATTGACAAGTGCACACTGCTATATTTAAAATGGAAGGACTTCCCTGGGGATCCAGGGTTTAAGACTCCTCGATTCCAGTTCAGAGGGGCACAGGTTGGATCCCCAGTCGGGGAACTAAGATCTCCTATGCCCCAATGTGCCTCATGCCATGGCCAAAGATTTTTTCTAATTTTTAAAAATTAAACCTGATAACCACTGAGGACCTACTGTATAGCACAGGGAACTCTGCTCAATATTATGCAACAGTGGGAGAAGAACTTGAAAAAACATTTTTAAAAAAATAAAAGAAAAGAGAGATAAGATGAATTGGGAGATTGAGGTTGATAAATGTACACATGTATATACAGGTATACTTATAAGTGTATAGGACAGATGACCAATGAGAACCTACTGTAGAGTACAAGTGACTCTAGTCCATGCTCTGTGGTGACCTAAATGACCTAAATGGAAAAAAAAAGCTATACATATATATATATGTATATAAATATACAATCCTGTCAATCCCATATATATATGTATATAAATATACAATCTTGTCAATCCCATATATATATATATATGCCGCTGCTACTGCTGCTAAGTCACTTCAGTTGTGTCTGACTCTGTGCGACCCCATAGATGGCAGCCCACCAGGCTCCCCCGTCCCTGGGATTCTCCAGGCAGGAACATATATGTACATATATGTATATATATACGTACAGTTGATTTACTTTGCTGAATAGAAGACAGTAAAACAGCACTGTAAAGCAACTATACCTCAACATTGTTTTAAGTGCAATTTAATTTTATCAATAATGGCTGTGGTTTCTCATAGCCTTAAAGAGTTAGATGTATAAAAGGAGCCTAGAGACATATAACTCTAAAATGTTAAATTATAAAAAAAATTTTGTTTATTTCACCAACAGGATACACATCCTGTCTTATCAATAGGAGGGAAATTCCCTCCCACTTGATGCCACACTGAAAACTGTCAGTGTGGTATAGACAGTAAGTTCCTGTGACTTTCTGGAGTCAGAGATTCAAATTCCTGTGAATTCCTAACCCCAACATGCCTAGTTTAATATAACCTATGTGTTTGGCTAACCACCTAATTTCTCAAAGACTCCTCCCTGTCTGTAATATTCTTGGGCCCCAAAATCACTGCAGATGGTGACTGCAGCCATGAAATTAAAAGATGCTTGCTCCTTGGAAGAAAAGCTATGACCAACCTAGACAGCATATTAAAAAGCAGAGATACCACTTTGCTGACAAAGGTCCATATAGTCAAAGCTATGGCTTTTCCAGTAAATAGATGTGAGAGTTGGACTATAAAGAAGGCTGAAGGTGGAAAAACTGATGCTTTGGAACTGTGGTGTTGGAGAAAACTCTTGAGACTTCCTTGGACTACCAAAGAGATCAAACCAGTCGACCCTAAAGGAAATCAATCAGGAATATTCATTGGAAGGACTGATGCTGAAGTTGAAGCTTCAGTAGTTTGGCCACCTGATGTGAAGAGCTGACTTACTGGAAAAGACCCTGATGCTGGGAAAGATTGAAGGAGGGAGGAGAAGGGGACGACAGAGGATGAGATGGTTGGATGGCATCACTGACTCAATTGACATGAGTTTGAGCAAGCTCCGGGAGATGGAGAAGGACCAGGAAGCCTGGCATGCCTCCTTGGGGTTGCACAGAGTCTGACATGTCTGAGTGACTGAACAATATAGGGATGGTATATCCACGTAGCAAATGTTGACTATATGAAGCACTAGCAAAAAAATTTAAGTTTTAAGTTTTAAAAATGAAAAAAGAAAGCCTCTTGGCATATGTTACAAATTATGAAACAGGAAAGTATAGAAAATTTGAGGGATTTCCCTGGTGGTCCAGTGACAGACTTTGCCTTCCAATGCAAAAGGGTTTGGATTCAAACCCTGGTTGTGGAGCTAAGACCCCACAGGACTTGTGGCCAAAAAAATCAAACCATAACTAAAAGAAGCAATATTGTAACAAGTTCAATAAAAACACTTTTAAAAAATGGCCCACATCAAAAAAATCTTTTAAAAAATCATAAAATAAAAACTGAGGCACATAGACCGTTAGCTTGGTTGCCTTCGACTTCTGAAAAACTGTTATTTGGCTTTCTGCCCATGGACGCTGCCGAGAAAGCATCGCTGAAGTCTTCCCCGCCTCCACTGCCGTCATGTCTAAATCAGAGTCTCCCAAAGAGCCCGAACAGCTGCGGAAGCTCTTCATCGGAGGATTGAGCTTTGAAACAACCAATGAGAGTCTGAGGAGCCATTTTGAGCAATGGGGAACGCTCACAGACTGTGTGGTTATGAGGGATCCAAACACCAAGCGCTCCAGAGGCTTCGGGTTTGTCACATATGCCACGGTGGAGGAGGTGGATGCGGCCATGAATGCAAGGCCACACAAAGTGGACGGAAGAGTTGTGGAACCAAAGAGGGCCGTCTCAAGAGAAGATTCTCAAAGACCTGGTGCCCACTTAACTGTGAAAAAGATTTTTGTTGGTGGCATTAAAGAAGACACTGAAGAACATCACCTGAGAGATTATTTTGAACAGTGTGGGAACATTGAAGTGATTGAAATCATGACTGACCGGGGCAGTGGCAAAAAGCGAGGCTTTGCTTTTGTAACCTTTGATGACCATGACTCTGTAGACAAGACTGTCATTCAGAAATACCACACTGTGAGTGGCCACAACTGTGAAGTGAGGAAAGCCCTGTCTAAGCAAGAGATGGCTAGTGCTTCATCCAGCCGGAGAGGTCGAAGTGGTTCTGGAAACTTTGGTGGCGGTCGTGGAGGTGGTTTCGGTGGGAATGACAGCTTTGGTCGTGGAGGACACTTCAGTGGTCGAGGTGGCTTTGGCGGGAGCCGTCGTGGTGGCGGATATGGTGGCAGTGGGGACGGTTATAATGGATTTGGTCATGACGGTGGTTATGGAGGAGGCGGCCCTGGTTACTCCGGAGGAAGCAGAGGCTATGGAAGTGGAGGACAGGGTTATGGAAACCAGGGCGGTGGCTATGGCGGGAGTGTCAGCTACGACAGCTATAACAACGGTGGAGGCGGAGGCGGCTCTGGCGGTGGTAGTGGAAGCAATTTTGGAGGTGGCGGAAGCTACAATGATTTTGGCAATTACAACAATCAATCTTCAAATTTTGGACCCATGAAAGGAGGAAACTTTGGAGGCAGAAGTTCTGGCCCCTATGGTGGTGGAGGCCAGTACTTTGCCAAACCACGAAACCAAGGTGGCTCTGGTGGTTCCAGCAGCAGCAGCAGCTGTGGCCGTGGCAGAAGATTTTAATTACTGCCAGGAAACAAAGCTCAGCAGGAGAGGAGAGCCAGAGAAGTGACAGGGAAGCTACAGGTTACAACAGATGTGTGAACTCAGCCAAGCACAGTGGTGGCAGGGCCTAGCTGTTACAAAGAAGACATGTTTTAGACAATACTCATGTGTATGGGCAAAAAACTCGAGGACTGTACTTGTGACTAATGGTATAACAGGTTATTTTAGTTTCTGTTCTGTGGAAAGTGTAAAGCATTCCAACAAAGGGTTTTAATGTAGACTTTTTTTTGCACCCATGCTGTTGATTGCTAAATGTAATAGTCTGATCATGACGCTGAATAAATGTCTTTTTTTTTTTTTTTAAATGTGCTGTGTAAAGTTAGTCTACTCTGAAGCCATTTTGGTAAACTACCCCAACAGTGTGAAGTTGGAATTCCTTCAGGGTGATGCCAGGTTCCATTTGAAATTTATTTACAACATGCTTGGTGGAGAAGCTGTTCTCTTCAGAACCTTGGTGTAGTTGAACTGACAGTTACTGTGTTGTGACCTGGAGTTCACCATTAAAAGGGTCACCCATGCAAAGTCATGGAGGGTTTTTTTTGGTTATTGATGATTGTTGGCACATCCTATGCAATATATCTAAATTGAATTATGGTACCAGATAAAGTTATAGATGGGAATGAAGCTTGTGTATCATCCATTATCATGTGTAATCAATAAAAGATTTAATATCCTCTTGAAAAAAAAATAAAAATAAAAAAATAAAAAACTGTTATTTGGAAATAATTTCAAAATTACAAGAGTAAGACTAGTACAAAGAGCATCTACATGCTGTTTACTCAGATTCACTTATTTTAAGAATTTACCCCTAATTGCTTTCTGTCTCTCTCGCATGCGTATGAGGGCGTGTGTATATATGTATATATATATATATATATATGCCTGAACCATTCGACGGTAAGTAGATACATCATGGTCCTTATTTAGGAATAATTCAGTGAGTATTAACAATCGGAACGTTCTCTTCTGTGATCACAGTACAACTATCATCTTCATTCAATCTAACATTTCTAAAACCTTTTTATCGAATCTCCCATCAGTATCCCATTGTATAAATTCACCCAACAAGGCCCTTTGTCTTTCATGATGTTGACATTTTAGACGACGCAAGACAATTTTTTCTTTTAATTAAACATTCCTTGTGTGGGGTTTGTTTGCAATTTCTTGATGATTAGGTGCAGGTTTTACATTCTCTCTGAGGCTACTCTGTACACAATACGTAATGGCCTATGCATTGCAGACAATATATAGTGTCCCGTGCATTGCCGACAATGCATAGTGACACGGTGTCCATCTGTCTCATCTTTCTCTCACTTTCTCCATTTGAACGTCAAGGACAATCATTTCTTTTCTAGGGGGATAGTGTTGTTTTAATCTGGGAGCATGATTTGGACACAAGCCACAAATGAAAGCATTTCCAGGCTCACATTTCCAGCCCCAAGATTCTGACCTTCACCTACCTCTGAAGCTGTACGAGTTGGAAGTGCCGGTCTTTATATAACTGATGGCTCTCCTTCCTGGTCTCTGCAAACTGCCAAGCCCTTGCACAGGGGGAATCTGATGAGCAGAACAGAGCTCGACGTTTCAGAATGTAATCATGGTTCTGGTTGTGGCAGATCTGGGAGTTCTGCCAGTAAGTTGGGTACATATAGAACATTGTCCCTAAATTCCTATAAAAAGTACTCAAGGAGTCCTTTTTTTTTTTTTTTGGTCTCTTTGTGCTGCAGGTAATACAGGTAAAAACCAAACACTGTAGAACTGCAGAAGCACCCCCCCCAACCCCCAACACATGCATTTCCTGGGTGTCTGGGTGATTGTAGTGAAGGATCTGCGTATCTCTTTTTTGCTAACATTTGTATCATGACTTTGGATGTAACAGCCTATCCACCTCTGTGTTAACTTCTCCATGGTTAGCATCAGCCTAACACTACCTGGGTGCAGCGTCCTGTGGGTTTCGAGCTACTGAAGAAACAGGCCTCTGCCAAGAGAGCTTGGAAAGGCCACCTAATACGGAGATTTGCAACACAGACTTAACCTGGATTCAAATTCTAGCTCCCACTTACTTTGGGTGAGTCACTAATCCTCTCCGTGCATCAATTTCCTCATTGACAAAGTAGATTAATAGCGGTGCTTTCCTCACAGGTTATTGTGAGAGATAACCATGAATGATTATCTCTTAAGCACCTAGAACCAATGTCTGAAATACAGGCAGTGATTGTAAGTTAGTTAAATCAACAAATGAGAGTGTTACCCAGTGAAGTGTCAAGCATCACCCAGTTTAATACTAAATTTATTACCTGTCAGATATTTAACATGTATTAGCTAGTACTCTCAATGACCCTATGAGTTGCGTACTTTCATTCCTATTTTACAGATGCAGAAACTGAGACACAGAGGAGTTAAGCAACTCTTTGAAGTTCTTAAGGGCAAGATATAAATAAATCAATAAGAAAGTAAATAAGTAAATAGACACAGTGTAATTGTGGCAATTTAATTTTATCTGTTTTCAGAAAATCCATACAGATCAACAAGAAGCAAATAAATCACTCCACACATAACCCTTAGCCTAATGAGGAAATAGAGAATGTTACAAATTTCAGTCTGTTAGAGAAATAAACACCCCAATTCAGCAGATGCAGTGTTGGAGTCATGTTTGTGCGTGCGTGCATGCTTAGTCGCTTAGTCACTCAGTCACGTCCAACTTTTTGTGACCCCATGGACTGTAGCCCACCAGGATCCTCTGTTGATGGGATTTTTCAAGCAAGAATACTGGACTAGGTTGCCATCTCCTTCTCCAGGGGATCTTCCCGACCCAGAGATCGAACCTGCATCTCTACCTGCTGAGCCATCAAGGAAGCAGAGACATACAAATACTACAGAGACTGCATGCCTGGAAATGAGGTAGGGGCACTGGGCTTAGCACAGGACACAGATAAAATAACCCTCAGAAAATGGAAGTCTGAATGCAAATGGAGGAATACTGAGGACAAGGCTGACATCTGCAATAGATCCCTGGATTCTGAGAAATCAAAAAGAGAGGTGCAAGTACAAGAAACCCTAAACAGACAAACGCAGCAAGACACCATTTCTCAGAGCGCCACCAGTGACACAGAAATGGCAGCACCTCTTGTAGACTTAGAGGTCGTGGGAAAGAATGAAGCTAGAGAGGAAGTCAGTGGGTCCTCAGAGTCCATGCACCTGATTATACAGCTGACTCTTCCTCTGGAGCCGATCAAGCTCAGTCTCATACCATTTTCATTTGACAATGAACTGCTTCTATGCAGTGTCCCACATTTTGAGACTTCATAGATCAGATAACCCCCAAGGTGTGATGGAAACTTTCAGTTGCAGAGTGGTTTGATGTCCCCTGGTTAGACATGGGTCTTTACCAGGGTTTGCTAGCAATGAAAAAGCTGCTTCTAAAAAGGAAACCATCTGGCAACAGAAGAGAAAGTCTGATCTCAGTACAGCTGTGTATTCTTTGATTCTCCTACTGGAACTTGCAAAGAGACCAGGCAGCATCTTAATCTACCCCAGACACTTTGTATAACGCGTGTGCTAGGGGCTAAGACCCAAGGAGCAGGCAACTTGCAAAATATCCTGGACCTGTTGCAGAAATATTCCTTAATCTTGATTCCACTCAAAACTAGCCGTCTTGGACTCCCCTGGTGGTCCAGTGGATGAGAATCCACCTGCCAGTGCAGGGGACATGGGTTCAATTCCCCATAGGGGAAGATCCCACATGCTGCAGAGCAATTAAGCCCAAGAGCCACAACTACTGAGCCAGCATGCTGCAAGCACCAAAGCCCATGTACCTATAACCAGTGCTCTGAACAAGAGAAGTCACTGCAATGAGAAGCCTATGCACAGCAACAAAGAGTAGCCCCCAGTCGCTGCTACTAGAGATAACCCACCCAGTGCAACCAAAAATAAAAATTAATGAATTAATAATTAAAAAAAACTATCAACCTTATGTTCCCCCAGAGAGCCAATAAGAGCAGAGTGCCCCCAAAGTGGCCTTTATTGTCTCCAAAATCCAAAGAGCTCCACCAAGGGAATTTCCTGGTGGTCCAATAGTTAGGACTTGGTGCTTTCATTGTTGTGGTCTGGGTTCAGACCCTAGTTAGGGAACTAAGATCCTGCAAACTGTGTGTCATGGACAAACAACAGCAACAAAAAGCAAAGAGCCCCACCACGCATTATTCTTTCTTCATGGTGGGCAGCAGAAGGTGCAGCAACTTATCTGCTGCCTCAGAGGGACTTTCCTATATGCCAGGACAAGTGGATCTCTGGAAATGTTGCCAGCAGAGCAAGTACTGGACGATTGCCAGGGGTCAGCCTACTATCAGTCTGGACTACTGCTCCACCCTCTGGCATGCAAATGCTAAAGCACCCAGGATACCTGCTATTTCCATTCTCTATGGCCAGTGAGCAGAGTGTCATAGCTGTGATGAATCCGGCGTGATGGTCCATGGAATACCAAGGGATCAAAGTCTCTTCAGACTATGAAGTCAAAAGCCCAAAGAGATGAATTAGTCCTGAAGTAAGACGCTGAGGGTCTACTGCTAGGTCTGTACGTGGGAGAAAGCTACTTCCGATTATCTTGGTCGATAGGGACGAGAGGTAAAAATTTGCTAGGGGAAGATCTGGAACTTGAGAGGAGAACAAAGCATGCAATAAATAAATATACAGAGAGACAGACAGACAAGTAGATAAATAAATGAATGAATGAATAAGGCATAGCAACCACGAGCCCATGTGTTTGTCACAAACAGACCAGTCCTGATCTGCCAGTTTCTGTAGGCAGAGACTTGACCTTTTGGAGACCCAGATCATGGTGAAGTGTGCATTTGTTTCCTCCTTTGTCTGCATAGATTTCAAGGTCTTCCAAGGGACCCCCACTCCTCCCTTTTAGATAATAAAGAGGCACATATTTATTCCAATAAAAACAGAATATGAAGTGGTATCCAGGCAAGCACTCCTCCTAGCCATAGCATTCTAGGTGTAGACTCTGAGTTCTCTAGAGCAGGGTTTACTGTCCTGAGAGGGTCAGGGTACCAGTTGCCACAAGGGAGAAGGGCAGCTGCTTCCAGTAAAATTTGTGGTCCATGGTGTTCGTGCCAATGTCAAGGAATAGGTCAGCCCGGTACCTATGATATACAATGAAGTAGGACCCAATGGACTTAGACATGAGAGGTCACTCTCTATGTGGCCTCTGGCGAGTAATTTTGCCTCTCTTAATAGTCTGTCCCAGCGTGTTTGAGGGGATAGCCAACCATTGGGAAAATGCTTGTAGAGTGAGGTTATCTGAGGAAGTACCATGTAAGAGCTCCTGTAGAACATACCCTTAGCACCCAGCTACCTCCAATGATGTCTGAGTTGCTAGTGGATCATGATCTCTTTCCTAAGGCCCCCTTGTCCAAAGAAAGCTCTTAGCAGACGTGGAAGAGACCCTGCAGTACTAGAAGCCCTGTGATGCTGCTGAGATGGGTCATAGGCTCTGGGCCAATGGAGGCATGTCCTGTCTCTTTCACTGATGCTCAGCAGGAACCACTGGCCTGGAGCATAACATCACATCCCCGCCTCCAGCAGGGCCTGCCTTCCCGAATTCTTTACAACTGACCCTATGTCCCAGTTGGCCACACTCACCCTGGTCTCTGGACTTAGTCCCAGTACCACATCAGAGGAGTGGTGACTGCATAGAGTAGTAGGGACTCTGGACTGCAGGGGTGAATTTCTACTGACTCACCATGAAATCAGGGGCAAGACTCATAGCCATCCTGTGCCAATTAATCCTAGTCACATCACCCTGAACCAACCATTCCTCCCTCTGGATTAAAAAAAGAAGAAAAATGAGGCCATAAGGAAAGGTTGGGACCACACAGTTAAAGGAAGGGCCCCATTACACGAGCAGCCTGTTGGTGCTGCTGGAGTGGGGGCAGCACAGGACTCACTCCCCGTGGACAGTCTCATTGGGATGTGGAGAAGGGAGCACAGAGGAAACCTCCTCCTCCAACCAGACCACGACTTCTCACTCTCCTTTGACCTTGGGCGTGCCATCTCACGTCCTTGGGATTCATTTTCTTCATTGCAGAAACAGTAACCTGAACCTCTCAAGGACGATGAGCAGGATGGGATGAGGGTGGACCAACTTTCAGAGGAGTCCTTCTCGGGGGCCTCCCCCTCTGTGCCCCAGGGTCTAGCCTCCCAGCGTCTCATGCTGAACTTGGCCCTTTGAGGCTCTGGGCGAGGCATGTTCTCCTGAGGACTAGGAGGTCCTCCCCCGGGAGTCCTGGTTCAGTGAGCAGAGGAGCAGGGGGGCTGGGCTCACAGGGGCCTGGCAGGGAGGCAGCAGGGAGGCGGGGAAGGGGAGCAGAGAAGCTTGACAAGGGGAGAGAGATCAGAGACCTGGACCCAGAAAGGCGGGGCCCTCTGGGGTCTGCGCCGGCTTCTCCATGATCACGGGCACTGGCAGTGAACTAGGCAGGCCCTTCCACATTTGTTCTGGTTTATTTGACAGGGACAGGTTGTTCAGATACTGGCTGGACAGGGTGGCGTTCCTGTTGACATCCTTGTGTCCAGGGTCAGGTCCTTGTCTTCAGCTGCAGGCACAGTGTCTGCAGAGATGGTTGGGGGGCCAGGATGCACAGCCCCCTGCCCTCTGACTCATAGGATGCTCATGCAAACATTCCCGCAGAAGGTTGAGCAGCATATGTTATTTGCTTGACATTCTCGGTGATCTGTGCAGGGGGCTGTGCACAGATATATTTTGGGTCTTTTCTCACACTGCTTGATTTCTGGGGGTCGCTGCTTTTCTGAAACAAAGAAGAGGAAAGGTCAGTGGATCCAGGCCCCTGACAATACCTCTCTAAAGCTTAAACCCTCCTCCAAGACCCTAGACACAGGCCCACTCATGACTCTTGGACTTCTCAGGGAGCTCACCTGCGCCCCTCACCAGATCCTGCTGGGGGGTGGGGGCACATCTTAAATCCCACTCCTCCTGCTCGCCCCCACCAGACCTCGCTGCCTGGACTTCCTGGACCCTCTCCATAACCTTGAAGCAGGACTCCGTCTCCCATGTTAGTCACGGCCTTGGCCAAATCACCTCCACAGAACCCGCACCCGAACCCTGGGAACGCCACACAGGCAAGGACGTCCTGCTAACTCTCCCCTACTCTCCAGAATCTGCGGGGACCAGAGAGGACGATGACCTTGCCCCTCCATCCTCTCTCTCCTCTCATGCTGCCGCTGTCTGCACGATCCCTGCCGCTTCCCAGCAAAGCAGCACCCTCGGTGTTTCCCTTCCACTCCCAGAACCCTGCTCCCTCTGAGGTAACTTTACCTTGAGCCTTGCACCCCAAATGTTGCTCTCCCATGTACTTTCACTCTACACCTACTCCCCCGAATGTCCCGGGATGTTTATCTGTCACGTGCGTGCATAAACCAAAGAACAGCTGTTTGTTTTCCCACCTGATTCTCGCTCAGGTGTGTCTTTCCCTGTGGTAGGTACCACGTGTCTCTGGATTTGGGGGATGGGGAATGAAAAGATGCGGTTTCCCCCTCCACCCCATCACTCTTCCCAGAGCCAGATAAAGAGGCTGGAGGACCGTGGTTTGGGAAGAACCAGAGTCTTCGTAGTGCTGTGGTCTGAATAGGATGTGCCGGAAAGTTCTAATCCCCAGTTCTCCTCAGACTGGCCACGTCACCCCTCCCCCCCCCTGCTCCTGGCCCCCTCGCCCACCACCTACGGTTCATCTTCTGGCTGTGTTGCCCTCCCTGGGCCTGCAGCAGCAGAACGCAGAGAAGCAGGATGGACAGCAGAGCCTGGGTTCTCATGCCTCTGAGCAGAGTGCCCAGCGCTGGGTCTGGCCCGGACTCCCCTGGAGCGCAGAGTGGGGCGAGGGAAGGGGAGGAAGGAGGGGGATCCTGTGCTCCTCGCTGCCTCTCCTGGCCAAGCCTTGGCAGAGCAAGGAGTCCTTGTTTCCTCCCCTGGCCTGCCCCTCACCATGGCCCTCTCCTGTGACACATGGGCTCCTACAGGGATGCTTCCCCTTATCTTCTCCTTTTGTAGACAGAAGTTTTTTTTTTTTCTGGAAGATGTAATCTATTTCTATTTTCTAATTACAAAATAATTTAAAAGAAAAGGGACAAAGAGTGTTAAAAAAGATTATCATCTCACTGCCTGTAATGATCATGAGCCCTGTTATACTGTCTTTCTAATTTATTTACTTATTTACTATATACAGTTCTTTGTCTTCTCACATTTTGAATCACCCAGCTTTTGTTACCCATCCTCTCCACTCTCAATGAACCATACAAATATTTCATAAAATGTGGTTTCTCATAATTGCACAGCCCTCACTTAACATAAATGCTTATTGTCAAGCATCTGTATTACATTAATTACTGATTATCTGGACAATATCTTTTTGAACATTTTAATTCAGAAGTCCTTTTTTTTTTTTCTTTTAAAGTAAGGCAGGTGGAATTTGTGGGTGAGAAGGTGAGTAGGTACACAGTGTTCTTCCTGGCTTAGCAGGAGACACTTCTCATATCAAAGAAGATCCAGGACTTCTGGATGGATGAATATCAAAGAGGGTGCAATGGGACCAGGATGTTCCTGAGTGGGAATGAAAGATGGGCTGGAGCCAAAATCACCTTTAAGTTTCTGGCCTTTGAACTGGCTTTTTCTTCTCTTCTGCCCCCTGTTCCAGAACACAGCCCCCTCCCCTCCCCACCCGCCAGAAGGAAGAAGCCAGATAAAAAACTCAGCCTGTTACTGCAGACACTCCACTCAGATACCTTCAGAGGTAGGTGGAGGTAAGGGTTTTGAGGCGTGAGCTCTCATTTGTGGCTTGCTCAGGTGAGTTTCCTGCTCAGTGATGTCAACACTCTTCCTTTTAAACGTGGACCATTGCCTGTGGTACAAATAAAAAAGTTGATGGAGAGGGCACGGGGACTGTCTGAAGTGCTCTAGGTAAAAGGAACAGAGATTAAACAAGATGACAGTATCCCTGACTAGAAAGGCCCTGCTCTCTCCTTTAACATCTAGAAAGCCCAGAGCCCTGAATTTGGGGGAGGGGCAGTAGTTTTGTGTCTTTGTGATGCCTAGAGACCATTTCATTGCCATACTCCCTTTGTCATCATGGCCAAAAGATTCGCCCAGACCTCTGTATGGCAGTGGTACCCAGCCTGGGTGGGATGATACTTTTCCACACTGGGATCATTTAGTACACCTGAGGTGTGCAAAGAAGGGGACCGGGCATCCCCAGGATCCTGAACAAGCCCTTTAGGGACAAGTGAGAAGCTCAGAGAACAGGACAAAGAATGAGGCTTTTTAAATGAACAGATCTCAAAGCTCTGGCAAACTTGCATCTAGAATGCTATTTTTGAATACAAATAAACAGCTTTATAGAACCCATTGCTTTGGATATATTGTGTATCTGTCTTCCTCCTTCTGTGTGCAAGAGGCAGGGGTGTCAAGAATTCAGAGGCCTGTTCCAATCCGTGCCCACCTCCACCCAGTTCCCTTATGCCTCACTCTTGCCTGTAAGTGGTTAACAGAGCATCCTCATTACTTATCTGTCTTGCTATATGCTGCTGTCTTCAGAGGATCAGAAGAACACTGCGCCTGGCCCAAGGACTGGGAGTCTTACCACTCTTAGCTGGCTTTCCAGTGCAAAAAAAAACAAAAAATATGAGTGATTTACAGGATTTCTGGAAGCCCACTGTGCTTAAAGAGAGTTCTCCTTTGGCTTGGAGCTTCATCAGTTAAGTTGCATCCTTTGGTATAAATATTGCCCAATGCGTCAGTAGGTGAACTTCACAATTTGCCTTCCCCATGCCCTGCTGAAGCAGGCTGGCAAGAATGTGGGTTCTGAATGGACACGGTTGGAGAGCAGATAAAAGCATCTGAGTGGAAGCCCCTAGACATCTGATCTTTTACCTTTTCAGTGTTTTGATTGTGCCATAGGGCATGTGGGATCTTAGTTCCCCAACCAGGATTGAACCCATGCTCCCTGCAGTGTGAGCGTGGTGTCTTAACCCCTGGACCACCAATGGATAGCTCTTTTAGCTTTTAAGGACTTTTTCTCTCTTCTTTCATTAATCTCCTTATCTTACTGTCTCTCCTCATCTCCTAAATCCAATTGGCCTCTAAGTCAATGCATCTAGGGATTCACATGCCTCAAACATGCATTTTTGCAACTTCCAAATTTCACGTATTCTGAGTGGACAATGAGTTTTCAAAGATCCCTTTGAAAAATTCCGCACCTTTTAAATGATCTCTAGTACTATCCTTGCTTTTAAGCAAAGGCATTTTGTTTCATTTCAAGGAGTGTAGTTTCATAGAATTTTCTGTGATGATGGAGATATTCTACATCTAACCTATCCAACAGAATAGCCACTAGCTTCATGTGGGTATTGAAGCCTGAAATGCCTGGAAACTACTTAAGTTTAACTTTTAATTGACGTATAGTTGATTGATAACAGTGTGTTAGTTTCAGGTGTACTGCATAGTTTTTGTTTTTTATGGTCATATTCCATCAATATACTGGATATAATTCCCTGAGCTATACAGCAAAACTTTGTTGTGTATCTTACACTTTATTTAATTTATATAGTCATAGGTGCCAGCAGCTACCATATTGGACAGTGTAGTCTCCTGCTGGATTGAAAACTTCTAAACAAAGACTTTCAGGGACAGAGACGACCTGTATCTTGTTACTATGCAATTTGTGATATCATAATTTTACCCTTTTCTTAGATTCTTTCATCTTCCTTCCTGTTTGGTTTTAAGAGAGCAGGACAGCAGATAAAAGATGAAGGAAGCAGATGGGAGAGGGCAGGGACTTCTAATTAAGTCTCCTCCCCCCAGGTCCCAACTCCCTCTACCCCTCAGCTGCCAGTTGTCAGCAGGCTATTTCATCTTTTTTCTGCTTCTTTTGTTTTCTCCTGAATGCTTACTATCATCTATGTATTTCCTTATTCTCTTACTTAACTAGAATGGCAGCTCTACAAATGTATGGACTTTTGCCTGTTTTCTTCATGACACGGGAAATGATCATAATATTTACCATTGTATTGTTGTCATGACTTGTGTGATGTGATCATATTATTTTTGTCTCCCCTGTTCTGTTAGATTTTATTCAGAATAGATTTTATTCTGTTCAGAAAATAGCTAGTTATTTCCTTGCATCTTCAGGAAAACTTTGGTAGCTGCCTGTAACTTCTGTGACTTTAGTCACAAAACCTCTTCTCAACCTAGAAATTAAAATGTACAGGCCCATAAAATTAGCCACAACTTCCTAAATCGTTTAGAACTGTGGATCTTCCTTTTTCTCAGAGGCTCCAGCTATGGAAGAGGATGTGGCCAACATCTTTCTCTCGGGTTCTTTGTGATTCTGTTCCTTCACCCCCAACCAACTTAAAAAGGTTTCTGGCTCCTGGGTAGTAGAGGGAGGAAGGGTCAATAAGAGAGAGTGGGAGAGTTCTAACACAACAGATGTGATCACTGGTTGGCATTGGGCTTTGGGTCCTCTTTTAGGGGTGACTTCAAGAGTTCGTTGGAGACACCAAATGGCATCAGGCCATTTACAATTCAGGTACTTCTCAAACTGTAGCCCTCTTCTCTGCTACTACAGGTCACTTTAGACAAATTCCTTACTCTTCAGAGTCTTCAGTTATGACTGGAGCACAAGTCCCTGGCATCCCTGGAAACTTTTGGGGACATACTGGCAACTCTGAGTAGCAGCCACAGAGCTTCTGCTCCCAACTTGGAATTAGAAGACAGCGTGTCTACTTTTCTGGGCAGAGCTTTTGACCAATGAGATCTCCTACAACATCCTCTCTTATGACTTCTTCAACTTTGGACCATCTATCCTGATGAAAAATCTTTTTTTCTGGTTTTTAACAATTTTATGAATTCTTATTGGAGTATAGTTCCTTCACAATGTTGCGTGAAAGTCTTGCTTCTAAGTTTGGTCAAGTCCTGCTGAGTCATCTGTCTCATCCACTGTGTCTTAAGGTCTCAACGAAAACTTCCATTGTATCATCCTGTTACTTGTGTTCTTAACTAACAGATCAGATTACTTCAAGTTTTCTTATTTTTCTAATTTCATAAAATAAAAGCACATAAACACAACATAAAAGCATACACATTATACAGTTATCTCTGGGTGGTGGGATAATGGATAGCGCTTACCCATTTCCTCTTTTTTTTTTATTTTTATTTTTTTTATTTTTGGACTCTAAAAATGAATTTATTTACAAAACAGAAATAGACTCATAGAAAGCAAACTCATGGTTACTAAAATGGGTGGAGGAGGGACAAATTAGGAGCTTCAGATTGGCAGATATAAACTACTACATATAAACTATATAAACAAGAAGAAGGTCCCCTGTATAGTACAGGGAACCATACTCAATCCACTGTAATCAATCATAATGGAAAACAATATGAAGTGTGTGTTTATATATATATATATATATATATACACACACATATATATATATACACACATATATATACATATATATATATAATCAACTGTACTTCTTCAAGGGAAAAAAAAAAACAGATAAAAATCAAATGTCATAAAAAAAGAAACAAGAAGATCTAAAACTGAATGAAGAAAGACAATTGATAGGTGCCAACACCAAAATGGAAAAAAATGTTTAATCAGAGAAAAACAGACCAACAAATAAATAAACAAAGCCTCAAGGCCCTATAGGACAATAACAAAAGATGT
>ML662452.1:8593790-8711371 GCA_007570785.1 Antilocapra americana
TTTTTTTTTTTTTTTTTTTTAATTTGCTGTGCTGGGTCTTCGTTGCTGTGCAGGCTTTTTCTCTTGTTTCGGTGAGTGGGGGCTGCTCTCTAGTTGTAGTGCATGAGCTTCTTCCAGTGGCTTCTCTTGTAGCTGAGCACAGGCTCTAGAGTGTTCAGGCTTCTGTAATGGCAGCATAGAGGCTCAGCAGTTTCAGTTCCCGGGCTCCAGAGCACAGTTCAATAGTTGTGACATACACGCTTAGTTGCTCCGTGACATGTGACGTCTTCCCAGACCAGAGATCAAACTCTTGTCTCCTGTATTGGCTGGCAGATTGTCTACCACTGAACCACCAGGGAAGCCTTCCTGTTTGTATTTTTTTGTTTTAATAATACAACCTGAAGATAGATTGCTTTTTGATCAGAAAAAAAAAATGTGTCTAAAAGAAAAGTAATTTCATAAAGGAAGGGGTACCTAATGTGAATGGGGAAGAAGTCCAGGGAAGCCATTGGATAGTTTGCTGTGTTGTTGGGTGCCAGCAGGTGGAAAGAAAAAGTAGGAGAAGAACAACACACTACTCACAAGCACTTTCTCTTCCTTTCCTACCCTGTCCCCTTAATTCCTGTCTATCTCTAGTAGCATCGGAAGAAGACCTGCCTTCTGCCAAAACCTAACCTAAACACACGTAGAGATGACCATGAAGCCCTGGATTCTTCTACTCATGCTTCTCACCTATGAGCTTGTGATGCTTCTGCCTGTGCTGGGAGGCCTCAAGAGCAGACTTCTCTGTAGGTGGTGTGGCCAGGGAGCAGGGTGCACTTCCTAGGCCTGGGGTGTCTGGTATAACTGATTCAGGGTCCAGATTTCTAGAATTACCCTTTAAATGAGCAGAGTCTTTTTTTAAGCAAGAGACTTCCAAGAAAGATTAGGTTGGATGTTCCCAAACTGGCATCTCCTCAAGCTTCCTTTCCCAGCTCTGAATGCCATAGTGGGTACATGGAAAGGGAATGTAGCTTTTGCCCACATTCCATAACCTAGCAGGATACAATAGTGGCCAATGTCAGACCACCTTGAGTGGAGGAAAGACCAACACAGAGCTTCCCTCTGAGCCCACAGTTTTCCAATCTGAAAATTGGGTATGGAAATTAGAGCCAGAGACAATTGCAGACCTTGCCATCTAAAGCTATATGGGAACAGACTTGGTGAGGTGGTGTCATTTGTGTTGGGGTTGTCCGAGGCCCCACCTTAGCCAACCTAGACAGAATTGAAGCTCTGCAATGCTGTGGGAACATGTGGTAAGAGGGAAGTCATGCCATATAAGGATGGCCTTCTGTAAAAAGCCACTGGCTAGGATTCACAGAGGGATTCTCTTCAAAGGCAGAAAAATACTTTGTGCCTTAGAGCTCAGGGATTTTTCGATTTGAGAAAGGGTGTCTTGTCCAAGTGGTGGGAGGATAGACACTGCCAACTTCTACCCTCTTGATTCCAGATGAACTAAATGATATTGATCAGTGCTGGGTACAGCCTCCATCATTAAGGTATTGTGTAAAAAGATGCACTAAATTAAGGGAATGTTCCTTTCCAAATCACACATGCTGCTGGACCTACTGTGGAAACATCTGCCTGCACAATGAGTGAGTTGCTTGGGGTGGGAAGGTTGGCCTGGGGATGCTTCCTTACTGCTCCTTGCCCTTGTTCAGAAGGTGTGACCTGGGACAGAAGACATCATCACCCAAACCCTGGTCAAAGAAACAAGCAGCATAAGGCAACGTACTTCTGCCTCCACACCTAGGTTGCCACTCACTGCAAAGTAAACCAAGATACCAGCATGGGGGCCCTCCAAGGAGTTTTTCACGCTCATTCAATTCCCCACAACATCACCCATCAATTTGTTCATGCTTCTCTTGTCCAAGGTTCCAATTATTGCCTCTATCTAGCCTCTCCATTGGCCCCTTTTCTTAGCCAGGCCCAAGGAGACCAGGTCTTTACTTGTCTGCTCAACTGGCAAATCTCTTGAGAGAAATTGATTAAAAGCAGGTAACTCCTGATCTTCTAGGAAGACTTCCTGTTCCCATTAACTGGGACTAAGGGTGCTGTGAAGTTTGGGAATGGATGTCCCCTAGAGTTCTGTGACTTTTAACCACTTAACTTTTCTCTTCCAGGGAACCTTTTAAATTCATGATGAAATCCTAGTTTCTAGCTAACCTCCTCCCAACTAGCGTGGGCTGGGGGCTATGTGGTCAAGAAGAGGGCTGCCCAGTTCTCTGCTGGGATATCCACTCGCTCCAGCTGAGGATCTCTGTTCTTCCTTGACCTTCCAATCTTGAGAAGGTCTTTGCCAAATAAACTGATCCACCAACTTGAGCGTTCTGTGTTTGTTGGTACTTTGTCCCTGGGACTTCATTTCTTTCATTATAACCCTCAACAGCCTCCAAAGGTGTTCCCATCCCATCATGGGCACAGGCCTTTCAAATAGACCCATGTATTAGTTTGGCATGCTCATGGTTGTAGCAAAAATACAGTTTATAAAAATCTTGTGGGGCCATGTGCTCTAGATCTCACACGCTGCAACTACTGAAGCCCACAGGCCTTAGAACGTGCACTCTGCAATAAGAGGAACCCCCACAATAAGAAGCCCACACAGTGCGACTAGAGGGTAGCCCCCGTTTGCAGCAACGAAGACCCAGCTCAGCCAGAAACAAACAAATAAATAAGTTTAAAAAATAATTTAAAAAACTTATGTGGTCAACACAGTAAAGTTTATTCTTATTCATAATATATCAGGGTGATCAATGAATGACCCATGTCAAGATCCAAGGACCCTGGCTCCTCGCATCTATAGCTCCATCATCTCCTAGGGCTGCTTCTGCATCCAGCCAGCAGACGGGAGAGGAAAGCTAGGATGGAGGCTCATATGGAAGGCTTTCAAGGGCCAGGCTTAGAAGTGAAGTTTATTATTTCTCTCCAATATTCTATTTGCCATAATGTGGTCCCACCTATTGGCAAAAAAGACTAAGAATTATAGTCTAGCTCAATTATAGTCTAGCCCAATAAGAACAGGAAAATGGATTTGGTGAACCCAGGATAGTCTCTCATCTGCCTATTTATAAAAAGCCAGACTCCTGAAGTAAGACCTAAGACCCTGGCCTCCAAATCACTCTGGCCCTGGGGACAAGCACCCCTGGAAACCTCCTGTTGATGGGCTTCCCTGGTGGCTCAGATGGTAAAGGATACACCTGCAATGCAAGAGACCTGGATTCAATCCCTCAGTCAGGAAGATCCCTGGAGAAGAAAATGGCAACCAGCTGTAGCAGTCTTGGAGAATCCCGTGGACCGAGAAGACTGGCAGGCTGCAGTCCACAGGGTTGCAAAGAGTCAGACACGACTGAGGTGACGGCACACTGGCTAGTGCCTTAGAGCTCAGGACACTGAAAAGAGACAGTGAGCCAGCGGCTTGGGTAAACCTCCTCCAGGAGTGGGCTCCAGAATCCCCACTAGGGAGCGCCCCTGGGGACTTCCCTTCACCATCATAGTAGCATTTTACTTTCTCGGCTCGGATATCAGTTTGGATTTTCAACTACAGGTAACAGTGGCCAAGAAGAAAATGGTGGCTTAAATAAGAGATGTTAATTGTTTTTCAGGCACAAGATTCAGGATTTGGGTATCCAGAACAAGATCTTCTACTGCGAAGCTATAGAAGACCCAGCCTCCTTTTGGTTCACTGTCTTTGACGTGATGCTTCCATTTTTAAGGTCACCTCATGATTCACAAGGACCGAGCAAGATATCAGATATCCCCCTCAACCAAGTATAAAATTCAGTCAGATTAAAAAGTTAAGCCAGAATAAGAAAATTCAAAGCATAGCAAAACTAGAGGAGAATGGCATAGGCTATGCCTTAAAATTTGAGGAGGAATAACTGTAAGGCCTTAATAGTAAAAATGGCATTGTGGTTGACTTGTTTTTGAAATATTAATCATTATTTCAATCACTACTATATTTTACAAATATGTTTATATGGCTGCACCTGGTCTTAGTTGCAGCATGCAGGATCTTTAGTTTCAGCATGTGAAATGTAGTTCCCTGACTAGGGATTGAACATGGGTCACCCTGCATTGGGAGCGTGGAGTCTCAGCCACTGGACCACCAGAGAGATCCCTATTTCAATCATTATTTCTGCAATTCCTTTTTTTTCATCAAACTCTCTCACCATGAAACTAGAGCCTGGTTTTGGTCAGTAAAATACTTATAAACAGGTGCAAGTGTTTTGGGGATTAATGAACTAAGTTTTATTTAAAATCCCTTGTGGCTCAGCTGGTAAAGAATCCGCCTGCAATGAGGGAGATCTGGGTTCGATCCCCAACCCCTGGAGAAGGGAAAGGCTACCCACTCCAGTATTTTGGCTTGGAGAATTCCATGGACTATATCGCAAAGAGTCGGACACCACTTTCACTTCACTTCATAGTTGATTTACAATGTTGTAAATCACCGTAAAGCAAAGTGATTCAGTTATACATATACACATTTAAAAAATATTCTTTTCCATTACAGTTTATCATAGGATTACAATTTCTAAAATTTGGGAGTTTACAGCTCTCTTTTATGAAAGATAAATAGCCCTAGTATCTATCTACATCTAGGTAATGGATAACAACTGATAATACCTCATTACCCTTCTTTATACGTTTCTGTGTTTTTCAAATTGCTAAGATAAAAATTAATACAGTACAAAGAATTCATTTCTACAATGAGAGGAGTATATAAAGTATAAGAGAAGGCAAGTGCTTCATGAGACATCAGTGCCCAGCCCAAGAGTAGTGGCTGAAGACAGAGAGGAAGTAGAACCAGACGGGGCACTGAGAGACAGTCATGTGGTCTCCCAACTCCCCACCCTGAAACCCTTCTTGAGCCCCTGCAGAACCTGGCCCAAGTCCTGGGTCTCCTGCCAGGCTCACCTTCATATGTCCAGGGTCAGCATCATGAAGTTGTTGGGTCTCCAGCTGCTGATGCTCTCCTGTGTGGCAATCCTGCCAGTTTCAGGAAGCTGGAAAGAAAGAGTAGATTCTTCCCCTGAACTTCCACCTTACAGTAGGTATTTGGGCTGGGCTTCAAGATGAAGAAGGAATAGGAAACAAAAGGACCTTTCTTGGTCCAACTACAGAGAAGAACCAGGGTCTATAATAGAAACACTGGTTCTTTTTCAAAGTCAGAGTGCCAGAGGAAGGCTGAATGTTTTGTTCTCAATCTTGAGGGTCTTCTGATGGTATAAGTAATGTGATTTTTTAAAAAAACATATGTATATACAGTTTTTGTCCAGGAGGGCACTTAGCAGTGAAAAGTTCCATGGGGTCCAGAGCTTAACTTGAGCTACTAGGAGTTTATGTTCTCAGGAGTTTCAAGGATGAGCAGCAAACTGGAAAAGGACTGGTAATAATTTCTTGAAATATGCCCTTCGTTTACAGATCTGAGTATTTCAGAACATTGGGTATGGAGAGGAGAAATAAAACACACACTCATCTAGAAAAATGGTACTGATGATCCTAATTGCAAGGCAGGAATAGGGATGCAGACATCGAGAAGGAACTTGTGGATACAGCAGGGGAATGAGAAGGTGGGATGACCTGAAAGAATAGCATTGACATAAATACAGTACCGTGCGTAAAACAGATGCCTAGTGGGAAGCTGCTGTGTAGCACAGGCAGTTCAAGGAGGTGCTCTGTGATGACCTAGAGGGATGAAATTGGTCGGGGGGTGGGGGAGTGACAGGGAGGCTCGAGAAGGAGGAGATATGTGTTCACATATAACTGATTCACACTGTTGTACAGCAGGAACGAACACAACATTGTAAAGCAATTATACCCCAATGAAAAAAATAAATAAAAAATAGATTGAGAGGAAAATAAGCCTAGATATCCCAAGATTAAAGGTCAATAAAAAATTCTGCTCCATGAAGAGAAATTCAGAACCACTGGTGTAAAAAAATTGAAATCAACAGAATTGAAGGGAGAGGAGTGGTGAATAACTAGTGGTAGATGTTTCTAGGGAAGAAATAGGTGTGAAGGGCCATTTCCACCAGAGGTGGAACAGTGGAGTCTCTGCTCTGGGACCCGGTTTCCCTCACTCTGTACAACGAGAGTGGGAGACTGGGAGATCTCTTGGGACTCTTCGTTCTGAAACTGAGTTTCAGGACCCAGGTTCTTTGCGTTTAAATTCCACAGGGGTGACTTCAAGGTGGCTGGGTTTGTTGGGGGCAGGGGTGGGAGCAGGATCTTAAGTCTGGGCATGAGGAAGCCCACCTAGATCCCCGGGACAGGGAGAGGAAGAAGAGAAATGAGTGGAGTAGGTCCTGGGGTCTTGGAGGGGCTGATAATACTGAGAGCACTCTTCTTCTGGGAGTCAGTATTCATGTACTTCTAAGTTGAGCCAAAGCTGAAACTGAAGCCCTGCAGCAAGAGTTCCACTAATGAGCAGTGTGCCGTCAAGTGTAAGCTTCACACGGAGTGTCAGCTCGGGCATCACTGCTGCGGTGCCTTCTGCGGAGATGTCTGCATGCTTCTAAATCCGAACGGTAGGGTCTAAGAAGCACCCTTCCTTGCCTTGCCATTTGGTTCTCAAGGACTATGGACTCCTGGGACTTCCCTGGCAGTCCAGTAGTTAACACTCTGCGCTTCCAACACAGGGGCCATGGGTTCGATCCATGATCAGGGAAATAAGATCCCATATATCCCAAGGTACAGCCAAAAGATTTTTTAAAAAACTAAAACCAAAAGACTATGGATTCCAGAAGGTGGGGAGATAGACAGCAGGAGACTCAGCCTCCTCTCCCTCTCCCAGTTCCAATATCTAATCAAACCTGGGCTCCCCTGACTCTTCATTCATCTGAGTCCCCACTGTCTGCTTGTGGGCTTACCTGATTCATCCAGACTTCAGGAGGTCTGGCATTTATGTCTCCTTGCTCATGGTTGACTTAAAACATCCCTGGAGAAGCCTTGTGTGGCCCTTCCCTACATCACAGGACACATCCCTGCCCCTATGGTTTGGGAGGATCTGTTGGATTGTGTGATGACTGAGTACCTACCCCTCCTCTCTCCTAGTGAGCAGTAATACAGACCACAAAGTCAGCAACATCCTGCCCACCGTTCAGCCCACGAAGCAACCGTGAGAGTCAGAGGATGCCTGGGAGGCCTTGGAAGAATGTGCTGTGGCCTCCAGTAGGATCATCTTCCTGACTCAGCTCTGGGTGGGGGTGAGGAGGGTGGGCCCAGGGCAATGTCCACCTGCCAACCGTCTTCCCTAAGCTATTATGTTATCAGCTTTAATTCCTTGACAAATAAGCTGTGACAGTAAAGGAGACATCTGCTTCTTCTTCCATAATGCCCGTATTGTTTGCTGACCATCCCCACCCCACCTTTTACAGGCCCTCAGCTTCTGCCTCCTGGTTTTGTCTTTTTTTTTTCTGACCACATCTTGCAGTATGTGGGATCTCAGCTCCCCAACCACTGATGGAACTTGTATCTTCTGCAGTGGGAGCACAGAGGCCTAACCACTGGACCACCAGGGAAGTCCCTGCTTCCCATTTTGATCCCCCTACCTCCTCCCCCTTTAGGGGCTTGATGTCCTCAGCCAAGATTTTTGGATTCTACTCTTCTTTGTCCATGGACCAACCTCCCTGGGATGTTCTTATGGCTACAGAAGACACTGTTCTTCTGAGATCCTCATAACTTGGTGCAGCCTTTCTCTTATAATCTCAGGCTTGTGATTTAACTAGTTCACAAGCTACGCACATGACACAGTTGGTAAAGAATCTGCTTGCCAAGGCAGGAGATGCAAGAGACTTGGGTTTGATCCCTGTTTGATCCCTGGGTCAGGAAGATCCCCTGGAGAAGGAAATGGCAACCCACTCCAGTATTATTGCCTGGAGAATTCCATGGACAGAGGGGCTCCTGACAGTCCATGGAGTCAAAAAGAGTAGGCCACAACTGAGCACACACTCACACACATGAAATTACAATCTTGCCTAAAGGGGATAGCACCGATGGTCTAGAATGAAAGGAAATAACGCTGGCTTCCCCAAGTTCTCTTCCTGAACAATGCCTAATGTATTACCACTGCTTATTCAGTCATTTGGCATCTACAGGGATATTTTCAGATGTAAATACTCCTAGAAATTGTAAGCAACCTTTGGAGGGTGGTAGCCTACAATGTGCCCGAGATGGTGGCAAGGCCATTCCACAT
The DNA here is from genome assembly GCA_007570785.1 of Antilocapra americana. NCBI lineage: Eukaryota > Metazoa > Chordata > Mammalia > Artiodactyla > Antilocapridae > Antilocapra > Antilocapra americana. The sequence continues at coordinate 8,602,003 of ML662452.1, forward strand.
AAATCAGTGTGTCACAAACTCTATCTGTTAGCATTTTACCCAAGGAAGGAGATATGATCCACACAGGTAGAAACCAGCATGAGACATGACAATAAGGGGCCAATGGACAGAGAGTCAGTGCATTAAAGTTCTGAAGACAGAGGAGTTGGTATGGGTTGACATAATCAGGCCTTCTGCTGATGAAGAAGAGATGCTTGGTCTTATCTTAAAGGATAGAGAGGAATTGGAATGCCCCAAATGATAGTTATTTTCCTTCCTTGAGCAGATTAAATATAGACTTGAGGGGAGAGGAAAGAGAGCTTGAAAGACATGAAAGCCTGCTACCCTATCCTCTCCCTGCCTCCAGTAGCAACAGATGAGTTTGCTGAAAGGGTTGGATCATGAATTTGGTATTAAATTCTATGATCCTAGTATTTCTAATTTGCTAACTTTTCCTTTTTTATCTGTGTGGTCATGCCCATAAAACTTGCATAAGAATAAGTTGTTGTTGTTCAGTTGCTAAGTCGTGTCTGACTCTTTGTGACCCCACGGACGGCAGCAAGCCAGATCTTCCTGTCCCTCACCATCTTCCAGAGTTCGCCCAAGTTCCTGTGCATTAAATCAGTGATGCCATCCAACCACCTCATCCTGTTTGCTGAAAGTAAAGGAGAACAAACAGGCCCTGACACGCGACTGAACCTATCTAAAAATTCAGTCAGCAACTTGATGATGAACGAATATACAGACCCCACTCTCCAGACACCTCTGTACTTGAGCTTACTGAAGTATATCTGTGTCAGGGGATGAAGACGTGCTTCAAGGAAGGGGTCTGGTGGGGAATAGAGTTAGAGAGGGGCACTGTGCAGGAAAAGCATTAAGTGAGATGCATGAGGGAAGACACGTCGTTAATGTTTTCCTGGACAAGCAAGGGGTGATTGCCTTAGGACAAGACCAATGAACTAGTCACTGCTGAGTGATTAGAGAAAAAGAAAGTTGAGAAAATTCTCTGGAATCACTTGTCAGAGAGAACACTCTCCTTTACCCCCAGGTGTGCTAGGAACACACTGAAACACCTTTGTACCTGGTTGTCTAGCTTCAGAGCGTGGAGTCCACCCACTCTGGAAGTGGGTGGTGATTGGTACTCAAAGATGTGGACTGGGAGCCCCCTCAGGGGATCTCATTTTGGTTTTGCTGGGAAGATTGGTCCTAAGTAAACTGGCCTGCGATGGCCAGAAGCATGACTGATCAGCAGACAGTTTTAACATCCTTCTCTCAGTAACTGATAAAATAGGACAGTATGTCTGCTCCCTTCCCCACAAAATCAGCAAACAGATAGAATATTTGAGCAACATAAACAAAAAGTGACTAATCGACTTACATCAAAAAGAATTCAGGACTTCCCTGGTGGTCCAGTGGTTAAGAACCCTCCTGCCAATGCAGGGGACATGAGTTCAATCCCTGGTCTAGGGAGAGTCCACACGCCTCAGGGTAATTAAGTCCGTGAGCCACAAGTACTGAAGCCACCACAGTGAGAAGGCTGCTCCACATAACTAGAGAGCAGTCTCCACTCTGCAACTAGAGAAAGCCCAAGTGGAGCAACAAAGACCGAGTACGGCCAAAAATGAATAAGGAAATAATAAAGAATCCAGCATTTCTGTGGAATATACTTTTCTTTCCCCCCCAGAGCGTGTGTGTGTGTGTGCTCAGTCACTTCAGACATGTCCAGCTTTTTTTGCGACCCTGTGGACTGTAGCCCACCAGGCTCCTCAGTCCCTGGAATTTTCCAGGCAAGAATACTGAAGTGAGTTGCCGTGGTCTCCTCCAGGGGATCTTCCCAGGGACTGGACCCACGTCTACTGTGTCTCCTGCATCGTAGGCAAGGTTCTTTATCACTGAGCCACCAGGGAAGCCACATGGGAACATTAAAGGATGTCTCAATGAATGTCAATAAATTGAAATCAAACTGACTATGGTGGAAATTCAAAGTGACCACTGTGGAAATAAACTAGAAAATAAAATAAAATAGTTAGAAAATTATCCATATAATTAAAAATAAGGCAATTCTAAGGAACCATGGATCAAAATGAAATCATGATAGGAAATAGAAACTATTTTGAACTGAAAAATGAAAATATGACATATCAAAACATGGATACAGAATGATGTCAATAAAGCGATGATCTAGGAGACCTCAGTCTCTGTCCCCCTACAAAGGACAATAATTAGGCAGCTATCTTTGAAAAATAAAAACAGCTCTGGGGGAAGGTTTGGAGTCCACTTACAATATCTGAGCAAGAAAACTTGAGCAACACAATGGAACACCAGCTGTGAGAACCATCTAAGAAGAGAAGAGAACCATACGTTTGTTTTCTTTATTTGTGAGTTTGTTTCTGTTTTGTAAAGAAGTTCATTTGTGCCATATTTTAGATTCCATACATAAGCGATATCATACATGTAAATATGAATAAAACTGAATCACTTTGCTGCACACCAGAAACTAACATAACATTGTAAATCGACTATTCGGTGTTTAGTCTCTAAGTCGTGTCTGACTCTTTTCGACCCTATGGACTGTAGCCCGCCAGGCTCCTCTGCCCACGGCATCTCCCAGGCAAGAATAGTGGAGAGGGTTGTCATTTCCTTCTCCAGGGGATCTTCCTGACCCAGGGATCAAACAGGGATCAAACCCAAGTCTCTTGCGTCTTCTGCCTTTGCAGGCAGATTTTCTACTGCTGAGCCATCAGGGGAGCCCAATACCTCAACAAAAAAGAAAAAAAAAAATTTTTTTTTAAAAAGAGAAGAGAGAATGGACGCATTTTGCTTACATCATCCCATCTCTGAAACAATAATTGCTCAAGCATTGCTCAGTACCCAGTATTGAGAGGAATTTTCCCAGGTAGAAAGAGTTCTCTTCCCTAGGGAAGAAAGGGCAACAGATGTCAGAACTTTGATTATTGTTCCTGAGGCTCTGTATACTTTTTTCAATATTTTTTTCTCTGTTATTCAAACTGGATAATTTCTATTGCTCTGTCTTCAAGTTCACTGCTCTTTTCTCTGTCATCTGCATTCTCATATTAAGCCCATCTAATGAGTTTTTTATTTTGGTTATCATATTCTTCTCTTAAAAAGTCTCCATTTCAGTCTTCTCTATCTCGTCTATTTCTTTGCTGAGGCTTTCTACTTTTCCTTAAGTTTCAAGGGTGGTCATAACTGCTTGCTGCAGAATTCCTATAGTAGCTGATTTAAAGTCTTTATCAGTGACTTAAATGGGAAGCAAATCTAAAAAGGAGTGGATATATGTATATAACTGATTCACTTTGCTGTACAGCAGAAACTAACGCAACTTTGCAAAATAACCATACTCCAGTGAAACAATATTTTTTAAAAAGATAACATCAAAAAAATCCCTCAATCATAATTACCTTGCCTCTCCCAACTTTATAGAAGAGGGAACAACTCTTTTTTTTTTAAATTTTCTTTACTTTATTGTGTTGGTTTTGCCATACAATGACATGAAACCTCCATGGGTTTACATATGCTCCCCCTCCAGAGCCCCCCTCCCTCCTCCCTCCCGATTCCCTCCACCTGGGACATCTCGGTGCACCAGCCCGGAGCATCAATCCTGGGCTGGTGATTGATTTCACATATGGTAATTAACATGTTTCAATGCCATTCTCCCATATCATCCCACCCTTGCCCTCTTCCACAGAGTCCACGAGTCTGTTCTATTCATCTGCGTTCCTTTTGCTGTCTCGCATGCAGGGTTCTCGTTACCATCTTTCTAAATTCCATATATATGCGTTAGTATACTGTATTGTTGTTTTTCCTTCTGGCTTACTTCACTCTGGATAATAGGCTCCAGTTCCAAGACCTTTGCCATTCAATACAAAGTAAGATACAGAAATAGGAAAGATTAGGATGCCTATTACAAGCTGTTCATCAACTAAGAATGGATGTTCTTGGAACAGTTACAGTGAAGTCAAGGTTTAAAAATTCTGAAAAAGTATTAAATGATTTGTTTATGACAGAAGTTTTTAGATACAGAGAGTAATCTTTGATCTTTACTATATGAATCAACAGAATACAAGAGAACGTCCTTTCATGTTTTTGCTCTTCTTTAAGGACATCAGTGAATTTGTGGAGAAAATATCACTGGTACATCTATGTATACATAGGCATACTAAATATTTTATATTTTTATTACTTGTTATCTTATGGAAAAATACCAAAGAAATGTAAAAAACCAAGTCCTTGTCAGATAATTCCAGCTTTTATTTCATCTTAGAACTGGAGTCTGTGGATAGTCTTTTCCTTATGAGTTGTTATTTTCCTTTACCTTCATCCAGTTTCTAGTTCACTCACTCAGTCGTGTCCGACTCTTTGTGACCCAATGAACAACAGTACGCCAGGCTTCCCTGTCCATCACCAACTTGTGGAGCCTGCTCAAACTCATGTCCATTGAATTGGTGATGCCGTCCAACCCTCTCATCCTCTGTGGTCCCCTTCTCCTCCTGTCTTCAATCTTTCCCAGCATCAGGGTCTTTTCCAATGAGTCAGATTTTTGCATCAGGTGGCCAAGGTATTGGAGCTTTCAGCTTCAGCATCAGTACTTCCAATGAATGTTCAGGACTGATTTCCTTTAGGATTGACTGGTTGGATCTCCTTGCAATCCAAGGGACTCTCAAGAGTCTTCTCCAACACCATAGTTCAAAAGCATCAATTCTTTGGTGCTCAGCTTTCTTTATGGTCAAATTCTCACATCCATACGTGACTACTGGAAAAACCATAGCTTTGACTAGATGGGCCTTTGTCAGCAAAGTAATGTCTCTGCTTTTTAATATGCTGTCTAGGTTGATCATAGCTTTTCTTCCAAGAAGCAAATGTCTTTTTCATTTCATGGCTGCATTCACCATATGCAGTGATTCTGGAGCCCAAGAAAATAAAGTCTGTCACTGTTTCCATTGTTTCCCCATCTATTTGCCATGAAGAGATGGGACCAGATGCCATGATCTTTGTTTTTTGAATGTTGAGTTTTAAGCCAGCTTTTTCACTCTCCTCTTGCACTTTCACCAAGAGGCTTTTCAGTTGCTCTTCACTTTCTGCCATAAGGGTGGTGTCATCAGCGTATCTGAGGTTATTGGTATTTCTCCTGGCAATCTTAATTCCAGCTTGTGCTTCATCCAGCCCAGCATTCGCATGATGTACTCTGCAGAGAAGTTAAGCAGGGTGACAATAAGCCTTGATGTACTCCTTTCCCAATTTGGAACCAATCCTTATTCCATACCTGGTTTAACTGTTGCTTCTTGACCTACATACAGATTTCTAAGGAGGCAGGTAAGGTGGTCTGGTATTCCCATCTCTTGAAGAATTTTTCACAGTTTGTTGTGATCTACAGAGTCAAAGGTTTGATCCAACAGATGCTGGCAATTTGATCTCTGGTTCTTCTGCCTTTTCTAAATGCAGCTTGAACATCTGGAAGTTCACGAGTCATGTACTGTTGAAACCTGGCTTGGAGAATTTTGAGCATTACTTTGCTAGCATGTGAGATGCTAAATAATTTTGGATTATATATTGGACATTTTGAATACTGTATTATGAGACTCCTGGGTCTTGTTTAAATCCACTGGAAAAGGCTGATATTTTGTTATCAAAAGTCATTGAAATGGTTAGGTTCAGGTTTAAAAGTTCTGTCTTCTGTGGATGGTGGTTCCAATGTCAGTACAATTTCTAAAGCTTTGCAATTCCTTCAGTAACTTTGCTGCCCATGTACCACCTAGTGGCTAGTCTGGGACCTAGGGAGTGGTGTATTTTTTCATTTCTCAAGGTATGTTAAATAGGATTCCATACATGCTTGGAGGTGAGCCTAGGAGTAACCAAATAACTTTATGGGTTCTCTTCCCTGAGTTCTTTCCCTGTGATCTCCCCAGTATCTTCTGTTTCTTCAAAACACCTAAAAGCTGGGGCTTTGGTTACCCTGCTCCTCTAGGCACTTTCACAACTGCATCCATATTAAGGGCCAGTGGCAGAAGAATAAAGAAAGAAATGGAGGACAGCAGGGGTCCACCCACTCTGTTAAAAGTAAAGCTGTACCTCACAAGGAAGATTTGCCTTCCTTCAGGGTCTTCGTTCCTTCTAATTCCTGTACTAGTTGCAGCCATCACTAGCATAGAATTTCTTCAGGACCAGGGTGAAAAAGAACAAAAAAGAGAAAGGAAAAAAACAAAATCAGAAAACCCTGGGGATTTTTGCACCTCTCTGAACATTGCAAGTTCCCTTTCACATGCATCAAGCCAAAATTAGAAGGTTTCTTCTGAAGCTCTGTCTCCCTGCACCTTAGTTTGTTTATTTCGTGGTTAACCAGGAATATTTGATGCAGAAAAAAATGCCGGTAAACTCATGATTGGCAACGTGGTCCTCGTAGTCTTTCCCAGTCTGCCAGTTATTACTTACTTTACAGCTTTTATAGCTCTATTCAGTGGGAGACACAAGGAACCAGAACCAGTAAGTAGCTTTTTTTTTACCCCTGGAAATAGGCTCACCTTTCCTTCTACTAGGCTTTGAGTCTGTGTGAATCTATTTCAGAGCAGGACTGAGTTTGGGGTGACTGGCTGATGGTTGCTGTGGTTGCCCTTCAGTATACCACGAACTTTATATTCCATCCTCAAAACAGAAATAGTGTCTGTGTCTAGGGTGGAGCTGGGTTTAACAGGTTTTTCTTTCCCCCCAACAACTGCTCCTATTTCAGCTTTGTGCTGGCTCTGAGAATGACATTCTTGCACGCTGCTTATTACTCAGTTTTTCTAGCCAAGTGAGGAGGGAGGAGGTGTGGTTGGGGTCCATTCTCTGCCGTTCTGGTTAAGCCCCAGTCTTAGGTAGATGCGTTGTCTGTGTGTGTCGGGGGAGTGGTCTTATCTTGCCCTTCCCCCCACCCCAGGGACAAAGCTGTGAATCTGGCCAGTATTTTGGCCCCTCTTCCGGCTGCTTTGAGATTTCACTGGTACCTTTAGGGCAACAGAATTGCTTCATTCTCTCTAAATGAAAAGTCCCTCTGGAGGAAGAACAGGCATGCTTTCAGGTGGAATTTCTTGCCCTTCCCTAGTGGGGGCTGCTCAGTCTCTCCTCCTCAGTGTTGCCCCAGCAAGAGACTTTATCAGAACTCTAAAAATTTTTCTATGAGGGCCCCATAGGATTCCTGGAGAGAAGAAGAGGCGGACTCCCCCCTGTGTTTGCAGGCTCAGGGGCTGCGCCATCTTGCCGGTGCCCACTCAGCCTCCAGCCATTTGCCGCCTGTGGAGGTGTGCTCCGCTTACTGCTGACTGCTGCCTGTCTCCAGGCGAGTCAGCTCACTGTGTGTCTTTCTTGACAGGTGCCCACCTTCCCTAGATCCTGGACAGGTTGACTGCTCTGTGATCTTAGCGCTCTGGTGAGTTCAAGGAAAGCTGTCCAGCTTATTTTCAAGGTAAGTTTGGGAGGTTTATTCAGCTCTCTACATCTCTGACCATAAAGCAAGAGTCCCTTTCCTTTTATTATTAAAGTTATTTGTAACTGTGGTAAGATATACATATATAAAGTAGACATATATAAAGTGTGCTAGTTGCTTGGTTGTATCCGACTCTTTGCGGCCCCTGGACTGGCCTGCCAGTTTCCTTCTCTGTCCATGGAATTCTCCAGGCAAGAATACTGGAGTGGGTAGCCAGATCCTTCTCCAGAGGATCTTCCTGACCCAGGGACTGAACCCCAGTCTTCTGCATTGCAGGCAGATTCTTTACCATTTGGGCCACCGGGGAAGCCCTATATATACACATACACAAACATAAAGCTTATCATCCTAACTAGTCTTAACTTCACAGTTCCTTCTCCAGGGGATCTTCCCGACCCAGGGATAGAACCTGGGTCTCCTGCGTTACAGGCAGACTCTTTACCTTCTGAGCCACCAGGGAAGACCAACTACACAGTTCAGTGATTTTAAATACATTCATCTTGTTGTGCAACCATCATCATCACCCATATCTATTACTTTTTTTGTTATTTATTACCCATTATGTTTTATTACAAGATAGTGAATATAGTTCCCAACCCATTCCTCCCCCTCTCCCCTCCCCCTTGGCAACTACAAGCACTCATTATTTTTTATGGCAGGAAATAGCTAATTCTTTTGGCTCTATCAGCAGCATCATGACCCAGTCATATCTGAAGCAAGGAAGAAATTGCCCTTTCAGCAAGGAAGTATCTTCCCTGAAATGCAATTGGTAGCCTGAGGGCAGCTTCTATCACTCTTTTCATTTTGCAGAATGGAAATTCGATATGTATGACTCAACGACTCCCCATTTCTCCTTCTTTTTGCTCCTGGAAACCATAATTCTACTTCTGCCTCTATAAATTTGACTGCTCTTTGTGGTTCATGTAAGTGTAATCATAGAATATCTGTCTTTTTGTGTCTGGCTTATTTCACTTGGTATATTGTCCTCAAAGGTCATCCATATTGTAGCACATGTCAAAATCTTCCTTCCTTTTAAAGGCTGAATAACTTTACATTATATATCTATAGTTCGCATTATATTTATCCATTCAGTAGAGTGGGGAAAAAAGACCCCTACGAGAGTTCTACAAACTAGTTTCCTAGTGACAGTGAAACAGGAATGTGATATAGTCTGAGAAATCTAAAGCAATAGGTCTAATTCAAAAATAGTTTGAGTTGTTTGGGTAATATGGACAGTAAATGGATTTTGAAAATGCCTCCTTAAATACAGCCTTCCAAAAAATTCTACAGATAAAGTACCATTAGAAGTAAGCTTCCATTAAATATAAGAGCTCACATACAAACACACACAGACATATACATTCACACACAGTTTAAGAAAACAAGAAAAGATGGGGGGAAAAAGCAAACAGAAACAACAGAGAACGTGTAAAACAATGAGGTGAGAACATTTCTTCACACCACATACAAAAATAAGCTCCAAGTGCAATAAAGATCTAAATGCAAGATCTGAAACCATAAAACTCCTAGAAGAGAACATTGGCAGAACACTCTTCGCAGTAACTCATAGCAATTATTTTTTTTTGGATCTGTGTCCTACGGGCATAAGAAATAGAACCAAAAATAAACAAATGGGGCCTAATTAAACTTAAAAGATTTTGCACAGCAAAGAAAACCAGCGACAAAACAAAAAGACAACCTATGGACTGGAAAAAAATATTTGCAAATAATATGACCGACAAGAGGTTAATATCAAAAATAAATAAACAGCTCACACAACTCAATGTCAGACAAACAAACAGACAACCCAATCAAATATTGGGTTCAAGGCCTGAATAGACATTTTTCTAGAGAAGAAATACAGATGGCCAACAGGCACACAGAAACATGCTCAGCATCGCTTATTATTGGAGAGGTGCAGATTAAAACAGCTATGAGGTGTCATTTCACACCCGTCAGAAAGGCTATCGTAAAGAAGTCTACAAATCACAAATGCTGGAGAGGATGTGAAGAAAAGGGAATACCTGTGTGCTCTTGGTGGGAATGTGCATTGGTGTAGCCACTGTGGAAAACGGCACGAAGGTTCCTCAAAAACTAAAATTAGTATGCTATATGATCCAGCAATCCCACTCCTGGACATAGAGCTGGAAAAAATGAAAGCACTAATTTGAAAAGATACATGCACTCCAATGTTCATTGCAGTATTATTTATAACTGCTAAGATGTGGAAGCAACCCATGTATCCATCAACAGATGAATGGATAATGATATATATATATACATGAATATTAGCCATAAAAAAGAAAGAAAGTCTGCCATTTGCAGCAACGTGGATGGATCTAGAGACTACTATGTTCAGTGAAGTAAGTCAGACAGAGGAAGACAAATACTGTATGATGTCACTTCTGTGGAATCTTAAAAAAGTCAAACTAGTAAGTATAACACAAAAAAGACTCACTTGGGGAATTCCCTGGTGGTCCAGCTGGTTATGATTCAGCACGTTCACTGCTGTGGGTCAGGGTCAGGATCCCTGGTCGGGGGACTAAGATCCCATAAGCCGTGTGGTTGAGCCAAAACAAACAAACAAAAGACAGATACAGAGAACTAGTAATCAGTGAGGAGAGGAAAGTGGTGGGGGTGGGGGTGGGGGTGGGGCAGGCAAAATAGGGGTAGAGGATTAAGAGTTACAAACCAATAGGTATAAAATACATAAGCTACAAGGATATACTGTGCAGCACAGGGAATATAGCCAATATTTTATAATAACTATAAATGGAGCATAATCTATAAAAATTTGAGTCACTATGTTGTACATTTGAAACTAATATAAAACCTGTAAGTAAATCAACTATACTTCTATTAAAAAAACACATAAGTGCCTTGAAAGGCTGAAAACAAGAAGATGGAAAAAAGTCAAGGTGTGTCTGTGCTCAGTTGCTCAGTCGTGTCCAACTCTTTGCAATCCCATGGACTGTAGCCTGCCAGCCTCCTCTGTCCATGGAATTTTCCAGACAAGAATAGTGGAGGGGGTTGCCATTTCTTCCTCCAGGGTATCTTCCCGACCCAGGGATTGAACCTGAGTTTCCTGCAGCTCCTGCATTGGCAGGCAGATTTTTTTTTTTTTAGCACTGAGCTACCAGAGAAGCCTCAGAGTCTAGATAATTGCAAACGAAAGAAATGGTATAGTTTGGTTAATATCAGACAATCAAGAACTCTAAGGTGAATATTTATTTTAGAGATAGAGAGTAGGTCACTATATAATGACAGAAGATACAATTCACAAGGAATACATTGTTTCCCTGGTGACTCAGTGGTGAAGAATCCGCCTGCCAATGCAGGAGATGAGGGTTCAGTCCCTGAGTCAGGAAGATGCCCTGGAGAAGGAAATGGTAACTGGCTCCAGTTTTCTTGCCTGGAAAATGCCATGGACAAAGGAGCCTGGCAGGCTACAGTCCATGGGGTTGCAAAGAGTCAGACATGACTAAGCGACTAAAACAGCAACAGCAACAATAAGTAAATAAAATCAGGAAATATTAAACAAATATTAGTAGAATTACAGGCATAAACTCAGAAGCCTATGGCTGTATTGACAGCCCTCAACACATCTTTTTCAATTACTGATCAGTTAAAGAGACAAAAAATTAGAAAGATTTAAGATCCTTAAAGCAGTATGGAGATATATAGTGCTCTGTGTTCCACCCTTAAAGACTGCCTTTCCTCAGTATCAGAGTGTAGATCGCTAAGTAGGAGTTATTTAGAAGGCTATGTCTTTGGAAGAGGCATCTACTTACTCTACCTGAGCTTAGGGCGTACTGTGTGTGTGCTCAGTCGCTTCAGTCGTGTCCGACTCTTTACGATTCTATGGACTGTAGCCCTCCAGGCTCCTCTGACCATGTAGATTCTCCAGGCAAGAATACTGGAGTGGGTTGCCATGCCCTTCTCTAGGGGTTCTTCCCGAGTCAGGGATCAAACCTGCATCTCTTACATCTCCTGCATTGGCAGGTGGGTTCTCCACTACTGGCGCCACCCAGGAAGCCCATCCACAGAGCTAACTGTCCTCCTCAAGGTCTCCTGCCCAGGGATGGAGGTTCAAGGCATGTTCCTATTTGAGTAGTCATGCAGGAGACACACTACACCACTGGGACGAAGAAGATGTGAGCAAGGAGCTCTCAGCCATGGAAACAGGGCTGGGTTTGCTCCTAGCAGGGGAGTTAGAGTGTAGTGGGACATAGTGGAGACAAGGTGGAGCCTTTACCTGTGGTTCCAAAGGTTGTAACCTGGAAATTCACATGTTCCCCCAGCTCCTGGCCAGCTGTAGACCTTTCAGTTGCAAAATGCTCCTCAGTCTACTGCCAAGAGCAACCTCGGCCATGCGGGGAAGCTGGGCGAAGAGGTAGGTTCAGTGATGAGGCTCTGGGAAAACTCCTGACCAGCCAGGCTCAGGAACCAAGGAGGATGCTGGGCTTGAAAGTGTCCTAAGGAAAGTTGGAAAACAGGAGAAATCGCCCCATTATCCTTCTCAGTGGCTTAGATTCTTAGGGTTCTAGAAATTTAAGTGAACTACTTTAATCTCTTAAAATGTTTTGTAATCTTACCATTTTGCATCTATGAGAATGATTAAAATAAAAGCATTTACATTAACACATATACACTACTATATATATAACACATACCCAACAAAGACCTACTGTATAGCATAGGGAAGGATACTCAATATAGTGTCCTAACCCACATATCTGTATCTATATATCTGAATCACTGACTGTACACCTGAAACTGATGTGGCATTGTAAATCAACTATACTTCAATTAAAAAAGCAAAAAAAAAATATTTACAATACTAAGTTCTAGCAATCATTGACTCCTTGTAGAAATGCAAAATGGTATGGTCACTTTGAAAAACATTTTTGTAGTTTCTTATAAATGTGTGTGCGTGTCGTTCAGTCATGTCTGACTCTTTGTGACCCCATGGATGATAGCCCCCCCCCGCCAGGCTTTTCTGCCCAAGGGATTTTTCAGGCAAAAATACTGGACTGGGTTGCCATTTCCTACTCCAAGGAATCTTCCAGACCCAGGGACTGAATCTGGCAGGTTCAGTCAATTTCAGTACTGGCAGGCGGATTCTTTACCAACAAGCCACATTCATGCAAAATCCTATATGTAAATATTTGTAGGGAGTTTATTCATAATTGCCCCAAACTGGAAAAATCCAAATATCCATTAGTGAATGGATAAACAACCTGTGAGACATCCATATAGTAGACTTAGGACTCAGCAATAAAATGGTACAAACAACACACAGAAACATGGATGAATCTCAAATGCATTATGCAAATACGTTGTAAATTTTTTTTGGCCTTGCCATGAGGCTTGTGGGATTTTAGTTTGCTGATGAGGGATTAAACCTCATCCCTCAGCAGAGAGAGCATGGTGTACCAACCACTGGACTGCCAGGGAATTCTCTGTTGTAAATATTAATATTTTACAGAAACCCTGCTACATAACAAATAAATCAGTCGGGGCCAAAATACCATACTAACTTGATATACAACATCATTCATTTAGAAAATATGTGAAAAGCACTTGAACAGTTGGAAAATTTAAAATTCTTCTCTTTGAACTTCTCTTTCCATTCCTCTTACCCCACAGACCTTTAATCTGATGAAATATTATCTTATGCTCAAAAGCCTTTTATTCATGACTTTTTCATATTTCTATGCAACAAGAACATGAGTGTAAATTAAAATTTAACCTTTTCATTTACTGTGATCATAAGCTTGTAGGAATAAAATGTTTTCTTTTGGATTGACTTTTCACACCATTTGTTATTTAAATAACATATTAATAGTAATGAATATATAAATAAATACATTGAAATTATGGATATATAAAAATTTATTGATAAACAAGTTCTATAGGTAATGCAACTCAGTGATATGTAAGTACATGGAAACAAATGAAGTTTTGTTATAGGTATGTCACTTGGTTCTTTGAACTTCTAGCAAGTTGCCCCCCAATCACATAGTACTGTATAATAAAAATTTATTTTAATGATCTAGTTAAATATTTAAGAAAGTTTTATTAAGCCCTCTTTCAATTTTTATTTAGGGGTAAAATTGGAAACCTTACCCTTGAAAATAATTTGTTTCCTGGTAATTATAATACTGATCAAAAATCACAAGTGATTTCTTAATTTCTGGAAAGTTTACCAAAAATATTTTAAGAGCATTTGCCAAATGATCAAAGATGTTATTGATTACACCCATTACTCTTTTATTTAGACACCTTATGTAATCTTATACGTTCTGTAAATGTTGGAAAGCTTGAATACTATTAACCTGATTGACCTTTGATAGCATATTTTCATCAAATGCATTAATCTTATTGCAGTCTCTAAGTACCTTTTTAAAAATCTTTGATGCTACAGATTTAATGCACTATATTTGTGGAAAAATGTTAACCAAATTGTCTAACTGGCAAAGTCAGTCCTCAGTCAACCAAATCAAATGACTTTCTTCCATAAAAAGATTTAATTAATTATTCAGTTGAAATGTTTTAATACACATCCCTGTGGCAACCATCATTCTTCTGAATTCTAATTCTACTGCCCAAATAAGGCCTTTTCCAATCAAAATGGATTCATTCTGTTTTAAAGTTTCCAGATTTAACAAGTACAAATACCTGATGACCAACTCAATTTGGGGGGTTCTTTTGGCTGTGCTATACAGCTGAGGGCCGGAGTGATGCTTTTGAACTGTGGTGTTGGATAAGACTCTTGAGAGTCCCTTGGACTGCAAGGAGATCCAACCAGTCCATCCTAAAGGAAATCAGTTCTGAATATTCATTTTAAGGACTGATGATGAAGCTGAAACTCCAATACTTTGGCCACCTGATGTGAAGAACTGACTCATTTGAAAAGAGCCTGATGCTGGGAAAGATTGAGGGCAGGAGGAGAAGGGGACGATAGAGGATGAGATGAATGGATGGCATCACTGACTCAATGGACATGAGTTTGGGTAAACTCTGGGAGTTGGTGATGGACAGGGAAGCCTGGCATGCTGCAATCCATGGGATTGCAAAGAGTCGGACTCGACTGAGCAACTGAACTGATTGACACAGCATGCAGGATCTTAGATCTCCAACTAGGGATGGAACCTATGCCCTCTGTAATGGAAGTGCAGAGTTCTATCTGTTTGACTTCCAGGAAAGTCCCAACCAACTCAGTTTGAGTGTCAGATAAGCAATGAATAATTTTTGGTGTAACTACAGTCCTTACATTGCATGGGATATGCTTATACTAAACATGATAACTGGGCATCCTATATTATATTTGGCAATCTTATTAATCTGTATCCCTCCCTTCACCCTTTTTCAGGAGTTCTGCTTCCTACTGACTGTAGGCTAATCCGATCAACTAACTTTCAAGAGTTAATAGGTGTTACCTCCCTGGTGGCTCAGTGGTAAAGAATCCACTTGCCTACGCGGGAGACTTGGGTTCAATCGCTGGGTTGGGAAGATTCTCTGGAGAAGGAAATGGCAACTGACTCCAGTATTTTTGCCTGGAAAATTTCAAGGACATAGGAGCCTGGCAGGCTACAGTCCATGGAGTCACAAAAGAGTCAGACATGACTTGGCAACTCAGCAACAACAACAACAACAACACACTTGGGCATAAAAACTTTCTCTCTTTCTTTTCTTCTCTTTCTCACTCTCATCCCTCTTCCTTTATCTTCCTCCTTTTCTTCTCCCTACTCCTTCTCTTGCTATTTTTGAAATTTACTCCAAGAGAGGCAATACAGTAAGACATTATCAGTTCTTCACATTGTTTTTAAAAATACAAAGGCCAGGAAAAGACAGAAAATGGAGACTTAAGTAAGTGGGGGAAGATGTCCATTTTTCTGGTTGTCTGGGCACATCATAAGCTCCTAGGCTTGGATAATACCAGAATAAGAGGGATCCCTTTGTTAACCTCGGTCTTCCTTTGTGGCTCAGCTGGTAAAGAATCTGCCTGCAGTGTAGGAGACCTGGGTTTGATCTCTGGGTTGAGAAGATCCCCTGGAGAAGGGAAAGGCTATCACTCTAGTATTCTGGCCTGGAGAATTCTGTATAGTCCATGGGGTCGCAAAGAGTCGGACACGGCTGAGCGACTTTCACTTCACTTTGTTAACCGCAGGTCAACTGGCATCTTTTTGGCTCTTGGGGCACTAAAACCCAGTGGGATATGCCCAGGTGTCCCTGAAAACCTCATACCATCATCAGTTTCTTGTTCAGTGGAGCAAAGAAAAGATTCTCACTAGTGTCTGGGGTTGCCCAGGACTGATTGTGGGCCAATCAACTTTGCAGTTGTTCCAGACAGATCCCTGTGATCATTCATGTGTGGCCTTTTACCTGGGAGCAAGATGATGGGCAAGTGTCTGGGTAGGTAATGTACAGCCCCCAGCAAAGTGTGGGGCCCCCGGGAGGGTGTTGGGGCTGACGGACCTGCCCTGCTTGCCACGTGACCGACCTCAGGTGATGTGCCTGGGTTTTCTCCTCTGTGAACTAAGGGAATTGGTGGATCAGCTCCAAGGTTCATCTGCAGATGCTTGCGTCTCTCTGGCTTGTGCCTAATCCCTGGCCTCTTCTCTTCTCCTTCCACAGGCATCTTCCTCTCCACAGCTCCACCTTCTCCTGGAGGAATGTCACCCTCCTGCTGCTTCTCTCCCTCTCTTTGGAGCACACATCTGCCTCTCCAAGATACAGAGCCAAAAGTGGGTTCAGAAAAGCTGCAGCTGCTCTTCTTTAGAAGGCGATCTTGGGGACTGAGGATTAGACCCAAGGCAAGGACTTGTGATGGTGGCTTCAGAGAACTAGCCGTACTCACTTGTCCTGAGCCCTTTAAATCCTTCCCTCACCTGCCTCCCTCTAAATTATTTCCAGACTTTTCCTGATACGTGTCTTTTCCAAGTTTAATTTTTGAAAATTCGTCAGTTGCTAGGCAGGACTCTGAGGGTAGAAGACCAATGAGGAGGCTGGTGCAGTAGTTGAGAGGGGAGATGGGAGAAGGTTGGGCTTCCCTAGCAGTGTGAAGAATCCACCTCCCAAAGCAGAAGGTGCAAGAGACACAGGTTCAATCCCTGGGTTGGGATGATTCCCTGGAATAGGAAATGGCAGTCCACTCCAGTTTTCTTGCCTGGAAAATTTCATGGACAGAGGAACTTGGCAGGCTATAGTCCATTGGGTTGGAAAACGTTGGACATGACTTAGTGACTGAGCACATAAAGCACACACAGGAGGAGGTCAGGTGCTGACCTGAGGAAGTGGAGCAAAGAGGAAGAAGAGATGGGATTTGGAGAGAGAATTAGAAAGTCGAACTGACCCAAGTCCATGACTGGTAGGATGCTGGGGTGGTGGCGAGGGAGGGAATTCAATCTCAGGATTCTAATAACAGATTAGGGGACTGTTGATGCCAAATATCAAGACAGAAACAGAGAGAAAGTGCTGTTTGGACATGGGGAGATGCTAGTTCCATTTTGTTTTCTTATTGTTTTTTTAATTGAAGTATAGTTGATTCACAAAGTCATGCCGATCTCTGCTGTACAGCAAAATGACTCATATATACACACATGTATATACATTCTTTTCCATTATGGTTTATCCCAGGATATTGAATATAGTTCCCTGTGCTATATATTAGTGTCTTGTTGTTTATCCACTCTAAATATAATAGTTTGCATCTACTAACCCCAAACTCTCAGTCTATCTCCCTCTTATCCCTCTCTTCCTTAGCAACCATGGGTCTGTTCTCTATGCCTATGAGTCTGTTTCGTTTTGTAGATAAGTTCATTTGTGCCATATTTTAGATTCCATGTGTAAGCGATTAGCTCCATTTTAAATATACTGGGACAGAGGTGTTTATTAGATGCCCAAATGGTGTTTTTCTCAGGCTGTTGGATAGAAAGTGTCTTAGCGTGGAAGAGAGGATAGGTCTGGGGGTAGTTATAAGGACCGCAGTTGGGATTCTGGGAATAGATGTGATCTCCTGGGAAGTATGAGTCAAGGAATGACAGGAGAGGGCTGATATCATTTTCTCTTCTCGGCTTCAGGCCATCCTTGGAGAGTGCATTAAGGATATTGTGAAGGGGGGACATTCCTCGTGGTCCAGTGGTTAAGACTCTGCACTCTGATGCAGGGGACACAGGTTTGATCCCTGTTAGGGGAGCTGAGGTCCCACATGCTTTGAGGCTTGGCCAAGAAAATAATAAATCTTTTTGAAAAGGATAGAATGAAGGGCAAGAAATATATTTTGGAAGGACTAAAAGTCTCACCAGAGAAGTGGGTCTTCTGGAAAAAGCCATGGATTGGAAGTCCCAGATCTGCCCTCAATTCACTGTATTATTCTATGTGATCTCTCTCTTGCTTATTTTAATGTATTAGATTAGGAAGTTAATATCAATGATAAACATGTTTTTTCTAATTCTAAACTTCTGTAATTCCACGATTCAGTAGTATCCAAAAGAGTCATGCCTCTCTAGTCAGATTCCACCAGAGAGGTGCTCAGTTTTGAGACATGGAGCCACAGTAAACATTGTATCAGCTATCTTGCTGTGTAACAAGTTACCTGTAGGTTGGAAGTCTGGCAGTATGCTGAGGTTCTTTGCTCAGGTTCTCACCAGACTGAAATCAAGTTGTCCATCAAGGATGCCATTCTTATATGGGACTCAAGAGTCTCCTCCCATCTCATTGCTTGTTAGTGGAATCATTCCTGGCAGCTGTAGTGCTGAGTTTTCCATACTGGTTGTCAACTTTTAGCAGCCACCCTCATTCCTAGGCAGTTAACCTCTTCCATCTTCAAAGCTACAAACAGCAGGCCAGATCCCTCTTATGCTTTGAGTATCTCTGACCTCTTCTCTACCAATCAGGAAAAAATCTTCTTTTTAAAAGACTTAACAGATTGGGCTGAGCGCTAGTTGCTTCTTGCCTCTCTGGGAGGCTCTACACAATCACCCAGGGGTTTGGACCTTGGCTCCTTTCAAATCACTGCTTCTGCCCTGGGTTCCAGAGCAGGTGAGATTTTGTGTGTGCCCTTCGACAGTGGAATCTTTTTCACAGCCCTCTGCCTCTCCTGAAAGTAAGCCCCACTGACCTTCAAAGTCAAGCATTCTGGGTCTTGTCTTCCTGGTATAGGACATCTGTGCTGGGGAGCCCAATGTGGGAGTCAGACCCCCTCACTTCCTGGTGATAATCTCTGCAAATTGTAATCATCCTTCTGTTTGTGGGTTGCCCACCTGGGGTATGGGTCTTGAGTAGACATCTCTGCCCCTCCTACCCATCTTGCTGTGGTTCCTTCTCTGTATCTTTTGTTGTAGAAGATCTTTTCTGCTAGTCTTCTGGTCTGTCTCATGCAGAGTTGCTCCATGAAGAGTTGTAATTTTGGTGTGCCCATGGGAGGAGGTGAGCTCAAAGTCTTCCTACTCTGCTATCTTAATCCTTCTGAACAACCTATAAAGTAGAGATTGTAATTCTCATTTCATAGATGGGAAATTTAAAACTCAAAGGACATGTCTCCCAAGATTATTTAGCTGTTGTGTAGAGTCAAGCGCCTAAGCCAGAGTTGTCTTATTTATAGTAATCCTTCCACTACCCCATTTCTTCCTCCTTAGAGATAACTGCAGACTCATATAGTGGAACTCAGATTGGTCATGAATTCACAAGGAATCAGGAACCAAAATCAGGGCTCCTGACTCCTATGTCCATGGTATTTCCACCACTCCTCACTAATTAACTTCCCTTATCAACTAAGATACAGGAGGCAAAGGAATTAGGCATTAAATAATTAGCTTTAAGAGGAGAAAGGAGATCCTGAATTTAAGACTAGGGTCTTAATCCCTATAAAATCACCTGCCCTGGAATCTGAATGGGTAAAGAAAATGTGATATATATATATATATATACACATTACTATTACTCAGCCATAAAAAGAATGAAACAATGCCATTTGAGGCAACATGGATAGACCTAGAGATGATCATGCTATGTGAAGTAAGTCAGAGAAAGACAGATATGAGTTCACTTATATGTGGAATCTAATTAAAAATAATGTAATGAACTTAGTCATGAAACAGAAACGGACTCATAGATTTTGAAAACAAACTTATGGTTACTAAGATGCTTCCCCCTTGGTTCTACCTGGGCAAAAGTTCCTGATTCAGATCTACCTGAATGTGTGAAGAGTGGTGAGAGGCAGAGTGTGAATACAAGCAGAGTGACAGCTAAGAATTGCAGGTAGAGTATAGCACTGAAAGAATCTCACTATCCACTCTTTCCATGTGCCGATAAGAGCTGAAACTCTCAACAGATGTGAATTTGGATGTTTCTTTCTTACAGAGAAGCCAGGAGAGTGCCCCCACGAAAGAATCACGTGTAGTTCTAAAGCCCCAGACTTATGCAAAACCGATTTCAACTGCAATGAACACCTCAAATGCTGCTCTTTTGCCTGTGGGAAGAAGTGCATGGATCCGTATGAAGGTAGCACCATCCAGGCTGAGCGCAAGGGTGTCTCATGAGGTGTCCTACTTCCTGCTCTGTCCAGACCTGGTGGAATGATTCCCTTGAGCATTAGGATAGGGAGGCCAGGGTTGAAGCTTTTCGCCTTCTCTAAGGAGACTCCCAACCCTCAAGCACAAACAATGAGTCTAGGCACTGTGGACATCAACTGATGCTCTTGATGTTCCTCTCCTTCAGTTCAACATCCAATCGCTCTCAGTAACTAATGCTTGCTGCTTGTTCACTATGTGTCAAGAAACTATGGTTGACTGTATGGCAAAACCACTGCAATATTGTAAAGTAATTAGCCTCCAATTAAAATAAATAAATTAAAAAAAGAAACTATTGTTGGCACTGTGGCAAGTATCAATCTTAGTCAGTTCAGAGACTGGAGTTGTTTTCTGATTCTTTGCCCTTCAAGGAGGTTTTCTGGTAATTCAAAGTATCTAATAATGGGGAACTGTGCATTTTGTGTAGATTCACTCATTCATTCTTTCAACAAATAAGTAGTATCAAGGCTCTCTGGTTAAAGACCACCAGGAACAGACCTGTAGTTGAACAAGTTGAGCATATTACTCGTTGCAGTGAGGAAGAAAATTCATTACAGGCAATTTGAGGTGTCTCAAGGAGAAACTGTTAGGAAGTATCTACTACAGGATTAAGGCTTTTATTGGGGAATTTGGGGTAAGATCTAAGGAAGTGGGAATTCACCCTAGATTGGTTGCTGTCAGAAAGTGGGGGAAGTTGTGTAATTATCCTGGTAAATCTCTCCAATAGAGCGGGAAGACTAGAATGAGGATAAATCCGTAATTGGTAGAGAAGTATACATCCCTCATAGGTGTTTGGTGTTTTGTAGGTTTCACAGGGATCTTTTTTTTTTTTTTTTGGTCCCACTCTATCACCTCAGAGTAACTTTGTTTGATATGGATGTCCTGTGGGATTATGTCCAACAAGAGAACAATATGGCTTAGCTGTGAGCATCAGATCAATTTCCAGACAGAGAGGGACTGTTCTTTTTCTATTTCAGTACCTCATTCTTTCTATGTACCAGCTGCTTTGATAGGCAGTTTGGATATAGTTCTTGAACAAGTCTTTCCCTCTCAAAACTCAAAGCAGTGAAGAAGTAAGATCAGCTCTGAATCTTTCTTATATGCTCTTTGTGACCTCCTTTGCAAGGTAGGGAAGAATGCTCAGAGATGTTAAAGAGTGACTGTATAGGATCAGAACTTCTATTGATCACAGCTCTTTCTATAATTTGGATAATAACACCTTGAACTATACAAAAGCTGAGGGCCTAACCCCTTCCTTTTTTGCTCCCCTTATGTTCTTCCTTCTCTGTCTCCTGTCCTCAGAACCCTGCTTGTTACCCTTAGACCAAGGACGCTGTAAGAATAAAATCAAGCAGTGGTATTTTAACACCGAACAGCGTGCATGCCAACCCTTTTTTTATGGAGGCTGCCTTGGGAATGCCAACAACTTCTCCAAGAAGGAGGACTGCATGAAGGCTTGCTCATCAGTCGGTAAGACTCATACCCTTGGCAATCTGTGAGCCTAGTCTGACTAGAAATAGTATACCATCCCAGGTGCAGATTCTGGCTTTGAGGTGAAACTGCCTTGGTTCAAATCTCTGCTGTGTCATTCACTGGCTGGGTAGTCTTAGTTTTGTGTCTTTCATGAGTTTTAGTTCTCCTGTCTATAAAATGGGAATAATAACAATCTTTACCTAATGGAATTGTGCCTAAAAACGAGGTAGTGCTGCACATCAACTGTTGGTAAACTTTGGCCAGTGGGACCTGAGAGTCAGGTCTACACTTTGGAAACAGGTTATTTTCTCATCACATTGACCTGCTGAATATTACCTAAGGACTCACCCAAGAATGAAGCATAGACAGGCCAGCTCTGGAGTCCCATGGAATAGGGATGGAGCCAGGAGGAGGTGAAGAGTAGAGCAAGGGAAGGGCTTCCCTGGGGGCTCAGATGGTAAAGAATCTGCCTGCAGTGCAGGAGACTCAGGTTCGATTCCTGGGTCAGGAAGATCTGCTGGAGAAGGGAATGGCAACCCACTCCAGTATTCTTGGCTGGAGAATTCCATGGACAGAGGAGCCCGGGGGGCTACAGTTCATGGGGTCAGAAAGAGGTGGACATGACTTTCACTTTCAGAGTGGGCTAAAGGTAAAGTCTGTGGAGTAATTCCTGTGCAGTGACTGGTAATGTTGGGTGACAGCGTGATACAGAGCTTAGGAGTCAACATACTGGCTAGAAATCTTTTTCACTGCAAATTTCTCCACCTCTTTGAGTTTCAGTTCCTCCCCTTATAATACTGGAATACTAGTATTGGAATACTGGAATAGTACCTCACCGAACTGTTGACAGGATTATGTATTATCAAGGACACAAACATTTGACAAGGTTGTGTGGGCTCACTGAGGAGGAGGAGAGCAGGAAGGAGAGTGGCAAGGACAAGGAGAAGAAAGCATTTCCTGCTGTCAGGGAATTTACAATCAGACGAGGACAAACAGAGACAGGCACACACATCCTTGATGTCTGTCTTTCTCAATCAACATCCTTTGTTAAGAAGTCATTTTAGATTTATCTGGAAAATAGACCCAGAATCTGGTCAGTTCTTACCACATCCACAGCTGCCACCCTAACCTGAGGTGCCATCTTCTCATTGGGATTAATTGCAATGACCCCCTAACGGATCTCCTTGCTTCTCTCCTTCCCTTCTTACAAGTCTGTTATGAACACAGTGGCCACAATGATTCTTTCAAAATTCGAGTCAGATCATGTCACTCATCCTGCCAAGTAAAGCACGTCCCCTAAAATAGCTTACCTGGACTGGTGTGGATGTAAGGTTAATCTTGCCTTGTAGAGAAGGAAACCGAAGTCATTCACAAAGCGGCAGGACGGGGACTTTACCTTGGGGCGTTAAACACCAAGTTTAACTCTCTACTGCATCTCCTGAGACGCTGGGGCATTTCATCACTCCACAGCCTGCTAGAGGTGCCTGTGGACAGGGTAGAATGAACCACATCACAGAAAGAGATACTAGTTTTGAAGAAAAGGAAAAGCTGTTTGAAGGGTGATGGGAGAGGATGGGGTCTGAAGGAACTCACATCAACTCTCATTTCAGTCAAGAATGGACAGTGCCCACTCTTCCCTTTCAAGAACCGTGTGGAGTGTTCAGTTTCATGTAAGAGTGACTACGATTGCCCCTTACATGAAAAATGTTGTGAATCCATGTGTGGCTTTGACTGTGCCATGGCCTGGACAGGTAAGGACAGGGGATATACTTCCCAGAGTCTACGGGGCAAACCCTAAGAATGCCAAGCTGTCCCGTGGAGTGGTGGATGCTCCTTAGTTTAACTCAGAGGTCTCTTGGGAAATTTCCCTCACTTAATGGCCAACCAGGGCTCTCATGTTGCCCTCTTGACCTTGGGAGACTATTGTGCTATTCTTCCAAGCCAATCCTGCATGGTAACCCTGTTCATATTTCTCAATGAAAATGTATTTATTTCAAGTCTCATTCTTCAGTGTCCTACAAGGTGACAGTATCCATTTATTCATATAGAAAATTCATAACCATTCATAGGTATAATTCAGATAAATCCTATGTCTGCCTAGAACTTCATGTAAAGTGTGCAGGGGGAAAGATGGGTAGCAAAGTACTACTGGAGTAGAAGCGAACTCTTCCTCTGTAGATGCTATTCATTCCCTCATGTAGTGCTAAGATACTGTGGTCTTGCCCCAGGGATTGTCAGTGTTTTAAGGAACAACATGGTATGGAAGGAGTCAAAGGCTTTTCAACAGATTTCAACTTTCCTGCTTGTTTTCTGTGTGACCTTAGGCAACTCAATTTCCCCTATATGGTTCTTAGTATCTACAATTTATAAAACAAGGAAGTTCTTAGTGTTCTCTAATACTCTTGCTTCTGGTACTTTGTGACTAGTCAGTTAGGAATCCTATCAGATTTTAGAAATCAGAGATGGCAAAACTTTGTTTTCTGTTCCTTTAAAAAAACATTTATTTTTAAATGAAGGATAATTGCTTTACAGTATTGTATTCATATCTGCCAAACATTAACATGAATCAGCCATAGGTATGCATATGTTCCCTTCCTCTTGGCAAGACTTTCTGATTCTCCTCAAATAATTATTAAAATTATTTATCACATAGAAGTTGACACTCCACCTGTTCCACCTTATTGTTATTCTAGGGGGGAGGGTAAGAGGCTTAATTAGAGGAAAACCTTATTTAAGTTTCCCAAGATTCCCCTAATTTGTCTCAAACTATGGTCAAGTATTTCAAGGTCAAGTGTCTTGTTTTGCCTCTTAAAGTCAGAGCAGGTTTCTGCCCAAACAAGCCTCCAGTATGTTCCACGATTGAGAGACCCAAGTGTCTGCAGGATAGCGATTGCCCATTGACGACGAAGTGCTGTTCACGCTGTGGACTAAAGTGCCTGGAACCCCTGAAATGAATAGTAAGTTTAAAATGTTATCATCAAAGTAATTAATGATGAGTAGTATAAGAAAAGGGCTTTCCTTGTGGCTCATGTGGTAAAGAATCCGCCTGCAACATGGGAGACCTGGGTTCTATCCCTGGGTTGGAAAGATCCCCTGGAGAAGGGAAAGGCTACCCACTTCAATATACTGGCCTAGAGAATTCCATGGACTCTATAGTCCATGGGGTTGCAAAGAGTTGGACAAGACTGTGTGACTTTCACTTTTGGTATAATAAAAAGCTATCAATTTTGTCTTGCATCTGACTAGTTTGCCAAATGGCCTTATTAAATATAACAATATTTATTGGGGTTACTTTGACTTTATATACAATCATATAATCTGAAAAGGATGATAAATTTGACTCTTTATTTCCCCCCCAACTTCATGACTTACTTTTTAAAAATTTCGGGGCTTTTCTAAATTCCATATATATGTGTTAATATACTGTATTGTTGTTTTTGCTTCTGGCTTACTTCACTCTGGATAATGGGCTCCAGTTTCGTCCATCTGAGTAGAACTGCTTCAAATGAATTTTTTTTAATGCTGAGTAATACTCCATTGTGTATATGTACCACAGCTTTCTTATCCATTTGTCAGTTGATGGGCATCTAGGTTGCTTCCATGTCCTGGCTATTGTAAACAATGCAGCGATGAACATTGGGGTACACACATATATATGGAATTTAGAAAGACGGTAACAAGAACCCATCATGCGAGACAGCAAAAGGAACGCAGATGTATGGAATAGACTCGTGGACTCTGTGGATGAGGGTAAGGGTGGGATGATATGGGAGAATGGCATTGAAACATGTTAATTATCATATGTCTAATCAATCGCCAGCCCAGGATTGATGCTCGGGGCTGGTGCATCAAGATTCCCCGGGGGGAGGGAGGAGGGAGGAAGGAGGGAGGGGGGTTCTGGAGGGGGAGCATATGTAAACCCATGGTGATATCATGGCATTGTATGGC
This sequence comes from Antilocapra americana, assembly GCA_007570785.1. Classification (NCBI taxonomy): domain Eukaryota; kingdom Metazoa; phylum Chordata; class Mammalia; order Artiodactyla; family Antilocapridae; genus Antilocapra; species Antilocapra americana. The sequence goes on from ML662452.1 coordinate 8,627,458, forward strand.
AAAAACAGTAAAAGGAAAAAAAATTTCGGGGCTTTTAATGTTATATATATATATATACATACATACATATATATATATTATATAGAACCTCTGAAATAATGTTGAGAATAAATTCAATAAGCTTTAGCCTTGTCCAGTTCTTTATTTTAAAGTCAGTGTCTCTGGCTGAATAAATGACATTTGTTGTTGGGTTGGGATAAGTAGGCTTTATTGTCCTTGGGCCATTTCCTCTTTAATCCATTTGTAACTGCTGCTGAAAATTACTGCTAAATTTTGTCATATATTTTTTCAGCATCTAGTGATGTAATTATTTTTAATTCTAATTTGTTGGTATAAAAACTTATACAATTTTTTTCAATACCTTTAGACCATGAAATTTCTGCACCTGGTCTTATGCTTCTGGATATGTTCCAGTGTCTCCTACCTTATAGTCTATGGGAACTTAAATAGAATTTGTATCCTACTGTTGTGTGAAAATTGTATAAATTTTGATTACATCAAGTTGGTTCATAATGCTTTTCAGGTCTGCTATCTTCGTCTACTTCTCTGTACATCCATTCTACTAATTTCTAAGAGTTTGACATTGAAATTGCAACTAAAAATCTTAATTTATCTACTTAAAACAAACAATTGTAATATATAGTGAAATTATATATAACTTTGTTCTTTATTTTCCAAGTCTCCTGTAAATATGTTTTAATATTTTCATAATTTAGAAAATAAAAAAGACAAAAAACTTACACTAATTTTCATATGTTGAACCAACCATCCTCATATTCCTAGAATGACCTTAATCATGTTGAAGGTATAATTAAATTAATACATTGTTGTTTCTTTTAGCAAATAGTTTATTTAGAATTCCCATGTCTATAGTTAAAAGAAAAAACTAGGCTTATGATTTTTGTGCACTTTGCTATTTGAGTCATATTACCTCAGAAAACTAGCATGGAAGACTATTTGGGAAACTTGCCTATTTTCTGTTCCTTCTATAATAGTATATATATATAATATATATATTTTAGGTTAGATAGGATTTTTTTCAGTTAAGGTATATAATTGATTTACAATGTTAGTTTTAGTGATTCAGTTATATATACATACATATGTAAATATCATAATGGTATATTTTTACTTATTTTTTGATACTTCATCCTAGAGTTTGTATAGGCTTTCTACCTCATCTGTAAATTTTGGTCTATTTTGCTAAAATTTATCAATTTTCTTCCTATTTATAAATGTATGTATGACTTTGTAGTAGTATAAATTATTCTGTATACAGTCCCTTTCTTTTCTTTAACTTTAGTTAATATTTTCATTCATGTTTCCACCCCACCTACCTATCCACCAACTATTCAGTCCATTTATTCACCCATCCATCTACTCACTTTGCCCTCCGTTGACGTATGATTCAACTAGCTTATCTTTGCACCCATTCTCTTACCCATAAATTCATCCAGCTTACCCTTCTCACTCATCTTCCTTCTACCTGTTCAGCTGCCCAATTTATATCCAATCTTTCTTCCATCTACCTATTTATCTACCTCCTTATCCTTCATACTCACACACTTCTCTCATATCCATCAATGTACTTCTCCATTGTTTCTACATCCGTCTTTCTTCCTTACATCCACCAATCACTCATATGCTTTCCATTCAAACAGCTTTGATCAACAGACCCATTGATCTCATCACTAACCTATCCATCCTTTTATCCAATCCAATTGACTTCTTTGCCCAGCCATTCATCCACCCATCCGTATCCATGCATTCATGCACTTAAATATTCATGCCACCCTCACCCTTTCTCCTTCCTGCTAATCCAAACACTTTCCCATTGGTCCATCTGTCCATCCACATGTCCACTTACCAATCCTGCACCTACATAGCTCACTCAACAGAATGTTGGCCTATTCATGTTCTAAATATGAGGTTCTACAAAAAGGACATACTGTATAGCACAGAGAACTCCGCTCAATACACTCTAATAATCTAAATGGGAAAAAAATTTGAAAAAGAATAGATACATGCATATGTACTATGGAATCACTTTGCTATACACCTGAAATTGATACAACATTGTTAATCAACTATACTCTGATATAAAATAAAATTAAAAAAAAATGTAAACCTCAGACTTCCCTGGAGGCACAGGGTAAGAATCTGCCTACCAATGCAGGGGACATGGTTTAATCCCTGGTCCAGGAAGATTCCACATGTTGTGGAGCAGCTAAGCCTGTGCACCACGACTAATGAGTTGTCAACTGCAGCTACTGAAGCCCATGTACCTAGACCCTGCGCTCCCCAACAAGAGAACCCACCACAGTGAGAAGCCCGCACACCACAATGAAGAGTAGCCCCCACTCACTACAACTAGAAAAAAGCCCATGAGCAGCAATGAAGACCTGGTGCAACCAAAAATAAAATAAATAAATAAGATGAAAAAAATGTAAACACTGGGATCTAGACACAGATCTGTTCAGAGGAGCTCAGAGTTTCTTTGGGAAACCAACATGGCACTCAGTGATTAAGTCAGAGGCACGGGGAACAAGATAGAAAGCTGGGGACTGGAAGTCAGCATGTGATAAGTCTTGGTCTAATGAAGAAGTCTGGGTTTCCAGGTGGTGGCCATCTACCTTGGTGTCCTTTGGAGTCCCTCATTCTGAGCACAAGATGGGTCCTAGGATAGAAGTGTGGCTAAGGCAGAGGTAGGGCACACTGCCCATTGGTGAGGCGCCATAGGGAAGGAGGGACAAAAATCCAGGTGGATTCTTACTCAGCCTTCTCCAAGAAATTAGATGAAGGAATGGTCCCCAAACAACATTGATCCAAGGTCCCCAAAAAGTAAATTTCATCTCACCTGCTTCTAAAGTGAGACCTTTGGATAAGGCTGAAAATTTAACAAGACAGAATGGGATAGAGCAACCAGAAATCCTGAGATTTCATTTATTTTTAAGAAAATTTAGAGAAAAATTCAGTCGTACTTGGGAACCCTGGGAACCACTTGGACACTTACACACTCTGTTGGTCTTTAGTTTTTCTGTGTGTTTGCTCAGCTGCTCAGTCACGGCCGACTCTTTGCAACCCCGTGGACTGTAGTCGACCATGCTCCTCTGTCCATGGGATTCTCCAGGCAAGAATACTGGAGTAGGTTGCCATTCACTTCTCCAGGGAGTCTTCCCGACCCTGCATCTCTTGCACCTTCTGCATTGGCAGGCAGTTTCTTTACTGTTGCATTACTTGGGAAGCCGTGGTCTTTAGCCTGTGTCACCACTGGAATATTTTCCTCCTCTTTAGAATCACCATTCCTCTTTACCTTCAACTCTCCACTAAAATAGTATATCCACATCAATGTAGAAGATTCTCTCAAGACCTCTGGCAAAGGCTTAGGAACTCAACTCCCTTCTAACTTTATTTCTGACACTCACTTGCTAGGTGACCTTGAATCAGCATCTTCACTTCTTTGGACCATATGATCTCTAGCTGTAATTTGAGGAAATGGGACTTGATGGGCCCCCAGAGTTTTTCCAGTTAAGTATTTCAGCTTTCTATTCCCCCGGGCTGAGTTTGGGAGAATGCAAATAGTAGAATAAGAAGGACGCTACTGCTTAAGGCTTCTTGGCTGTTCATTAAAAATTCTATTCCCTAGTTTCTTTGTGGGATCTGGTGAGATCATATAGTTGGTGGGAACGTATTCTGTAGTGACTGACATTAAGCTTTTGATTGTCGGGGCATCCGTTTTGATGACATCCCTCTTGAATAAACATATTGCCAGTTATTTGATCCAGTGAAACAACTAGGCAAGGAACCAGGCTGCCCCCATCTGTGAAGTTTCCCTCTTAGAAAGCCCAAGTACTGAAACTGTATTCAAGTCCCTGTGTCCTTATCTTTTGAAGTAAAATACTGACTCAAGAGTTAATAGTTGGGAAATGTGAGGATGCAGAACTAAAGAATAACTGTTGACTGGGGAACTGGTAACATTATTGACTATAATTCTGTCACATAGCAGAACTCCCGAATTCCCAGTTCCCTGAAAGATACAGATGAAGGCCTGGCACAAGTTCCTAATTTGTTTTTACAGGAAGCAGACTCCCTCCAGATGAAAACTGCTCACCACAAGAATATAGACCCTGCTGCTGCTGCTGCTAAGTCGCTTCAGTCGTGTCCGACTCTGTGTGACCCCCTAGACAGCAGCCCGCCAGGCTCTGCTGTCCCTGGGATTCTCCAGGCAAGAACACTGGAGTGGGTTGCCATTTCCTTCTCCAATGCCTGAAAGTGAAAAGTGAAAGTGAAGTAGCTCAGTCGTGTCCAACTCTTCATGACCCCATGGACTGCAGCCTACCAGGCTCCTCCATCCAAGGGGTTTTCCAGGCAAGAGTACTGGAGTGGGTTGCCATTGCCTTCTGCAATATAGACCCTAGACTGGTTGAAATCAGGACATTGAAGATGCTTGAAACTTCACCTGGATGCCAGTCAGTCTGAGAATTGTCCACAAGCTGATCAGGCCCTGCTCCTTGAACACTATAGAGCTCCAGTCTACCTCACCCAGGGTGGGTTACACAGTCTGGAGGACATTATCACCCTGTGGACCCCTTCTCCTGGCAAAGCAATAAAAGCTACTCTTTTCTATTTTACCCCAAACTCTTATCTCTGCCCTTCTATTCGGCACTGGTGAACAGAGGCTGTGATTTGGCAATATAACCTAGATGACTAACCACTGGGTGACATGGTTTCTCCCTTCTATGCCCTCATTCCTCATTCATGCTTTAAACTCACTAGTAGAGTGAAGTCAGGATTTTCCTGTGATCCAGTGGTTAAGAATCCACCTTCCAATATAGGTGATGTGGTATCAAACCCTGGTTGGGGAGCTAAGATTTCACATACCATGGGGCTTGGCCCACATGCCACAATTAGAGAGCCCACTCACTCTAGAATCCATGCTCCACAAGAGACTCCCAGCTACTGAGCCCATGCAACGCAGAAAAGAGCAGTGTAGCAAAAAAAAAAAAAATGAGGGGGAGAGGGGCAGAAATTGTTGTAAAAAAAGAAAGAGTGAAACCATAGACACTCCATCTTGAACCCTAATAAAGGCAGAGCCCTGAGTCTACACTTTCTTCATCTTTCTCTGCTTGTGATCTTAACTGTGTGGCCCTCAGGCCTGTCATGTACCCTCCAGGACTTGTGAATAATAAAAACCTTGTTTTGCAAAGTTCCATTAAAAAAAATACAATTCAACTGAGTAAATTTGAAGGTCAAACTGGCTTTCTTAGGTGACTGATGAATTGAGTAGCATCCCCTGAGCTGCTAGAAGGTGCTCCAAGGGGTTGTACAAAAGGGAGGGTTTTTACAGGAAGAGGTATGAGGCAAGAGAGCTACAAGCAAAAGAAAAGAAAAGATTAGTTTTAGACCGGAATGTGCTTTTGGAGGGAAGAGAAGCAAGGGTCCTTATCACACAGATTGCCTGTTCTTGGGGAGTGGCACTCATGGAGACAGCCCACAAGACAGATTGCCTATTGGTGCTGACCTGGGAATTCCAGACTGATTAATATTACATTTCAGGGAGGGTCAAAACTGCGGTTAGGTTAGGTATTAAATCTAGCCTTGGTATCATAGACTTGAGCATAAGTAATGCCATTTGGGGCCCGTGGTTTTTCCCTTTAATAGTTCCCCGAGGGTTTTGCAGAGAAGTGTCCTGCAACCACCCGAAGAACCACAAAGTTTGGTCCAGACCTAACCTTGGTCCCGGTGATGATGGGAGGAATGTCTGCGGGGCTCTACAAGAGTAAATACAGGCTGTCTGAGAGCCTCAGGCGGTCCTGGCCAAGAACATCGCTAACGGTAGGCTCAGGCCCACATGACAGATTCCACAGGGACTTTGTCGTGATCCTCGCTTTAGTGACCATAGAGTCAGTCACCGATAACAGGGTGGGTTTTTGTCTAGCTTCTTCTGCAGGTAAGACAGTTGGACAACAAAGCTTGGCCCAAATGTGCAACATCTATTTAAGGAAGAAAACAGGGACCCTACTGATGACATTTGTCGCTCCCTCTACCAGGTCTGATGGACGGGCTGGGGTTCTGGGTTCCGTGGCTGAAGGAAAGCTGACCAGTCCTTCAGTACACTCTCTCTCTCTCCCACAGCCCCTCCATTAGTCCAGTTAGAAGCCAGAAACTCTGCGTGTTATTGACCTTCGCTGAGTTGTGGTCTCTCAGGCAGGCTTCTTCCCTTCACAGCTCCCTGTCAGACAACAGGGCGTTTGCACCAGATGGTAGATGCTCTGCACAAGCTCCGACCTTCCTGACCTTCCCTCCTGCTCTCAGGACAACGCAGTCTTGACAAACATTATCTGCAAACTCTGCTATCAGCCTGCTTCCTCCTCCCCATATCACTCTGGGGCAACATCTTTACTCTTTGGTGGAGCGAGCCAAAGAGAAAAAGGAGGATGGGAGGCCAGTGTGGGAGAGGGGGAGAAAGAAACATAGGGATAGTGGGAGACCTACAGAAACAAAGGGATACTAAGAGCTCAATAGACTCCCATGGATCAAACAGAACAAGAGGGGGTGTGCCAGTTAAAATGGAAAATGAATAGAGAAAGAAGTCCTCCTACAACTCTCAAAGTTATCAAGATGAAGACTCTCGATGGTTGCATTCACTCTTAAGCCACCCTGGAAAGAGAGAGCAGCTTTGCCCACTTGCTCTGGTTGACCAAAAGACCCACCACAGCTGAGGGGGCTAATGATCAAGAGCTGCCCAATAAGAGACCCTTGCCCAGGGCTGTGGGATGTGGATGCTAGCTAGTCACACTGATGACCTCAGGAACCCAGCGTTCCCATCAGGAAAGGAGGTGGTTGGCTTGACTCCAGCTCTCATATCCAAGATACTGACCACTGAAAGATTAGGCTGGACAAAGGCAACCAGACATTTTTATGATCTGGAACCACCAGCAGGACAGCTTTCCTTCAGAATGGAGTCTTCTGGCCTTTTGAGCATCTTGGTGCTATCCTTCCTTCTGGTGAATGTCCAGGGACCTGCTCTGACTGACTGGTTCTTTCCCCGTAAGTACTGGGGCCTTAGCCCTTGCCCTGGAGGGAAAGAATATGGCTGGGAGGAAGAAACAAGCTTTCCATCACCTTAGCCCTGGGCCTGGGTTAGGGATGAGGGAGATATTTGGGTTATTTCTTCCTTTCTCCTTTTCTATGGAAGATCTCTTCAGCGAATGCAAGAATCCAGGCCTGGGCAATTCCTATTTTCAGCCCCTTTAAAATGGAAGGTCTTTCTGAGTGGGCGTGGGGTGGTGGGGTGGGCATCACAGGATCTAGCATTTAGGGGAGAGGCTATAAGGATCTGAGACTCCTAAGGGACTTTTCCCTCACCCCATGACACAAATAGCCCCCTTTCTTGAAACACCATCTCTGTTAACTCCTGATTCTTTTGAATGTAGTTCTAGAAAGGGTTCCCATCTCCTCAGGGATTCCTTGACTTTGGGCTGAAGGATACTATCTGGAAGTTCCTTTGAATTTAAGACAGTAATACTCCATGCCAGGCGTGCTGCAGTCCATGGGGTTGCAAAGAGTCAGACACGACTGAGTGACTGAACAACAACAAATAGAGTAATAATGATAATTGCTACCATTTACTGAACATTCTGAAAGTAGGGATTTAAAGAGGGATCTGGAGTCAGACTTGGTGTGTCCAAATTCTGCTTAAATTCCCTGTGCCTCAGTTTCCTCATCTGCAAAAATGGGGGATATTAATAGAATTAGCTTCATAGAACAATTATGGGAACTATACGAGATAATCTCTTTAAAATGGTTGGAAGAGTACTCGGCTTATGGTTAACTTAATCAATGTTAGTTAATATTACTGTGCATCCGTGACGATGATTTTAGCTTTACACGCTTTTCTGACTTCTTCCTCACTTCTCTGTAAGGCTAAAAAGATTTTATAAATGAAGAAACCAAAGTTCATAGAGAGTAAGTGGTAAACCAAGAATGAGAATTAAAAAACTCAGCTGTCTGACTGCCAGGGTGAACAGTATTGCTGCACACTAGCGCCCCCCAGAGGAACTCCCAAACAGTGTTTTCTAAACCAGCCCAAAGCTACTAGATTGGCTTAGACCAGTGGCTTTCAATGGGCGATTTTGCCTTCCAGGGAACATTGACAATGTCTAGAGACTTTTTCGGTTGTCACAACCGGGGACTGCTACCGGCATCTAGTGGGTAGAGGCCAGGGATTCTGCTAAACGTCCTACAATGCCCAGGACAACCCTCCTCTACCCATCAAATAATTATCTGGCCCAAATGCCTCCAGTGCCTAGGTTGAGAAATCTTGCCTTAGCTGTTGGGGCTAGGGGAAAGGAGGCAGAGAGTGAGGGGTGGTCAGGAGAGAGGTTAGTGCAGGTAGAGCTGGGAAACAAATGAAAGTCCCCCAGGAAAAGGACTCCCGGGGATGAACAAAGCAAAAGCAAACTCCCCTGACTCCCCAGAATTGCCTTGGGTCTGGAGAAGGGTGGGCACTGTGACTGTAAGACTCACGGTTGTCAGTCCTTTCCTAGAGAGATGCCCCAGAATCCAGGGTAATTGTGAATTCAAAGAAAGGGATGAATGTTCGAAGAACAAGAAGTGCCCGAAGCATGAGAAGTGTTGCTTCTTCAGCTGCGGAAGAAAATGCTTAAACCTCCAACAAGGTAAATAAACACTGAGAACCTCCATAACTATCCCTTCTACCCATTTCCTCCCCTCTGCTCCTCTGGGCTGGCCCTGTCCCTGGCTCACTAAGGGCTGGTCTCTGAGCAAGACTGCTGGACTTGGGAAACTTGAAATTTAGATACATCACTGCCCCCAGTATGATATTTGACATTAGGGAGTATCTTCATCCTGTTGGGTCTCAGGTTCCTCAAGCAAAATCTAGGTATAAGGTTGGGATTGAACCAGAGAGTCTCTTGGCTCCTTTCCACTCTTATTATTTTCTTACTATTTTTTTTTTTACCCTTATGATTTTCTTAGTCCTCAGGGGACCACTATTGGCTCACCATATATCAACATTGTTACCACAAATGATAATTAAGATGTTTGTATTTCTTAAAAATACAGTAAAATAGCTTTTTGCTCCAGATTCACTGCCTGCCTATACAAATCCACTTTAGCATTAGGAAATCTTTGCTGACTGCTCCAGACCTGAGGGCCTGTTCTTTGCTGATGCAGTCTTAACTCCATGTGCTTCTACCTCAGCTCCAGAAAGACTACCAAGGATTCTTTTTTTTTTAAATTAAAGTGTAATGTGTATGTATTACATTGTGTAATACATATGTATTACATTATATGTAGGATCCCTTTGCTATTCACCTGAAACTACCATGACATTGTTAATTGACTGTACTCCAATACAAAATAAAAAGTTTAAATTTTGAAAAAAAAAACAAAAGTTAAAGTATGGTTACTTACAATGTTTCAGGTGTACAATAGATTCACATATATATATGTATATTCTTTTCTTTTCCATTGTTAATTATTACAAGATGCTGAATATGGTTCTATACATACTATACAGGAGGTCCTTGTTGTTTATCTTTTATATATAGTAGGATGTATCTGTTAGTCCCAAGCTCCTAATTTATCCCTTCTCTTTCCTTTCCCTTTTGGTGACCATAAGTTTGTTTTCTATGTCTGTTGAATCTATTAAGACTATCAAAGATTCTTTATTCACTCATTTAAGAAATGTTTGTTGAGTGTCTTGAGACCTATAATAGCATTTGATCTGTTATAAGGAGGTTGAGGAAGCCTTCCCTGAGAAAGTAAAACTGGAGTTGGGTTCAGAAGGGTGGGTAGCAAATTTTGGGGAAAAGTGGGTGGAAGGGCTTTCCAGGCACAGGGAATGTGCACATACAAACTCTCGATGGACTCTGGCATCCCACCATCAAGACTTTGTATGTGAGCACGAACATGGTGCAAGGAAAAAGGTTCTTGGGAGGTAGGTTTTTGTTAGGCGAGGGTCTCACCTTGATCTTAAGATCAATGGAAATTCACTGAGGTGGGCGGGCACATGGCGTGGCTTTTACTACGCGCACAAGGCAGGAATGGAGTGACTTAAAGAACTTCAAGATGAAAAAAAAGGTTTCTTGGGCTAAGTAGCTGAGAGAGTGGGGAAGAGTAGGATGTGCTTGAAAGGCATGTAGGAAGTGAAGTAAACATGACTTGACAATGGAGTAGACTGGACAGGCAGGACGATAGTGAGTCGTTCATTTGCCTATAGTTGAGGAATTCTGAAGCCAGACTTCCTGAGTTCAAATCTTCGCTCCATTTCTCATCAGCCTATTTATCTTGGGCAAATTAACCACTTTCCCTTGTAATGCCTCAGTTTCCTAGATAGCAAAAAGACTAATGTTAAAGATTATTTGAAAGATCAAATATGTTTATGCAGGTGAAATGCTTACGGCGATGCCTGGCATCTAATAGTCATGTAACACATTTTAGCTCACATTATTCAATCATTCATGACGGAGCACCTATATAACAGAGGCCATCCTTTTATCTCTTTAAGCATTGAGCACTATTTAAGCATTGCTCAATGCTTAAAAAGAGTAGGTGCACAAGGAATGACTTATTCAGTTCCAGTCAGGATACATTTTTCTTTACCCTCAGCATTTGCAAAATCCTTCACCGTGCACCACCACCTGCTAAGAATGGGGTTCCAAGATGAAATCAGGCATGGTCTCTGCTCACTACCTCATAGAAGCTCACACCCTCATAGATGAGACTGAAGATGGAAAAAAATGACAAACACACACACATGACTCAGAAGCACAGTAGAAAAATGCAGGAGCGAGTCAGGCACCTGTGGGGGTGCGGTGTGTAGAATGGAGTTCAAGATGCCATAGTGGAGTTGATGTCTGGGAAGGGTTTTGAAGGGAGAGTAAGAGTGTGATTAATGAACAGTGGAGGGGTGGCAGAGGGAATATGGAGAGAAAGGTGTGGGGGTGTGTTGAAGATCGTGGAAGCCTGGCGCTCAAAAGGGGACTGTGGTAGGGGAGGAGGCCAGAGCGCCAAACAGGAGTCAGATGATGAAGTGTCTATAGGTCATGGAAGACCGGCTCATGAAGTCAAGGTCTTAGCTGTGGAATGACACAGTCAGCTTGGCCTGGGATCCATCAGGTCCTTCTCTCTGGTGGGCAGCAGGAAGGATTGATTGTAGGAGCCAAGGATAAAGACTGGAAGATCAATTTGAGGCTCTCTCAACAGCCTGAGACTTAAGGAGAGGGGCAGACAGGTGAGCTTTGAGAAGGTAAAAATCAACAGGACTTAACTGTTTAGCTGTGGGAATTGACTCTTGTGGAACTTACAGTTTAGTTCGGACCCATGTTAGTTTGCTAAGACTGTTGTAACAAAGTACCACCAACAAGATGGTTTAAACAGCAGAAATGTATTGTCTCACCATTCTGCAGGCTAGAAGTTCAGGGTCAAGTGCTGGCAAGTTGGTTGGTTCTTTGTATCTGTTCCACACCTCTTCCTCTACCTTCTGGTGGTTTGCTGGCAATCTCTGGTGCTCCATGCCATGGAGATCCCTTATCTTCATGTTCACATGGTGTCCTCCTTGTGTGTGTGTGTCAGTGTCAGAATTTACCCTTTTATTATTAATTTTTTTTATTGGAGTATAGTTAATTTACAGTGTTATGTTACTTTCAGGTGTGCAGTAAAGTGAATCAATAATATGTTTATTCACTCTTTTTAAGATTATTTTCCCATATAGGCCATTACAAAATATTGAGTAGAGTTCCCTGGGCTATTCAGTGGGTCTTTACTAGTTATCTGTTAGAATTTGTCCTTTTTAAGGGACACTGGTCATATTGGATTAGGGGCCCATCCCACCCCAGTATGGCCTCATCTTAACTAATGATATTAGCCTCAATTTTATTTCCAAACAGGGTCCTTCTGAGGTGCTGAGGGCTAGGTCTTCAATGTATGAACTGGAATTGGAGGGGGACTCAACCCATAAGAGGACAGAAGCTAACTGCAGGGAAAAAGGGGGCTTGACAATCTGAAAAACTACCCCTTGCATTCCCTGCCTGGACTTGCCCTTGACTCTGACCCCATATTCTCTTTCTTTGGCATGGTTTGGAGGGCAGAGTAAGGGGCTTATAATTTGGCATTTTTGAGGCACTCCTGTATCCATTCAGAATGTATTTACTGAGCACCTATTCTCGCCGGGCATTGTGCTAGAAGCTGCACATTCAGATACAGTCAAGGAGCTCACAACTTAGTGGCCTTGAGGGTGGTCTTACTTGCACCTCAGGACAGTCCCGGGTGACGAGCAGGGTGGGATTTTGTATCCTCATTTTACTGAAGTCAAGGACAAGACTGCTAATGTGGGAGCTCAATGTGCACACCCTGAATTAAGCATACAGCCCTGAAAACAGAGGCTCCTCACTCTCAGGGGAGACACTGAGTTCAGTGACCTGAAGGGAAGATGGGGAGCTGACCTGATATTCCCTGGGGATGCAAACAGCTCTGCTCTGCTCTACAAATGGGCAAATATATCAATGGAACTGGGCTCCGGAGGTGTGAAAAGGTAAAAGGAGCCTGTTTGGTTTCGTCTGTGCTAGTTACTAAGGGGACAATAACAGATGCTGTTTTTTGTTTGTTTGTTTGTTTTTTTGGTGTGGGCACTTTAAAATCTCAACTCCGGCATCTCCCTGCAGACATATGCAGTATGCCCAAAGAATCTGGCCCCTGCCTGGCTCTTTTCCATCGCTGGTGGTATGATAAGACAAATAATACTTGCTCCAGCTTCATCTATGGGGGCTGTAGAGGAAACAATAACAACTTTCAATCCCAAGCTGTATGCCAGAGCGCCTGCTCCAAGAAGGGTGAGTGCCAGGGCCCCCCATCTCTCAGCCTTGTCAGGGCCACTCTGAGTGGGGCAGTCTGGGTGTTGCTTGGCCCATTCCAGGATAGTTGCATCCTTGACAGACCAGGTGAAGGCCAGGAACTGACCAGCTCCTGTCAGCAGGTAAGAATGAGCCTTGCAGAGGGTAGGACCATGGCTTGCTGGGAAATGAGGTTGAGAGGGGATGTGGCTGTGAATCAAAGCTGGCAAGTGTTAGGAGTGGAAGATGATGCAGACATAGAGAGGTCTGAGACCAGCTTCAGAGATCACAGGACATCCAGCCTAGTGCTGGACAGGTGGACCAGTCACCCCTTCCAGGCCATCGATTTCCCCTCATGACTCTTCGCCAGCAACCCACTCTCAGCCGTATCCCATTCAGAGCTTTCCAGGGAAACCCACTTCCTTTTAGTCTCTGGTGAAAAGTTGTACAAGCATAACTTCGAGATTAGTTTGGAAAATAAGCTGAGTCCAAGAAGCTCAGCTGGTCCTATCCTCCATTCTCAACAGACTCTAATTCCTGAATGCGAAAGGATACAATGCAACCACCACCGGGATTCAGTTCATGACCAAGCGCTGACTGTGTGCCTGCAGATGATCCAGACTGGCTTCCACTGATCCACTTCCAGTGTTTCAAGGTCTTAGATCTTCCCTAAACTGAATCTTGGCACCTGTCTCTCCTTTCTCCATATCAGCCTCTTTTTAGACATAATCTTTCTCTTTTGATCCCATCTCTATGCTTCTTACCTTTATGTCCAATTTCTAGAACTGTTTGTTTATATCTGTGAAGCTCTCATTTTCCCCAATAAAGCACTATATTTAATCCTGTGCCTCTGAGGCTGAATAATTTACATCTATTGGCATATTGCACTTTGCAGAGAGTAAAGGGTCATTGAGGTTTCTGGTGACATCATTAAAGTGAATGAAGACAATCAGAACCTTGAGAGTTGAGGATTCCAGGGACATTGTTATACTACTCCTCTGTTTCTTCAGAACATCATATGACCCCTTTAAGGCAAGGGCTCTTGGGTGCTGCTCCTTTCTAGGAGAAGGGCATGGGTGAAAGTAAGTTTATTTGGGATCTTTCAAGAAATACAAGTTGAGGAGTGGGATAAGTGATACAAGGAAGAGAGGAGTTGATTATGTGTTGGTTACTGTGGTGGGAAAATGCAGCTTAATCCCACTAGAGACCTTCCAAAGAATCTGTAAAACCTGACTCTGGATTTTCTTCATTCATGAGGAAGCTGAGTGTTTAGTCATTGACTTTCATCTTTTACTAGATGCTTGTTGGTTGTTAAATCCCTCACTCTTCTGCATGCAAGCTGACCAAGTTCCTAGGAAGTCAGAGAGAACTCAGAGCAGAGCTGTTGGTGTGCATTGGATATTACTCAGCCATTGGAACTTCCGCCGTCTGCCCAGTAGTTGGGACTCCACACTTCTACTGCAAGGGGTGTGTGTTCAATTCCTTGTCGGGGAACTGAGATCCTGTGTGGTGTGGCCAAAAAACAAAACAAAATTCAGCCATAAAAAGGAATGAAGCACTAATGTATGTTACACTGTGGATGAACCTCAAAAACATCCCACTAAGAAGTCACACTCAAAAGGTCATATACTATGAGATTCTGTTTACATGAACTATCCAGAACAGGTAAATCCACAAAGATAAAATGAGAATAGTGGTTGCCAGGGCCTGGAATAGGCTGGAGAGGGTGTAGAGTGACTGCTAATGGTATGATGTTTTCTTTGGGAGTGATGAAAATGTTTGGAATTAATAAAGGTGGAAGTTGTACAATATTATGAAGGTACTGAAAAGCCACTGCACTGTTACTTTAAAATGCTTAATTGTGTGTAATGTGAATTCCACCTCAGTTTTAAGGAATGGATTAGGAAAAAAAGTAACGAGCTAGAACTGTCTCCTACAGCTGCAGATAAAATCAGAGACAAGCCAGGGATACAACCTATGGATGCTGCAAGCCTTAAACTGGAAAGTTCAACAGAACGTTCTTCAGGCCCCACTGCTGCAGCTAGCTATGAGGTCATAACTGACACTTATTCCCCCCACTCCCTGTATCACTGATTCCAAATGACACTCAGAGATGATAGAAGCTCTCCCTTAGCTGTAACCTCCTCTCCCGATTTCAAAGCACCACAACTTTAGCAGACACTCTCCGAAGATTTGGTTCATTCCCAGATTAGCCTGTTTCTTCCCCCACATGCTACTAGTGACAATATTTTTACTCTCTGACAATGTTTAAGAAAAGTGGTGCCTATCCAATTAGGTGGTGCTGTGGTAAAGAATCTACCCATCAATGCAGGAGATGCAGGGATCTTTGATCCTGGGGTCAGGAAGATCCCCTGGGGAAGGAAATGGCAACCACTCCAGGATTCTTGCCTGGAAAATCCCATGGACAGAGGAACCTGGCAGGTTACAGTCCTTGGGGTCACAAAGAATTGGATGCAACTCAACAATTGAGCGCGCACACACAACAAAAAGGGGTGGCCAAAAACAAGGAAGAGAAAGACAGAAGAGAAATGAACAGCAGGGAGAAAGAGCCCAGACAAAGGGAATTGCAAAGAAAAAGAGAGAAAGATAGGCAGTGTAAAAAAAAAGGTGCTGAGAGAAGGAAAAACAAACAAGAACAGCATGAGAAAACTAAGCAGACCAAAATAGATATGGCAGGAGAAGAGTAAGATTAGAAAGAGACAAGAGAACTAGGATCCTCGTGATCTCCAAACTCCCTCTGGAAAACAGAAGATCCTGAAATCAAATATGCCCTTTTGCCTAGGGGTCTAGAAGCCCCCAACAAGTTTTGTCCTTCTCCCTGGTTGACCAGAAAGCCAGAGAGCCTCAATGAGATAAGAAGAGGGAGTTGCCTATCAAGAATTCTTCCCTGCAAGAGTTGACACTGTGGGAGTCAGCTAGTCCCATGGGTGGCCTCCGGGGCTTTTCGTTCCCCAGAAGAGGGAGTGTGGCTGGCTTGGCTCCAGTGATGTGTGGTTTCCTGGAGTGTCAAGCTAGGTCGGGGCAGCCAAAGTTCAGAATCAGAAGCTGCAGAGCAAGAGTTCCTGGTTTTGGTGCTGCCAGCTAGGCGAGTCCCTCCTGAAATGGGGTTCCTGTTGCCAATCCTGATACTATTCATTCTCTTGGGGGGCATCCAGGAACCTGGGCTGGTGGAGGCATTCTTTCAAAGTAAGTATGAAAGTAAGTATCAAAGCAAGAATTGAAGACTCCGTCTTCCTAGTGGAGAAACAGAGCTTAGCTAGGAGGAAGGAACCAAAGTTTTTGCTGATGAGAAATGTGTTCCCCCACCTCCGTCTGGGATCCTGGTGCGGGCGGTGGGGGGGAGGGAGGGAGAAGAACCGTATCTGCAGACCTCCTTTTAGCCCCTTTCCTCCTGGTAAGATGTCCTTGGTGAATGCAGGAACCAGAGCCTGTGGCAACTGACTTCCCACAGTCATTATGAGAGGGCTTCTTCCTGGAAGGGTTTGGAGGAAACAGACTAAGGGAACTTGGGAAGCTTCCCCATAAGAAAGGCCACTCCCTCCGCCCCCCCGCCACCTTCATCAACTTCTAGGTCTTCTCACTGTAGCCCTCCAAAGTCTCTCCGACCCCACCTCTGCACCTACAGGGGATCTTTGCCTTTGGGGTAAAGAAGGTTCTTTGAAAGTCCCCTGGAATGCTGACATATGAAGACCCCTGCCCTTAGCATCAGAGAGAAACTGAGCCCTCAGACAGCAGGGGAGCCACACGTGGCAGGGCCAAATCTTGGTCCACTCCCTAGTAGCTGTGTGAACCTTGCAAGTTTACAGCACCTCCTTTTTACAAAATGTGGATGTTGACAAAGCTTACCCAGAAGAGCTGTAAGGAGAACTGAAGAGAAAAGAGCAGGGACACAGTAAGCGCTTAATCAGTCCTGGTTATAATGACGAGCAGGAGGAGGATGGGATGGTGGATGGGGATGTTGATGATGTCCCTGGCAGCTTGACAATGGCTTTACAAGGTTCGTCACATGAATCCTCAAAACAGCCCTCTCGGCAAATGAAGAAAATCAAGGTTCAGGGACGGTTCCTGCCATACCGAGGGATGCATAGAATTCAAAAGCCCTGATTCCAGAAAGGGATTTAGCAACCACCGAGAGCTGCAATCCCCCTGCCCCCAGCCAGGGAACATCTAAACATAGGAAGGCCAAATGACCAGAATATTCCTGGGACAAGTATCTCTGTCCCTGGAACCTTATGGGTGATGGGTTTAGAGATCAGATGTTGAGCGGTTATGCGGTTGGGAGTGGGGGTATTGTTGGGAAAAGTCTGAGCTCCCTGAAGGTGAGAGGTGAAGTGAAAGCAGCTTTCCTCCTTTGGTGATGGTGTCCTGGCCCTGGGAAGAGAGGGCTCCAGCCCCTTCAAGGTTTCAGACGAGTATACCCTTTTGTCCCTCAGGGCAGTGTCCCCGAAACAGGATAAGATGTGAAATACAAGAAAGAGACCTATGTACGAAAAGCAGAGATTGCCCAGATAACATGAGATGTTGCCTGTTTAGCTGTGGAAGGAAATGTTTAGATATCAACAAAGGTAACTCACCAATCTCCTGAATTATCTGACACCCTCACCCCTACCCCTGCACCCTGCCACCTATGCTGGCATTGTCATACTCCTCCCCTGGTTTGTTGATGGCTGGTCTCTGCCCAAGAGACTGGGTGCATCTTCAACTTGGCACATATCCTGTCGATGCTGGGCTGGGGAGGGTGTTGACAGACGTAGGTTTTATCTCATTTCTGCCTCTGTTTAGGTGTGTGATGTGAGTAACATAATTTTTCCTCAAAGGATGTTAGTTTTCCTGTTTCTAAAAAAGGTGTGGTCTCTTGGCTACTCTCCTTTGATCCTCTGAGATGCTAAGTAGCTATTGAAGTCTCATCAAATGCCAGCATGGTGGCAGGTGACATGATAGCTATTAAAAACAGGTATATGATCTGTATTTCCTAGCTTCTTTTCTGGCCTCTCTGTAGAAATTCTGGATGCCTCTCCTAGACATCTTTGATCTCCTACACTCTTATCTCTGCCCCTATTGTTGAGCTCTAAAGAAGACCTTGTTCATCAAGGGTTATTATTCATTAAACAAACATTTACTAGTGACCCTGACACCCATGATGGGCTTCACTTGCTCAGTGTAGCCAGGGGTGACAGGAAAGAAATCCCTGATTTAAGATCTGGAAGATGGGTAGAAGGTAGGAAAAATGAAAGAGAAGGTGTTTCTGATACAGGGAACAGCATGTGCAAAGGCCCTGTGTGAGAAGACACCACCCTCAAGCTAGAAAGCCCAGAGAACAGAGAACAGCATGAGCATGAGTATGGTCAAAGATGAGAACGATAGAGCTGGCGTAGGTAGAGAAAGCTCTGACAAGGCAGGGCCTTGCCAGTCGGAGTAAAGGATCTGGTCTCAACGTTAAAAGCAACAGACTATCTACATTCAAATCCCTTATCATCTATATGTGACCTTAGGGAAGTGACTTAGCCTTTCTGAGTCTCAGTTTATTCATTTGAAACATGAAGACGATAAGAGGACCTACCTCATAAGACTGTAAATATATGTTAAGTACTGAGAATAGCGTCTGACTTATTAATAACTGTGCTCATCGTGCTTCAGACAATGAGGTTCTGAAGAACTCTATCTGTACCTCCTAGGGCTGTGCACAAAACAGTTGCTCAGTAAATGCTTCCGTTCAGGATTTTTCACTGTAAACATTCCTGAAGCACCCATGCAGGATGAATTCTGGGCCGTGTGCTAAAATTTTCATGCCTTTGCATTCCGCTGCCCTCCTGCCCCGTGCCTTTGCATGCACTTGGAATGTTCCTTAGGGAGGCAGGCATCCAAACAGCTCTGCTCCTCAATCTCCCTGCAGATGTATGCACTTTGCCAAAGGTTCCTGGCCCCTGCAATGCCTTCTTTGTGCGCTGGTGGTATGATCAGCAAAAAGAAATCTGCTCCTCATTTATCTATGGAGGTTGCCAAGGGAACAATAACAACTTCCAATCTGAAGGTGTCTGCCATGCTATCTGCCCCCGGAGAAGTAAGTCCCAGTTTCCATGCTAACCTGGGCCACCCTGGGAGGCCTGGTGTTGACTGGTCCATTCCAGAAGCCTGGCAGTCTTGGGGCTTAATGATCCAGAGGTAAGAATGCAGCTCACAGAAGGGTAAGTAGAAGATGTTTTGGGAAAGAAAGGTGGGGAAAGGGAGCAGTGGTCAAAGGGATGTGGGTGAATATGAAATGAATGGTGGGTATAGACAGAGTAAGCAGAGGTGGTGGAGTAGCTGAGATCAAGTCAGAAGAAGGCCCAGTGAACCAGCCCAGCGCTGGGCACCATGCACCAGCCAGTTGCTCCAGGCCTTGACTTCTATCAAACCTCGTCACTGATTCTTTTTCTTTTCTTAAGGTGATTATAGCCAGGACAACGACATGCTTTATTGGCCACACCAAGATACTTTTAAGAATGAAAGGAGATGCCATTAATTATTACACTGGGAACAACAGGCATAAACTGGGATATTGGAAAAACCAGACCACACGATCACTCTATGAGGCCCTGAAGACACTCACTTCTGTTTTCTCTCCCTGTGAAATGATATAAAAATGACGCCATTTCCTTTCTTCAATTAATTGCAAACTATGGTCCTGAAGGTGAGCAGGGCCCCAGCATCTCACCAGGACATCATTTTTCATCCTGTTGTCTTGCAGGGTCAGTCAGCTGGCTGGGATAAAGGAAGCCGGAACAACCTCCAGGATTTGGCTCATATTCCAGGGATCTATCCAGGTGTGCCTGACAGATGTTCCATGTTGGCTTCCACTGGTCGAATCGTAGCTGTGAAGACCTTGGCAGTTCCCTTGAGGAGCCCCATGATTTGCTGATGTCCTTTCCTCCAGCTCAGCTACTCTTCAAACATAATGCCCTTCGCTGTTTGATCCCTTCTCAGTGTGTGACCCTATCTCTTTAACTTTCAAGGCCCCCATTTATCCTTTGGAAACCTCCAGTTCCCCCTAATAAAGTGCTCTGTGAGGTCTGAGTTCTCTGCGGCTGACTAATTCACATCTGTTCCCTCTGCAGAGAGCAACACGTCATTGGGTTGCCCAGTGACATCAATGGAGAGACAGAAGAGTATGAAAATCCTATAGAGGGCTGGTGATATTTTTGTCCTGGTGCAATTGCCATAAGATGCTTGAGAATGGAAACAGAGCAGGTCCAGGTTTTGTCTGAACTAAAGCTTAGAAGTTCCTTTAAAAAGGAATACACATTAAATTTAAAAGTGAACAAAAGGAACGCAGATGTATAGAATAGACTTGTGGACTTTGTGGATGAGGGTAAGGGTGGGATGAGATGGGAGAAGGGCATTGAAGCATGTTAATTGTCATGTGTCTAATCAATCGCCAGCCCAGGATTGATGCTCGGGACTGGTGCAGCGAGATTTCCCGGGGGGGAGGGAGGAGGGAGGGGGGACCCGGAGGGGAAGCATATGTAAACCCATGGTGATATCATAACAATGTATGGCTAAAACAATAATTAAAAAAAAAAAAGTGAATATTATTTCAAGTGAGAAAGGAAGTTGCACCAATTGCAAAGTTAAAAAAGCTAGCTAGTACTACTAATTGCACAAAATCCATTTAGATGAATTATCAATTAATTTTTTAAATGTAGGACATTATTTCTGTAAAAGTCAATGTCTATGAAAAGATAAGTCAGTCTTTGATTTACTGTGGCTGATCAAAAGATGACTATCATTCTATTTTGATTATGATGGGGGTGCATGAATAACACAGCCATATGTGATAGTTGTAGTTCTCCTGCAGGTTTGTGCCCTAAAGATATAAGAATTTTAATAAATTCTCCTTTGCATAATTCCATCAAAAAAGAAGACGCATGGTGCGTTTAAAATTGTACACATTGAATTATCAAGTATATTCTTGCTAGTAAAGAGCATCTGTTCTTGGGATGGGATGTGGGAGGGAGGTTCAAGAGAGAAGGAACATATGTATACCCATGACTGATTCATGTTGATGTACGGCCGAAACTGAAGAGGAAAAGTTAAAATTTTACATAACCTCCTTCTCCTTCTGCCTCTGTAGCTCAGCTTGTCCCTTGCAAATTGTAGATCATGAAGGTCACATAGTTTCAGAAAGTGGGGACTTGCAATACTAAGAACTGGAGTTTATCTCACTCACCCTTATCTTGCTCTTTGCAATCGCCCAGCCCCTGCAAACCTGCTTACATGCCTGTCCAGGTCAGGCATCCCCCTACCCATCTTGACTGCTGTTCCCATGCACGCAAAACCCCTTAATTTAAAATGATGTCCCTCGTGTCTGACTCTTTGTGACCCCGTGGCCTGTAGCCTACCAGTCTCCTCCATCCATGGGATTTCCCAGGCAAGAATACTGGAGTGGGTTGCCATTTCCTTCTCCAGGGGATCTTCCTGCCCTAGGGTTTGAACCCAGGTCTCCCACATTGCAGGCAGATGCTTTATCCTCTGAGCCACATTAACAGCTAGTGCTGCTCACTACAGTCTGTCTATAAAAACTCTGTAATCCCTTTGTTCGGGGCTCAGAGCTTGGAGTGTTAACTTCTCTGGGCCTGTCGGCATAATAAACCTGAGTTCTCCAACTTTCTGAGTGTGCTGCTTGGTTTGTTGAATACTGGTTTCTGCAACACAAGGCAATATTGTAAAGTATTATCCCCCAATTAAAAAATATTGCAACACAAGGCAATATTGTAAAGTATTATCCCCCAATTAAAAAAAAAAGAACACCTGCTCTGAACAGGCTTCCTTAAGAACTAATGTTTTTTTCTTTATAGATTTATTTTCCTGATATTTGGAAGAATTTTTTGCAGAATGATTTTTCTGGCTCCGTACCTTTTAAACCTTGTTTTTCCTCCACTATCCCATCCTTCTAGGTACATTTGGTACATTTTATCACAGCACAACCTCTAGCCCCATTCCTTAGTGTCATGTGGGTGATAGGAATGTTGTTTAGCACCATTCTTGCGCCAAGACAGATGGCAGCAACTTATGATGCATAGAAATGTCATGGGAGCGTGTAATTTCCTTGGTTCTGTCTCAGCACAACAAAAAATTGAAGCAACAGACGTTAAAGCCCTTGGACAGACCACGTCACAGCACCGTGTTACAGCTCTGATTTATTTAGAAAATAAAAGGAAAATACATTCTAGAGGGGTGAAGGCATGCCGACCCAAAGGACATGAAGAGAAGAGAGCGAGAGAGCAAGCGAGCCAGTGAGCGCGTGCGTTCGTCCGAGAGAGACCCCTGGCCCTTTGGCTCCTCTTTATAACTTTTTTTCTCCTCCCCCTGGGCCTGTCCTGTGTAAACTGGACTAGCAGGAGTGCTGTTTCTTCTATCTGAGGTCCTCACTCTGGTCCTCGGACATTCCTTTGTTCTATTTTCATGGACTTTTCCCTTCCTTGTCTTTAAGCCACCACCATTTTGGACTCCTTTTTCCTATTCTAACTACCTAACAAAAATAACTGATATATAATACATAGATGTATCACACATACATGATATATTTAAGCAGTTATTTTGAAATAACTACTTAAATATAGGGGCTTCCCAGGTGGCTCTAGTTGTAAAGAACCAGCCTGACAATGCAGGAGACATAAGAGATGGGGATTCGATCCCTGGGTTAGGAAGATCCCCTGGAGGAGGGCATGGCAACCCACTCCAGGATTCATGTCTGGAGAATCCCATGGACAGAGGAGCCTAGAGGGCTACAGCCCAGAGTGTCTCAAAGAGTCAGACATGACTGAAGTGACTTAGCACCCACACATCTAAATATATCCCACTAATTCTAAACTCAGTTGCTTCCTCAACTCAACTTCCTTTAAGCTGGATGCCATAAATGCTGGCATAAATATCACTAGACACAGGAGGAGAGGGAAAGATGGAGGGGAAAGAGAAAGCAGGCTGTTTGATTAGAGGAACTTGCTTTCAGAGATGATACAGAGCATACTACCTGGGCCACTCTCAGAGTCTTACAAGGGGTCTGTTCAAGTAAGGGGTCCTAAGGCTTGAGGCTTAATAGAGGGTAGCTCCATCTTGGAAAGGGCTCATGCATCTGCCCCAGAGAGGGAGGGGACCAACTACGCTGAGATGATCATGCTAAAGAGGCCCCCGTAGGTGCTCTGGTCCACAGCCCCAAAGAAGCTCTGCTTGAGGAGCAGCATCAGTCTCCAGCCACATGAATGAGCTCCCAACCCATCAGAGCCTCCAACAAACATCAACCCTATGAAGACCCCAAGAGAGGACCACCCAGCTGATTCCTTCCCATTTCCTCACTCACAAAAAATAAAATGTTTGTTTTAAACTACCAAGTTTGGGGAATTAAAAAAATGATTTATTTGGCTTTTCATTGGGTCTTAGTTGCATCATGCAGATCATAGTGTTGGCCCCTGGACTCTCTAGTGGTGGCTGGCGCACTCTGGAGTCCATGGGCTTCAGTCATTGCAGTGTGTGGACTTAGCTGTCTCGTGGCTTATGGGGTCTTAGTTCCCTGACCAGGAATGGAATCTGTGTCCCCTGCATTGCCAGGCGGAATCTTAACTATTGGACCACCAGGGAAGTCCCTGGGAAAATTTTATTTGCAGCAATTGGTAGATAATTGGAACAGATGAGATAAGGAAGTGAATAGAATGGAAGCAGGAAGCAGGCAGGGGAGAAGAGGAAAGACATGGAGAAGCCTGGATGAAGAAAAACAAGGGTCCCCAAAATATGGGGCAAGAGGGCACAAGGCTTGAGAAAGGAGCCCCAAAGCACACCAAATGTTGGACGTCACTTTTGAATAAACTCCTTGTTTGCTTTGACTTGCAACAAGAGCTTCTAAAGAGAGTCTGGGATACACTTACTGGCTGAGTAAGACCTTTTATCTTCTCAACTCTTAGTTTCTCCCTCTTTAACAAGGGCTGCTTAAATTTATGACTATTTCTGAAAATGATGTTGGCAAACACCTATATTAGGGTCACTTAGGGTCACTAATGGGGCTTCCCTGGTGGTTCAGTGTTAAAGAATTTGTTTGCCAATGTAGGAGCCATAGAACATGCAGGTTCGATCCCTGGGTCTGGAAGATCTGGAGGAGGGCCTGGCAATGCGCTCCAGTGTTCTTGCCCGGAGACTCCCCATGGACAGAAGAGCCTGGCTGGTCACTTAGGGTAGGGAGGAGCTTGTCAAAAGTGTGGGTCCTCCAGAAATTGTCCTGTAAGAAATTGTCATCTCAAGAAGGAGAGTCCAGGAATCTTCAAGAACTAAGTAATTTTTATCAGAACCTGTGGATGGAATGATACTTAAGGGGCAAAGCATCAGTGAGAAAAAAAAATAGAGGCTTAACATGTTTATTGGTGCCTGCTCCTGGTACAGAAAGACATTTAGAGAAAGTGCTAGAATCTTTGAAAGTTGGGGAGGATCAGAGCAGAGTTGGGCTGAAGACCTCCAAAACACTGTTAATTTGGCAGTTTTGAAGAGTGACCACCTGGCCAAGCGGTCCTTCTGTGTGATGTCTCCCACATTACATTGCTCTTGCCTTCACACCTCTGTTCCCCTGGGAAGCCTGTTCCAGTCCTGTGCATCTTTGTGATGCAGGCCAAATTACCAAAAAGTCATCATTGGTCTGCATCTTATGGGGAGAGCACTTCTCTGGGAATAAAGAATTGAAATATGAGTCTCAACTTTGCCTCTCATTGAATGTGTGACCCAGTTGGGACAGGATAGGGTGGAGAGGTACTCCTCTTGGGATCTCAGTTTCCCATTTGTAAGATGAAGGTGGTGGACTAATATTCAAAGAGTATTTCTAAAGTTGAGAAGATATTGAAGCTCAGAAACCCTGCCAAATCCAATAAGCAACTGATGCTTGTCCTTCCCATTGGTACCTCTCAGTTCTTGATTGAAGTTGACATGCATGAAGGATTGGAACAGAATCGTCTTGCCCTCATGGCCCACAGAGGTCCTGGTAAATGGCCAAGTGTGCTTTGTGGATGACAGTGTCTGTGCTCTGTGCTCAGATACTCCTGTGCAGAGCCCTCAGGGGTGAGCATAGGTACTTACGTGGAAGATGCCGTGTCTCTTTGTTGTCAACTCTTTGCTCATTACTCTGCCCCTTAGAACCCTACTCAAGAGGATACCTTGAGTAGGATTTTTAGGTGTTACTTGTGGTGGCAGGCAGACCCAGGACCCCTTCTCTCCCTTCTCCTTATTCTCTTTTCAAAACTGCCTCCAGAGCCAGAAATGCCCAAAGGAAGCTGTGGATGGCTTGCAATCTCTGGGAATGAGCAAGTAAAGGAGACCAGAGAGTTCTTACAGCCCAATAACTTTCCCCACTTTTTTTAAAACACATGTACAAATAGAAGCTTCTAGCAAGAAACAGATTTGTCCAAAGTCATACAGCGAATCAGTAACACATCTGGATCTAAAATCCAGGTTTGAAGGGTAGCAAGGTGTTGCTTGGTGGCTCAGACGGTAGAGTCTGCCTGCAATGGAGGAGATTCAGGTTCGATTCCTGGGTCGGGAAGATCCTCTAGAGAAGGGAATGGCTACCCACTCCAGTATTCTTGCCTGGAGAATTCCATCGACAGAAGAGCCTGGCAAGCTCTAGTCCATGGTGTCGTGAAGAGTTGGGTACAACTGAGTGATTAACACACAGTGTTGCCAGATTCCACAGCCTAAAGAGGAATCAGGGTGGATATGATGGCTATTTATCATTTTTTTAAATATTCAGCATCTTAATCTCATTCCTACGGATGAAGAATTCCCTACCCAGGGGAGTCTTGGAATGAGGTAAAATCAGCATTCCAATGTAAAAGCTGAGAGAGTCAGACACTCTGTTAGTCAGGGTTCATTAAAGGACACTGAAGCCACCATATTTTGTATTTCAAACAGAGAGAATTAAAAAATATGAATTGGTTACATGAGCTTTGGGAGGATGAAAGGCCAAAAGGAGGAGGGGCTGAGGCATCCATCACTCCGAGATTTGGGAGAATAAAAGATTTGGGGTTATCAGACCTAGGAGTTCATAGAAGGGGCCCAGACACAGCTGGGGCTCTCACTTCTGGAAGGACAGAGCTGGGGGCTGCGTGGTGGGCACTCAATCTTCTAAAATGCCCTGTGGCTGGTATTTGGCCCTCTGAAATGAGGGGAAGTTGGCTCCAATGGTACTTGGTCTACTGTGTCAGCAGGCAGAGCCAGCTGGTGCTGGTATTTCCAGAGGTGCAAATGTATCTGGCTTGAAAAGTGATCTAGAGAGTGGAGCTCTAACTCTTTTCTGCTGCTGGAAAGATGCTGACGGGAGACAGAAAAAGGAAGAAAATCTCCCTTTAACTCATCTGTCAGTTTCCTCTCAGAGTCTCCCATTCACAGAGTCTAACTGAAAGCAAACTGGCAAAAGAATAAGGGAAAATTTTGTTTGTAGAGAGTCCCATTCCCAGTAGAGCAAGGATGGACTTGGAGCTAGAAGAAAAGAGGTTATTACTAGCATATTCTCTCTCCCAACTTGTCTTAAAGCTGGTAAATAGGCACTAGTCTTGGGTTCAGACAATCAGACACCCCACTTAAAACACTGAATTGGGAGCTAGGAAGCAAGAAGCAAGAGTAAGAGAGAATTCATTCTGAGGGCAGCAGCAAGAGCAGAGAGCCTCATCCTGTTTCTGGGGGCCAGTGGGCATGATGGTGAAGGCATTGGTACAAGATGGGTCCCCAGTATTCAAGGCTCTGTTGATTGTGGCCCTGGCTTTGTCACCTTCCTTGTTCCCATCCATTCCCCTAATCTTATTTTCCTGTCCTGTTGGGCATCCTGCGAACCACCCAGAATTTGAAAAATAGATTTCCATTATGTTTAAAATAACCCGGATTACATTTGTGTCTGGAAACCCTGACTGATACATGAGGATGGAACCTGGAAGAGTCTAGAAGTCCCAATGAGCACAGGGCTCAGTCACTCAGTCGTGTCTAACTCTTTGTAACTCCATCGACTGAAGCCCACCAGGTTCTTCTGTCTATGGGATTTTATAGGTGAGAATACTCGAGTGGGTTCTCCAGAGGATTTTCCTGACCCAGGAATGTAACTTGAGTCTCTTTCATTGCCTGCATTGATAGGCAGATATTTTATGACAAGCACCCACCTGGGAATCTCAATGAGCATAAGAGGACTTTTTTTCCCGCGACAGGTTGTGGGCCTAATGCGATGTGGTCCAAGGAAGTTCTTCCACAACCAGTTCCTGAAGTTTGTTGTGATGCGATGGGCCCCATATTCCTCTGGGCTAGGTTTTTCTTTGGAATGGTGTCCTTTAGAGCATGAATACCCAGAAGTGAGTAACTGAGGTCATTTACCCTCTTATTTTCTCATTGCGAGGATGTAGATATGATGAAAGAACTGGGGCTTGAGTGGGAAATCAGAAAGAATATTCTCTTCAAAATAACAGGGTAAAGTGCGACTACTTCCATGAAGAGTAGAAAGAGCTCTGGGCTTAGGGAACTGGTCTCTAATACTGGCCCTTGGACCATGTGACAGTGTTTAAGTCGCCAGTCTCTCTGGGCCCTGGTGTTACCGCACCTGCACCATTGGGAAAGGACAAAGGACCTTCCTCTATAGACTCGCCTGGGGCGCCCCCACCCCTAGTGAGGTTCAAAGCGGTATCAGTAGAGGGAGTGATGAGAGAAGAGTGGACCTGGTGGAGCAACAGGATATCCAGTAACCTGCAGACCTGTAGACCACACACCTCCAGGAAGGCCTGGGGCTCCAAACCCTTGTCCTACATCCGCCTCTTGTCAGGTGAGCTGCACCCCAGTGCAGTATCATACTGGGAGGGGAGAACTGAGCCCTTATCACTGTCATCAAGACCTGGTTTTGGGTTTGGAGGGCAGTTTTCACTCTCGATCAACAGGATGTATACTTCAGTATCCACAAGTACTGATATCTGAGCTGCTCTTAGACATCCTGGACACAACTTCAGCAGGCTCTGTCAAGAAGATGAACAAACATTTTTAATGCCTTTTAAATACCTTATCTACCTTTGAGTAGGTCACTTTTTTTTTCTTTCTTTTTAAAGCCTAAGGCAGTGGCTCACCAACACTAGTACACTGAGAACTCAGAGATTCTAGACTCTTCCAAACAAAACAAAACAAAAACCAAACTTAAAAGAAAGGTCCCAAGGTAATTCTGATATGTTATAAGTTTGGAACTGCTGGCCTAACACCTTCTCCAGATGCAGAGCATATCATTTCTAATTCATCATATTTATACTTCTGTACCCTTTCTGCTATTAATCTTGACACTAATGATTCTTCCTTCTTCATCTGCCATTCCTGATAAGTATTGTCCTGTAGAGAACATCTCACACCTGTTTCATCATATTTATCTTTTGCACAACTTTCCTTCCCTTTTCCTCCTTACCACCTACTTTTGGCATATTAATTCATCAAGCAAAATGAAGATGGACTTTCTCAGTGTTCTTTCAAGATCACTGAGAAAGTGAAAAGAGGACATCAGAAGAAGGCTAAACTTGAATGAACTTTATTTTTCATGGCTGGAGAGGCTCGCGCTCTTCCCCTCAACCTCCTACCCAAAGCTAATCCATTGCTGAACCTGGTCAAGTCAGGCTCCTCTCTCCCTCATTCCCTGAAATAAGACCTTACTGGTCTTATGGTCTTATTTCAGTTTCTCAAACGTGCAGAGCTCCTTCCCATCCCAAAGCATCCATGTAAGCTGATCCACATTATGTGAAGACTCCCTCTGAGTCTTCAGGCATCCTATACTTCTCTGTGACGGCCCTTATCATGGTACGAAGCTATATATTTTTAAAAAATTGAAGTATAGTTGATTTGGGCTTCCTTGGTGGCTCAGTTGGTAAAGAATCTGCCTGCAATGCAGGAGACCTGGGTTCAAACCCTGGGTCAGGAAGATCCCCTGGAGATGGGAATGGCTACCCACTTCAGTGTTCTTGCCTGGAGAATTCCATGGATGGAGGAGCTTAGAGGGCTATACAGTCCATGGGGGCTCAAAGAGTTGGAAATGACCGAGTGACTAACACTTTGGGGCTTCCCAAGTGGCGCTAGTGGCAAAGAATCCGTCTGCCAATGCAGTAGATAGAAGAGACTCAGCTTCGATCCCTGGGTTAGGAAGATCCCCGGAGGAGGGCCTACTCCAGTATTCTTGCCTGGAGAATCCCCATGGACAGAGGAGCCTGGAGGGCAAGAGGCATAGGGTTGCAAAGGATTGGACACTACTGAAGTGACTTAGCATGCACTTATAGTTGATTCACAATGTTGTGTTAGTTTCAGGTGATACAGCAAAATGATTAATATATACATATATATTCTATATTACGTATATATTATACATGTATATAATACATATATTCTTTTTAAGATTCTTTTCCCTTACAGGTTATTACAACATATTGAGTATAGTTCCATGTGCTATACAATAGGTCCTTGTTGGTTATCTATTTTATGTATTGTAGTGAATGTATGTTGATCCCAACCTCTTAAGTTATCCCTCCCTGCCCTTTCCCTTGTGGTAACCATACATTTATTTTCTATGTCTGTGGGCCTATTTATGTTTTGCAGATAAATTAATTTGTATGATTTTCTCTTATTCCACACACGAGCAAAATCATAGTATTTGTCTTTCTCTGACTTACTTCACTTAGCATGATAACCTCTAGGTCCATCCATGTTGCTGCAAATGGTGTCATTTCATTCTTTTTTATGGCTGAGTAATATTGCACTATTACTTAGCTATTAAATCAGCCATATAACTATGGCCGATTTGCACTGCTGTACCTCCCTCTTGAGTCTCCCTCCCCTCCCCCTGGCTCCCCATCGCACCCCTCTAGGTCATCACAGAGAACCAGGCTGGGTTCCCTGTGTCATATAGCCACTTCCTATCAGCTCTCTTTTTTACGCACGATAGTGTACATATGTCAATACTACTTTCTCCATTCGCCCCACTGTTTCCTTCCCCTATTGTGTCCACAAGTCTGTTCTCTATATCTGTGTCTCCATTCCTTCCCTGAAAATAGGTTCATCGATACCAATTTTCCAGATCCTGTATTTATGAGTTAATATAATATATTTGTTTTTCTCTTTCTGACTTCCTTCACTCATATAACAGGCTCTGGGTTCATCCACCTCACTATAACTGACTCAAATTTTATCAGAATTAGGTCAATAGATATACACCCAATCCTATGTACATCCTAAACTCAGGGTCTCTAAGATCTCTCTGCCACCCTAAACATGACTTGATGAGTTCCTCTACCAGACTTCATTGCCCAAAGAATAAAGCCCTGAAGTGGATGGGCATTGAGTTCATGGGGAATTGATGGTCTCTCTGGGGTATGAAAAATGATGGAGGGGAATGTCTTTTCTGAAGGACAGAGGTCCTTGGCAGGGTAGTGGTAGAATGACATGGTATAATGGTTTAACAAAGGCTTGGGTCAGAGAAACATAAGTTAAACCCAAGACTGGTCAATTATGAACTAAATAAACTTGGGCATGTCTCACAACGTCTGTGGGTCATGGTTTCCTCATCTGTGAAAAATGCAAAATGATAAAATTTGAGCCACAGAGTTTTTGTGAAGATCACACAAGATGATTTATGTAAGATGCATAGCATACTCCCTGGTATGTTGGAGATATTTCATGACCAAAAAAGGATTAGTATGAGAACAAACAGTGCAAAATGAAGACATTGCTTCATGGTGTCACCCACTCAGATGCAAATCGTATAGAGTCACAACTCCCAGGAAAATGGTCAGTCTGGAGCTGTGGGAATTCGCTGTGTCTCATGGAGAATTTCAGCCTTCTGAGTTTTAGGGACATTTTCTTCCCTCTACTGAAGATCCTATTCATATGCAAGCTATTTGGCATGGAATGCTAAAAATTATCCCCTGCTAAAATTTTCATTTGTCTTTCTGAAGACATAAATTGACTCTACTCTCAGACTTCCCTAGTGGCACAGTGGATGGGAATCCACCTGCCCATGCAGAGGACGCAAGTTTGGCTTGGTCTTGAAGGATCCCACATGGCACAGAGCAACTGAGCCTGTGGCTACAACTGCTGAGCCCGTGTGCCAGAGAGCCAGTGCTCTGCAACAAGGGATGCCTACACACCACAACTAGAGAATAGCCCCCATTTTCCACAACTAGAGAAAAGCCTGCACAGCAATGAAGACCCGACATTATCAAAAATTTAAAAAAATAAATTATAAAAAGTAAATTGACTCTGCTTTTAAAGTGATCAAGCTTATTCTCTGCCCCCCACCCTGGACATTTGTTTTGAACACAAATAAGGTGAAAACAAAAATAAAACCTCCTGGTATGTGTATGTGTGTGGTAAAAGTATTTGCTATATGTACAAGCAAGTTGTCTCTCTAAGTCTTCATTCTCTGTTGTGTTCATTATCTTGGGATGATAATAGTATCTATCCCAAGATCTTTTCATGAGACTGTGAAGAGTCAAGGCAGAAAATTCCCTGACGTGTAGCCAGTACTCAGGTGATGTTGGCCTCCTTCCCCCTTCTAGAAAAGATAAAGATAAACTTTACATGGAGGTTTTAGTCTGAACGGGGAGATTTTACTTTTCTAATATTCCACCCTTATTTACTTTTCCTATCCCTGCACTTGACTTCCCTGGTAGCTCAGTGGCATAAAGAATCTGTCTGTCAAGGCAGGAGACATAGGTTTGATCCCTGGGTCAAGAAGATCCATGCCCTTGGAGAAGGATATGACAACCCACTCCAGTTTTCTTTCTTGGGAAACCCCATGGACAGAGGAGCCTGCCAGGCTACAGTCCATGGGTTCACAAAAGAGTCGGACATGACTTAGGAATTAAACAACAACAAAAGTCCCTACACTAGCCAAAATCATCAGGTCTCAATTAATAGTAATTAATTCTTTATACATGTGTACACACACACACACAAACATGCATACATGGTTGACATGGGGTTAGTAAAGCTCACTTTTTTTTTTTAAAGATAGACAGTACCAAATATTTATTCAAAATAGTTGCAGAGATCATTGAAATTATATAGTTAATCCTGAAATGATAGGAAATTAATATAAAGACTTATTATGTCATCAGAAGTAATCAATCAATTTTCTTATTTTTATTGAAGTCTAGTTGATCAGTAAGACTCCTGTGATGAGTATAAGTACTAGTAACTAGCAAGAACTTCCTGCTAGCTTCTCCAAAGTGCTTTCTGGAATTAGAGTCAGTCATCAGTCATCTGAAGAAAGGCTGAGTCACTGAGTCATGGCCAGAGGTCCCCCAGAGCAACCGGTTATAGAGTGCCTGGTTTGGAGGGGTCAGTGCCTCCCACACCCACCTACAAGGCTTGTTCAGTAAGTACAGACACAGCTCATCAAGCACTGCATTTACTTCGTGGAATCCATTTCATGCTGCAGTGTAAGGTCCAGTGGCTAGGACTCTTCACCCTCACTGTCAAGGGGGCTTGGGTTAGATCTCCGGTTGGGAAGTGTTTATATCCATAACTTTAAGGCAAGGTGCTTCACCTTGGCAATATTTGACATTTGAGGGCAGATAATTCTTCATGTTGAGGATGTCCTATGTCTTGTAGAATGTTTAGCAGCATCCTTGGCCTTTACCAGGTATCTCTCACCCCTATGTTGTGTCACTCAAAAAGATCTCTAGATATTGTCCCTGGGAGGACAGAATTATCCCCTCCCCAGATGAAAACTGCTTTTCAGAAACTTTTCTGAAACACTTTTTTCTTTTGTAGCTTGTGGGACCTGACCTAAGATGGAAACTGGGCCCATGGCAGAGGAGGCCTGGAGTCCTAACCACTGGACTATTGGGGAATTCCTGAAAACTGCTTTTCTGAATTTAGAGGCCAATTCTCACTGTAGAAGAGGGAATATTGTCGTAAAGCTCTCAGCCATGGGAACCTGTAGGCAATCCTGCCTTTCCTTTGTCTGAACGGCGAATGTCTGTCTATTTACTTTCTGGGAGCCTCCTTCTGCCATTATTTTGGTTTCTGATGAACTGATTTGACCACCTAAGAGAGCTAAGTAAAGAGATACCAGAAATAATGCTGGTAGAGCCACCAAGGTTTGGGGGCGTTTGGGGCAATTATGAACAAACCCCTTACAAACGTTTGCATATAGGATTTTGCAAGAACATAAGATATCCTTTGCCTTCCTGATAGCTCAGTGGTAAAGAATCTGCCCGTCAAAGCAGGAGAAAGTGAAAGTGAAGGTCTCTCAGTCATATCTGACTCTTCGCGACCCCATGGACTATACAGTCCATGGAATTCTCCAGGCCAGAATACTAGAGTGGGTAGCTGTTCCATTCTCCAGGGGGATCTTCCCAACCCAGGAATCCAACCGGGATCTCCTGCATTGCAGTCACATTCTTTACCAGCTGAGCCACCAGGGAAGCGAGGGTTCAGTCCCTGGGTCAGGAAGATCTGTTGGAGAAAGAAATGGCAACCCATTCCAGTATTCTTGCCTGGGAAGTCCTATGAACAGAAGGTGCTTGGTGGGCTACAGTCTATGGAGTCCCCAAAACAGTTGGACATGACTTAGTGACTAAACAACAACCAGCCTTGCTGGGATCTTGTGTGGATTCAAGGGAGCTAATGAATGAAGAGTATTTTATAGGGTGCTTGGAAAGGTAAAGACACTCAACAACCGGGAACTGTTGTTTTATTAATTGTTTGAGGGGCTTGCACCATGAAGTGTAGTAAAGCAGACTTTGATAAATTCAGATCAGGTAAGGTCAAAGGAGAAAGGCAGAATTGCACTTTGGATGGACACTCTGTTCCAAGGGTGGACTGGCCTTCTGAACTGCAGAAGTTAGGGATGAATTATTTGGATATGGGATCAGGCTCCTCCTCCTTGGTCACGTTTCTCTCTAAAATGCCAAGCCCAGGCTGGGCTGCTAACTAGGAGGCAACCATGCAGATCTGGGTCTCTCTCTTACTTCTCCAGCTCTTGGACTTCTGCCAAGGGTGAGGTTAGTATAGAGCATGGGAGCTCCAAGAATAGCCTGGGAATAGGGTGGGGGTGGGGGGGACAGCAATACAAAGAAAGTCTTAGACCAACACTTTCTAGTATGACATTGGGAAAGACACTTCACCTCTTTGATTTTTAACTTTTTTCATGCAAAGTTGAAAGTCCCAATATCTACCTTGAAGATTAATTACAAGGATAAAGTTGTTCACTTAAAAGGAACATAAAAGGAACTTTATGCTTTTTAACATAAAAGGAGTTTTAGGTTTTCTTGTTTTTTTTTTTTTTACAAGAAACTTGTAACACTGCCTTAGACCCATGATTGTCCCCTCCCCACCACAACCCCATTAACAAATATTTACTGAGAACTCAGAGCCAGATGTGTGTTAGGTGTGTAGATTGCAGAAAAGAGTATTATGAGGTCCCTGTTTTCAGAGTCTTCTTGGTCAAGGAGGGAAAAGAGTGATTGAGAGCAGCTTCCCTCATAACTCAGTTGGTAAAGAATCCACCTGCAATGCAGGAGACCTTGGTTTGATCCCTGAGTCAGGAAGAACCCCTGGAGAAGGGATAGGCTACCGACTCTAATATTCTTGGGCTTCCCTGGTAGTCCAGCTGGTAAAGAATCTGCCTGCAATGCGGGAGACCTGGATTCAATTCCTGGGTTGGGAAGATCCCCTGGAGAAGGGAACAGCTACCCACTCCAGTATTCTGGCCTGGAGCATTCCACGCGCTGTATAGTCCACGGGGTCGCAAAGAGTAGGACAGGACCGTGACTTTCACTTTTCAGGGTTTACTGATGCTTTTCTGTTAATCAAGCTTCCCATTGGTCATCTGTCACCCTTCGGTAAGTCTAAAATGTGCCTATTTTGTTATTTTAGTTGCTAAGTTGTGTCTGACTCCTTGGCTACTCTTGGTAGCCCACTCGGCTCCTCTGTCCATGGGATTTCCCAGGCAAGAACACTGGAGTGGGTTGTCATTTCCTTCTGCAGGGGATCTTCCTGAGACAAGGATTGAACCCATGTCTTTTGTGTCTCCTGCTTCGGCAGGCAAGTTCTTTACCTCTGAGTCACCAGAGAAGCCTAAAATGTGCACATACATCCATTTTGCAGTGTATATTTTTATATTTGAGTGTCAAAGAGATGGATGATTTATCCAAGCTAGGAAATGATTGAGTCAAGTTCAACCCTGTTCTCAGATTCAAGTTGGTTCTTGTCTCACGATCAGATATCTTTTCTAGAAAGACAGTGAGATGGGGGAGGGGTGGTGGACACTTGAGAGATCTTCCTCATCAAATCCTAGAGAATCAGACCTGGAAGGATGCTCAGAGATGGTGGAGTTCGGCTCCCTAATTTTACAAATGAAGAGATGGCAATCTGAAGACTAAGTTGATACAATATCACATGGTATTAACAATAAGTGGCAGGGCTAGGACTTGCAGCTGCTTGGGTGGAAGTCTCAAGTCTTGGGTTTTCACCACATCAGGCTACTCCCAGAAATTAAAATCTCAACTGCTGTATAGATGGAGAGGGGGCTAGGTGGACCAGGTGGGTTGAATGAGAAGAAACACCCAGCTCAGCTATTACAGACAGCCCGGCGCTTGTGGCCAGGGACATTCCCTGTCCTGACCTGCCTCTGCATATGGAAATAAGAAGTAAGCCTCTCTCCACTACTTTCTCTCTTTAGTCAGAATGGGCCTCGCAAATGTTTGCAAATATCCTATGAACACTGGCCCCTGTGCAGAATGGACCCAGCGCTGGTTTGACAACTGGAAAACTTCTGAATGTGAGTCTTCTAATTTTGGAGGTTGTTATGGCAATGGCAACAACTTTGGGAAGAAAACAGAATGTGAAGAAACCTGCAAGAAACCCGATTTTCTAATAAGAAGTCAGCCCTCCCTCAAGTCAGGCTTACTCTAGGGTAATAGACAGTATTTTTGTGAATAAGAAGTGCAATCATCCACCTCCTTCCTTCTGCTGTGTTCTTTTTTAAAAAAATTAATTAATTAGGCTTCGCCAAGTTTTAGTTTTGGCATGTGGGACTTAGTTCCCTGACTAAGGATAGAAATCGGGCCCCTGCATTGGGAGCACACAGTCTTAGCTGCTGGACCTCCAGGGAAGTCCCTCTGGTGTGTTCTTTATTTAAAAAAAATTTTTATTTGGGTCAGAGACCCAAAAGAGGGCACTCCCATCTGTGACTCTGGAGATCCTGAAAGGCCC
Organism: Antilocapra americana; assembly: GCA_007570785.1. Taxonomy (NCBI): domain Eukaryota; kingdom Metazoa; phylum Chordata; class Mammalia; order Artiodactyla; family Antilocapridae; genus Antilocapra; species Antilocapra americana. Next base: position 8,663,565 of record ML662452.1, read on the forward strand.
TAGACTGGGTTCTAGCCCTTTCCAGCCCCAGACTGTGAGCAGTCTTGCCAGAATAGGGACTTGGCGGGAGACACATCCATACCTTGGGAGATACAGAGAGGGCCCTAGAGTTGGCTCCAGTCCTTCCAGTCACAGTCAGGGGACAGTCCAGCTCAGCCAGGGACCCAGCAGGCGAAACTCGTCCATGCCTCTGGAGCCAGGAATACAAAACTCAGTCCTGGCTGTTGAACCTGAAGAAGTTCTAGGGCTCCATTTCAGTCCCTCTCAGCCATGGCCCAGGACCAGTCTCACCCACCCAGGGACTCATCCAGTGACTAAGCAGCAGCCCTCCCAGGAACCTGGTGGGAGCCACACCTACCTTGTACTTGGTAATAGGCTCGCTGAATGAGGACCTGGCCTTGGACCCTAAAGCACACCCTTGTCCCAGTACCTCTCTACAGAACCAGGTTCTAGAGACAGTCTCATCCACCCAAGGACTGGACAGAATCCATGCTTACCTGAGCCTGGATTTAGGTAACCTACAAATCCTACTGTAGGTGACCCAATGACAGTCTCAAAACCAGTTCCAATCCAGCACAACCCTGATTCTAGTGGTAGTCCTGGCAGCCTGGGGAGCTGACAGAAAGTTCTCACATGCCAAAACCATTATGTCCAGAGTGGAAGAGGTATTTGTCCCTTCAAATGCAGAGACACCAACACAAGGCCACATTAATCATAAAGAATCAAACATGGCGCAGCCAGAGGAACTAATAAAGTTCCAGTAACTGGCTCCCAAGAAATGCAGATCTACAAGGTTGCAAAATAACCATCTTAAGTAAACTCACTGAGGACTTCCCTGGGGAACAGTGGATAAGAACCCACCTGCCAATGTAGGGGACACAGGTTCCATCCCTGTTTGGGGCAGGCTCCATATGCCTGGGAGCAACTAAGGCCATGCACCACAAAAACTGAGGAATGGAAAATTTCCTGCCATATCAGTAAACAAGGTTGCCACAATCCTCAGCAATCCCAGCCCTCCAAATGAGAATCCCTGAGCCCTAAAGGGAACCCAGGAAGGAGAGGAATACTTGCAATTCAGCAGCCATTAAGCTTAGCCACTCTCTATGGTAAACCCTAAGGAATTCAAGATGTAAAAAAAATACATGATGCTGGCCCCACATAGCTGAGATGCAAATGAAAGGAATGATTGTGTGAGTTCAGACCCTTGCATCTTCCCATGCATAGAAACATGCTGAATTCCTTGACTTGGGATATCTGATTTTCTCTACTTCACAAAAATACTTTTGATATTCAGATTACCTGCCCTTTGTTGCAAACTTCCATATAACCTGACTCATCCCCCTGCTTCCTCAGAGCAGTTCTCTCAGGGTTACTTGAAATACTGTCTCCTGAGCTTAAGTTTTTTCAAGGATGCAGTCTAGGTGTCAACGACTGACTGAGGCTGCTCTGCCATCTGAAGTTCAACTGGGAAGGATCTACTTCCAAGCTCACTTACCTGGCCGTTGGAAGGATTCAGTTCCTCAAAGGCTGTTGGCCAGGGGCCACCTTCAGCCCTTGACAACTGGGCCTCTCCAGGGGGCAGCTCACAAACATGACAACAGGCTTCATCAGAGCCGGCAGTGGGAAAAACCAGACCAAGTGCTGGCAAGATAGAAGTTCCAGTTTTTTGTAACTTAATCTTGGAAGGGACACTGCATCACTTTTCATTACAGTGCTGCCCCTTAGAGACAGGTCACTAAGTCCTGTCCACATCAAGGCAGTGATTACACAAGAGCGTGAATCCTAGGAAGTGGGGATCACTGGACCACCTGATCAGTCTGACTGCCGCAGGGAGGAGGAGCTTGGCCAGAGTCACAGCAGTGACTGCTTAAAGACTCAGTTCTTGGGAATTTTCTGGTGGTCCAATGATTAGAACTTCACGCTTCCACTGCAGGGGACACAGATATGGTCCCTGGTTTAGGAACTAAGATCCCGCAATCCATGAGGCCAAATAAAAAAAAATTAAATAAAATTGAAAGAGACTCAGTTCTTGAGTCTCTTTCCTCTCCCTCATTCTTCTCTGATATTTGTTCACAGGTGAAAAGTTGAAGACTCCCAGTGCCTGGTTCCTATGGGTAAAAATATCCAAGAGGCCTTACATCACCAAGTCTGGGTAATGAGGACTGTTGTGATGTAAAAGTTGCTTAGATGAAAAGATACATAGAAACTATCAAAAAGAAGAAACTACCAGAAGACCAGTGAATGCCGGAGAAGCAAGAAGGGAACTGGAAATAACACTCTTGATATGGTGTTGAAATCTTGCTAAATTTCTTAATCCACATATGCTGGAGGAAAATCTTGCCAATGAACAAGCTCCACAAGCCTTCAAAAAACTTCCTGGGAAGAATGAAAGAGAACCACTCAGGGTCGTACATCAATACAGATTTATAACCTGCTTTTATCAGTTAACAATATCGGGGGAAAATCTTCCTATATCATTTAATATTCTTCAATGGAATCATTCAAACCAGTAGAGCTTTCTTGGTATGGCTGGATCATAATTTATTTAAGCAAACTTCTTTGATTAAATATTAAGAGAGTTTATGATTTCTCAATATAATAAGTAATGCTGTATGGACTTCTCTGGTGGCCCAGTGGTTAAGAATTCACCTTGCGATTCAGGGGACTTGGGTCAAATTCCTGGTTGGGAAACTAGACCGTATGCCTCAGAGCAACTGAGAACACGTGCCACAGCTAGAGAGTCCACACACCGCCATGGAAGATTCTGCATGATGCATTGAAGATCCCATGCAGCCCGACACATCAATAAATATTAAAAAAAAATAAGTAATGATACAAGGATAATAAATCACTGTGAGCATTTCTGACTATTTAGTTAGGATAGATTATAAGAAGGGGACCCTCTGAGTCAGAGAAACATGCATTTTAAAAGCTTTTAATACAGAATACTATTAAAATTTTCATAATTGCCACTTATGAAACACTTATGTTATGCCGGGAACCAAGTTAAGTGCTTTACATATATACTCTCCTTTAATATTTCCAACAGTCCAAATAGGAAGATTCTATTAATAACTATATCTTACAAAAGAGGAAGCTGAAAGTCAGAAAGATAAATGACTTGATCCAAACAGCAAATGGACAAGGAATAAAGCTGGTGTTTGAATTGAAGTGAGACTCTAGGGCCCATATTCTTTTTTTTTTTTTTTTTCCACGATACCATGCAGCATGTCGGATTGTAGTTCCCCAACCTGAGATTGAACCCACACCCCCTGCATTGGAAGCATGGAGTCTTAACCACGGGACCACCAGCGAAGTCTCTGGAACCCATATTCTTAATCTGTTTGCTATCATTAAAGTTCAGCTCTACTGTGTGAGCAGCCCAGTCCTTGCTTACCTCTCCATCCCATAAAATCCCCTGACCTCTCCATATGGACTACACAAGGATATTCTGGGCTTGCCTGCTTCTACCTTTTGATGTTCATATTTTGTGGGCTCTTGAAAGCTGGGATGTTGCGTTACACATTTCTGCTCCCAGCCAAGAGAGGTGACGTGTGTACAGAGTAAATACTCTACAAGTACCTATTGATTCGTTTTGTAAAAATTGCACTGTGGAGGAAGGGAGGGGCCTGGGATTTATTTTTCAGAGGTAAAGTTTTAAGCTCTCAGTCAGTTCTACAATTCTTGTCATCTTTGAATTCCTTGATTCTTGTCATCTTTGAATTATGGAAGAAAAGAAAGAAGGAAAAAAATGAGGGAGGGAGGCAGAAGAAGTGCTAATCAAAGAAGAGGCAACTCACAACTGGGAATTCTCATAAACAGCTTTTAAACTGCAGACAATAAAATCAAGAGCTGTGAGGAGGGAGCCCAGGAAAATATCATGAAAAAACCCTCAAGAGTGAAAGCCTCCACCCACTATCGAAGGACCTCCAAAGAAATGACAGAAACCCACCAGGGATTTATCCTCTGAACTAGGATAAAATTGGAAAGGAAATGCAGAATGTGATATCTGGGTGCTAGCTGTCCCAAGCAATAAACCCAAACTGGAGAATAAAGCCATAAATACACAAGATTGAGAGATCAGGGATTCCCTGGTGGTCCAGGGGTTAGTGCTCTGAGCTTTCACTGCTGAAGGCCTGGGTTCAGTCCCTGGTCTGGGAATGCAAACATGGCCCAAACAAACAAAACACAGCAAAGAAATAACAAGGTGACCTTACAAGTATACCACAGCTGAACCAGATGAGACCAATGGAGAACTAACCCTGAGATAGCCATGAATATGCCTAACTTGTACATGAATATGTTGAGAGGTTTATCTATTTTAAACTAGAGTCTCTAGCCCACCAACAGAGATCGTGAGTGAACCAATGTAGAAAATTCAACCCGGTGTGTCTGTGTATATTGCTACCTGGAGGTTGGTTAAAGGAGGGTCCTGTGGGCACCATCCAGGCCACTTGGAGCTCAGCCTGCAGAGTGAACCAGCCTTCCATCAGTGAGGGGTTGTTGTTTTCAGACTTACTGCAAAGAGTGGCTGCCTTCCACAGTCTAGTCGCCTGGTGGTGCCAAGATTCTAACCATAACCCTAAGCCTAATCCTGCTGCTGCTGCTGCTGCTAAGTCACTTCGGTAGTGTCCAACTCTGTGCGACCCCATAGACAGCAGCCCAACAGGCTCCCTCATCCCTGGGATTCTCCAGGCAAGAGCACTGGAGTGGGCTGCCATTGCCTTCTAGGAAGCCTAATCCTAGCCCATAATAAACCATAGGCTTTGGACCATTCATCTGGTGAAAAATCTCCAGAGGGCTGTTTAAGATGTGAAGCTTGCAAATAATGGGGGGGGGAGGGGGGTACAGTAGCTCTAGGGAGTTGCATCTTTTATATAATAAGGTCACCCCAGTAGGCTGGTTTGGCTGGGTGCCGGGCTTCTATGGGGTTGATATCCCATCTGTAGGGGATACACAGCGACTTCTGGGTCCAGGACCACCCTGCTCTGCAGGCAGGACATTCAAATGCTATGCTTTTCTGTGACTGAAGGGAGCACTGCAGCTACCCCCAAGTACCGTCTTTACTAGCCAAAGGAACCAGACACCAAATTGCAGTTGTTAATGGAGGACTAACAGCGTCGTCAGCCGTCACTGTTTTTGTGTTTTCCTCACCCTCTCACTTTTGATCAACTGGGTAAGTGTGGTCATGGGGCAGGAAGGGAGATATTTGTTGTTTGCAGTGTGATTATTTCGTGAGGTAATTTCCCAAAGCTCCATCAATAGACAGGACATGCAGAACCACACAGGAGTCATAGGAGCCACCATAGGTGGTACAGCCCTAGCTCCCAGGGCATTAGGGCTGACAGTTTGGAGGTCTCATGCATATTAGTAGATGAAGAGGCAAAAAAAAGTCATTTCTTCCATGACCTGTCGGGTGGCCTAACTGCTCTCTCTGCTTCCACATCACCCCCAGAGTTTATTCTTAATTTAGTTTTGGCTGTGCTGGGCTTCTCATTGTGGGGAGCTTTCCTTCGAGCTGCCTAGACTCTAGAGTGTGGGCTCTTTAGTTGTGGGATGTGGGCTTACTTGCTCCAAGGCAGGTGTGATCTTCCCAGACTAGGGATGGAACATGTGTCCCTTGCATGGCAGTCGGATTCTTAACCAATGGACCACCAGGAAAGTCCCACCATCTGTACAAACAGAACAGCCAGAAGGATCTCTTTCAAATGTCAGATGATGTCATCCTCTGCTCAGACCCCCACCGGGGCTCCTACATTCCTCAGAATAAGAGGCAAAGTCCTTGCAGTGACCACAGGGCCCTCTGTAATCTGTGCCCACATACCTCTCTGACTCTCTCCCCTGGTGCTCCTGACCCCTCACCGCTCCAGCCATGATCCTCAAGCACCCAGAGCACACTCTGACCTCAGCTTCTCAGCTCTAGAAATTTCCTTGGTCTGGACAGCTCTTTCCATGGATTCCACATGGCTCATGTCCTTCTTCACTCAGCTCATGACTTGAATGATGCCTTAGGAAAGACCTTCCCTGAATACGCTCTGCGAAACAACCACTCCCACCTCTCCCCCATCCCCTGGACCCACTAGTCCTCTTACTCATCTTTAGAGTTTGCCATAATCTTGCCACCACCTGACATGTTATATATGCGTTGTTTCATTCAATTGTTGACTGTTCTTCCCCCCTACACATACACAAACACACACACATACACCACACACCTCTTTGATCTCAAATCTGCCCCACCTAGAACAGAACATACAGTAAGAGCTCAAAAAGTATTTTCCAAACAAGCAATGCCCCTGCTTAGGCTGCTCCTCAGGCAGGGCTGTCCTCTACTGGTCGGGCTTCAGAACTTCACTTCTTAAGTTCTGGCTCCCTCAAATGTAGCTTTCTATTATCCCACCAACCCCAACCTGCACTTTACTGAAGAGCAGATATTTGTTTTTGCATCAGTTTTAAGATCATGACATCCGGCCCCATCACTTCATGGCAAATAGATGGGAAAACAGTGGAAACAATGGCTGACTTTCTTTTTGGGGGATCTAAAATCACTGCAGATGGTGATTGTAGCCATGAAATAAAAAGACGCTTACTCCTTGGAAGGAAAAGTTATGCCCAACCTAGATAGCATATTGAAAAGCAGAGACATTACTCTGTCCACAAAGGTCTGTCTAGTCAAGGCTATGGTTTTTCCAGTGGTCATGTATGGATGTGACAGTTGGACTATAAAGAAAGCTGAGCGCAGAAGAATTGATGCTTTTGAACTGTGGTGTTGGAGAAGACTCTTGAGAGTCCCTTGGACTGCAAAGAGATCCAACCAGTCCATCCTAAAGGAGATCAGTCCTGGGTGTTCATTGGAAGGACTGATGTTGAAGCTGAAACTCCAGTACTTTGGCCACCTGATGCGAAGAGCTGACTCATTTGAAAAGACCCTGATGCTGGGAAAGATTGAGGGCAGGAGGAGAAGGGGATGGCAGAGGATGAGATGGTTGTATGGCATCACCATCTCAATGGACATGGTTTTGGGTAGTCTCCAGCAGTTGGTGATGGACAGGGGCCTGGTGTGCTGCGGTTCATGGGGTCGCAAAGAGTCAGACACAACTGAGCAACTGAACTGAACTGAACTTACGGTACACAGCCCTCTAGACTAGGTGCAGTTTAGAGGCAGCAGCAAGGCAGCCTGTTGTTGGAGATGGGAGGTTACTGCCCTGAGCTCTGGAGGGGTGGCAGTTTACCAGGATTCTGGCCCTGGAGCCAGGAGGTAGAGAGAATAAATAAATATTGGAAGAAGGGATAGAGAGGAGGGAAAAAAAGAGAAGGGTACAGAGAGAAGAAAGGGTAGAGGGAGTGAGCTTGAGCTCTAGCTTAGAAAGAAGATAAAAGAAACTGATAGCATTCATGACCTCCACAGAAAACAACAGAGCAGGGACTCCGCTGATGCTCCAGGGTTAAGACTTTTGCATTTTCAATGCAGGTGTGAGTTCCATTCCTGGTTGGGGAACTAAGATCCCACATGTTGCTGCCAGAAAACCAAATCATAAAACAGAAGCAATATGGTAACAAATAAAGACTTTTTTAAAAAAAGGAATTCTTAAAGAAAAAAAGAACTGTGGCTGGGGGTGGAGGAAGAGTGTCAAGGGTGAACGATATTTCATTGGGTATTCTTTTCCTCTTTGGAGTATAATAATTGCTTAGAATGTTGAATTAGTTTTTCCTGTGCAATGGAATAAATCAGCTATATGTATGTATATATCTCTCTATATATCACCTCCCTCTCCCTCCATCCAACCCATCTCGGTCATAATTGGGCTCTGTTACTTGCTTTGAGGCATGTAGGATCTTCTTGGATCAGGGATCCAACCCTAGTCTCCTGCACTGGCATGCAGATTCTTTACCCCTGAACCACCAGGGAAGCCTGGCTATTTATTTTAAAGAAGATGTGGTGCATACATTGTACATCCTTTTTTTACCTTTTGGACTGTGATCCATGTAAGTGTTATTTCTACAAAATAACAGCTTGATTAAAAAAAAAACAAAACAAAAACCTACAACAAAGCACCCTGACTGTGTTGCCTTCTTTCTGTGTGGCCCCAAGGAAGTAACTTGGCGGAGACCCATGAAACACCGGCTCAATAGTTGAGACCCAGGAACTTAGTTGCTCCATGGCTTGTGGGATCTTCCCAGATGAGGGATCTAACCCAGGTCTCCTGCATTGCAGGCAGGTTCTTTACCACTGAGCCACCAAGGAAGCCCTTATTACAATCTGAGGGCTATTTGAGGGATGTAGGAGATCTCACAAGCGAATCTCCCAACCCTGTGTTGGGCAAGAAGGATTCTGGTATCTCTCTAAGCCCTAGTTCTGTCCTCCATCACCCTGGGAGAATAACCTGCAACTGCACAGGGCCGGTGGGCGGATTTACCAGGGAAGGGCCTCAGCACACCGAGCCCCGAGTCACCTGAGTTACCTTCCCTGGGTCACCGGGTCGCAGCTCATCTCGGACTCTGCCTGGACGATCCGATGGCCACGCCCACTCCCTCCTCCCTAGCCCTTGGTTTCCGGCAGGAATGGAATGTGCTGGAATAACAACAAAGAGGCCACAGGCCCGCCAGTGCTAGAAGCAGTCACTTTATTGGTTGGAAAAAGGAGTAGCTGTGGTCAGCTCAGGAGGGAGGGAAGAGGCCAGGAAGGGAGGAGGGCAGCTGGGCTGGAGCCAGCCAGGGCCAGGCAGACACCGCTGCCGCCTCGGTCCACAGGCAGTGCTGGCTGGAGCTGGCTGGAGCTGGAGGAAGAAAATCACAATGATATCGTCAACGACAATGCCTGGGACACTAGACAAGAGCACTGGCAGCTTGACTTCTGATCCAAAGCTCCTCCCATTCCATCACATCCCCTGCCACCTTCCTACCCCTCGCCCCCCCACAAAGCCTCACCTTCTTGAGGCCCTGGGGCTCTGCCGGCATTTTTCTGAAGGTTCTAGACTCACCTCTTCTGCTCTGACCATCCCAGGATACACCTGGGTATACCATGGCCCCCACTTACCACTGTGACCACTCATGAGGGGTCACTGTCATTTATCTCCCTAAGAATCCTTCCACCACTAGGAAGTTGCACCATTCCCCCATTCCTTCAGTTAAGCTGAGTTAACTGATCAAAAAGATCTTATTTATCCCATTTTATAAGCAAAACATTTGCACTTCAGGGAGGTGAAAAAGGCTAGTTAATTGTCAGAGCTGAAATCTGAACCTAGATCTTCCTGACTGCAATGCCAGCCCATGCTGTTGGCACATATGAAGGCAAGAGGCAGCTGGCATCACTGGAGAGCTCTGGGCCCCGGGGAGACCATGCTTCCCTTTCAGGCACTGAATTAGCAACCACGGGTCCTTGGGCATGTCCTTCCCTCTCTCTGGGTCTCAGTCTCCACATCTGGGCAATAAGTTCCATCACTGACCTGCCACGCTGTTGACTGAGAGCTGATCAACAGCAGCGCACGATTAGCAATGAGATTACAACCAGATTACAACCAGGTAATCACTCATCCCTCAGGACTGGCTCAGAACCCTGCTCCCTCCTTCCCCCACCATCACCTGGGTGAGGTTTCCTCCTGCGTCCCTAACACACCCAGCCCTGCCCTCCTGCCGCACTGATTATAGGCACTGGGAGTGTCTGTCCACCTGTCTGCCTTGGCCACCTGGCTGCAAGCCTGGTAAGGAAGAGCAACTGTCACCTTCTGCCCCAGCACATGGCACAGTGCTGGATCCCTCAATGGGCTGAAGATGCACATGCTTTGAGTTTTGTTTCTCTTTCTTTTCTTTTTTAAAAAAACTTTTATGTATTTATTCATTTGGCTGCGCTGGTTCTGAGTTGCAGCATGTGGGATCTAGTCCCTTGACCAGGGATCAAACCCACGCCTCCTGCATTGGGAGCTCAGACTCTTAGCCACTGGACCACCAGTGAAGTCCCTCTCTTTACTTTCTTATGCTTGCTTTATGACTTAATATTGTTTTATTTTTAATTATCTGTAGGGAAAGAGAGGCTCCACGATCTTATCTTTGGGCGTGAGAACCACTCAAAGCAGGTGAATGCAGCCCTGTCGGCCACAGAGTAAGTGCAAGGGGAAAAGGAGTAAATCTCACAGCCCAAATAATCAGCAAATATTGTCCCATCCACCTTCATGTATGTCGCAAACCCAGCCTCTTAGGTCACCTGGTCCATCACCTCCCACCTGGCCTTTTGTAGGAGTCTCCTAGCTGGTCTCCCTGCTTCTGCCACTGTCCCCCTCTAGAGTCTCCACACAGCAGCCGGAGCAGTCCTTTTAAATCCAAGTCAAGAGCATGTCCATTTCCAAGGGCCCAACATCTCCGAGTCAAGACCAAAGTCCTGGACTTTCCTGGTGGTCCAGTGGTTAAGAATCTGCCTGCCAATACAGGGGCCCTGGGTCCGATCCCGGGTCCAGGGAGATTCCACATGCTGCAGAGCAGCTAAGCCCATGTGCCAACTACTGAGCCTGTGCACTGCAATTACTGAAGCCCTAGAGCCCTAGAGCCCGGGCTGGGCAACAGTAGAAGCCACCACAATGAGAAACCCGTGCAACGCAACAAAGAGTAGCCCCAGCTTGCTTCAGTCAGAGAAAGCCTGTGTGCAGCAGTGAAGACCCAGTGTAGCCATAAATAAATAAATATATTTTAAAAGGCCACAGTCCTTACATGGTCTATCAGGGCTCCCCACTAAACACCTCCCTCTCTGGCCCTCTCCTCTATTGCTCTCTCTTTGATCATAGGCTCCAGACTTCAGGCTTTTCCTGAAACTCACCAGGGGTTCTACTGCTTCATATCTGCTGCCTCCACTGCCCCTAACAGTCTCTCTGAAAGCTCCCAGTCCCCTCCATCATCTCCAACAAGTTTGTTCAAATGCTGCCTTTTGGAAGGTCCCGTGATAAAACTGCAACACATCTCCCTGCTGCTCCCCATCCCTACTCCATATCCTCCTTCTGTTTTCTTTTTCTCCAAGTCACTTACTTCCTGCTAACATTTTACAGGGAATGAAGGTCTTAAAGGCGTTAGTCGCTCAGTCATGCCTGACTCTTTGCGACCTCATGGTCTGCAGCTCACCCTGCTCCATGGGATTTTCCAGGCAAGTATACTTGAGTGGTTTGCCATTTCCTTCTCAAGAGGATCTTCCTGACCTAGAGATCGAACCCCAGTCTCCTGCACTGCAGGCAGGTTTTATACCAACTGAGCTACCAGGGAAGCCCTTTTACAGGGTACACTTACTTTTTTAATTTGATTTATCATTAACTAGCATCTACAGGTGGCACTAGTGGTAAAGAACTCCCCTGCCATCACAGGAGACATAAGAGATGCAGGTTCGATCCCTGGGTTGGGAAGATCCTCTGGAGGAGGGCACAGCTACCCACTCCAGTATGCATGCCTGGAGAATCCCATGGACAGAGGAGCCTGGTGGGCTCAGGTCCACAGAGTCGCAAAGAGTCGGCCATGACTGAAATGACTTAGCACGTATGCATGCACAGTATATAAAACCCATCAGAGAGAAATTTTTGCTGAGTTTGTTTACTCATGGAGCATCCCAGCACCTAGAGCAGGGCACCGCATGTGATAGATGCTCAGTGACTATCTGTTGAGCAGATGAGAACAATCAAAGGATAAATAAGCGAATAGCACTGTGTTGGCGCAGGTGCTCCTTTTCAACCTCCTGCAGGGGTTGTCACATCTGGGTATCAACGTATCCCTCCCCCCACCACAGGGCACCTACCTCAGAAGACGGGGGTGACACAGGACACCTTCCCGCAACCATTGAGGCAGCATTTCAACAGGTCAGGACACTGGCTGTCCACCTGGCACTGGTCCTGGCAGAGGCCGAGCTGGGGGAAGGCAGCGTCCACCTTAGGGCATGAGCCCTTCTTCTCTAGGTAGAGAAAGGAGTAAGAGGCAGTGAGCAGAGCTGGGGCAGGTGGCTGAACACATCTCCGCAGCTTGTCTGCCCACCTGGATTCGCAAACAAGACAGCTGCCTGCCTGAGCAAATCTCAGGGGGTTTGGAAGGTCATCTGCAACCTCCCTTCCTTCTGTTCTCTCCTCCCAGGGATTTTGAGATCACTGGACTCCAGTTTGAGTTCCAGCTCTGCCTTCTCCTAACTTTGTTGCCTCAGGATGGAAATCCCCCAGAGTCCCGTGTCTTCAGGTGTCAGATGAAATCAGCGCTGACCACATCACAGGGTTGCTGTGGAAGCAATGGAGGCAACAGACTTCTCCCTGAGAAGTCAACGTCCTTTGTAGCAACAATAATGATGATGAGTAAAGGCAGCCGGTAACACTTAGCTCTTTCTAAGCAGCAGGCATTATCCAAAGCTTGCGACATTTATTAACTTATCTAATCCTTGGATAATCCTAGAAGCCAGAACAAAGAGCTGTAACTATTTCCTCATGTTGCAGATGAGGAAACTAAGTCAGCAAGAAGTTAAATACTTTGCTCAAAGTCAAACAGGGTAGAGACAGGATTTGAACCCAAGAACCTGGCTTCAAGTCTGTGCACCATGCACCCTGCTTCTTTGTACGCCGTAAACCATAGTGCCCATGTAAGGGTGACACACCCCAGCGCCTTCACTTCCGTACACTCATTCCTAGTTACAACCAGGTGGGACCGAGGTTCCCTCTACACCTTCACTCTAACGCCCAGAGAAGCAGTCTTCCACTAGTACACACATACACACATACACAGAGAGAGGCGTGCCAATTACCGAGTCCTTGGTGCAAATCCATTTTGTCCTTTCATTTTCACATCAAATCTCTCTTCTGTAGGGGATATTTCGACCATATTCTTATTACAGAGGAGGAAAACGAAACCCAGGGAGGTGAAGGCATCACCCAACATCACACTGCTGATCAGAAGTAAAACCAAGACCTGAGCCCAGCCTTTCAATGTCCACAGACGCACACACACACACAGACACACACACACACACACACACACACAAACTGTGCTCCACTCCAGGCCCAAGGAGAAGGGAGCTGGGCTCAGTGCCCAGAAGCCCGAGGAACAAGTCTGGCCAAACGTCAAGTAGGCACAGAGCTGGGTGACGAGCTGAGAGGACACGGGGCTGCCTTCCTGCACAGACACCCTTTCCCTGGAGAAGGGCAGGGGCTCTCAATACCGAGCTGCCCCAGGACAGAAGGGAATCAATAGCCAGTAATTCACCAAACAAGCCACTGTGAGTGGAGGGTCTACTCTCTCCTGAGACATCTCACATGGATGATTTCATTTAACCTCATGTCAGTCCTACAATATCTGAGATTCTCATCCCATCGTATAAAGGAGAAAGCAGAGGCTCACAGAGGTGAAGCCATTTGCTCAGGACACACAACCTGCAGATGGTACAAGGAGGATTCTAATTCAGGAGCCCTCTGTCCCTGTCCCTCTTCCTGCCTCAGTCTATCCATCTGAGACCAGGAAGCAGCAGAGACTCCCCCAAGCAGAAACTCCTCTTTTCTCCCCACTCCCCTCTCATCTGTCTGTCTTTCTCTCCCAGTGTCCTCCTCTCCTGGTTTTCCTCACTTCAGTTCAGGTTAGAGATCCCCAGATCCACAAACCCCCTTGATGGGCTGTTCCTCCCTCCAGCTCCCACCACCCTGCTCTGACTGAGGTCTCTGATTATAGGCCTTCCTGGCCCCGTGGGCATCTTCAGAGAAATTACAGGGAGGGAGCATCACAGGGACTTTTTTTCTGGGTAAAGACCAGCGATCCCAACACAGTGGGATCAGGTGGTACCCTGGCTTCTAGTCCTCAGTTTTTCCCTCTGAAAAATAAGATGCTCAGAGTCCAAGCTGTCTAAGACCCCTTCCTGCTCAGGTAGGAGTCCCTAGGACCTGCTGGACAGTCTTGAGCTCCAGCAAGTGCTTTCTATGAAGGGTAAGCTTCACACACTCTCTCGCACTCAGTCTTCAGAGCAGAAGCCTGGGTGTTAAGAGGAGGAAGGGGAAGGGCTGCTCAGGATGGGGTCCTGACTTTCTTCGAGCCACTCAGACAAAAAAGGGACCCCCTGAGTTATGAATCCTGGCCAGCCAGGGATGGCAGAGTGACCTTGGCCAAGAACCGTTCTCTCTTTTTGCAGCTCGCATCACATCTTTAAGATGAGCGGAGTGCTCTCCTAAACCTGGAAAGCCTCCATCTGGACAGAAGAATTTGGAGAGTCCGAGCCAGTGGGCATCCCAAAGCCTTCCCCCAGGACCGGGGAGGCCCTAGGGAAGGGATTCTGGCACGAGCGAGCCTCAGACCGAGGGACCCAGCCCAGTGGACAGCCCGTGGTTGCCCCGCGGCTAAACCCCCTGCCGGGAGTAAGCTTCGACCCTGGCGCCCAGATGTCAGGGAACAGTGGTCCGGAACCAGGTCCTCGCGGCGTGTCCCGGAAGTCCGTCGTGCGCCCGAGCGATGAATCTGGCTGGGAGTGGGGGACCTCCCTTCCCCTCGGAGGCAGGTCAGCGGCGCCTCGGTCTCCCCGGAGCCGCGGGAGGGAGAACATGGGCTGATCCGGTTCCAGCCACCTCGACCTGGCCCTGGACTCCTGGGTCGGTAGCGCTGGTGTGCCCAGAGCCGGTCGCTCCCTTCTCCCGCACCCCCGCTGCCCCGCCCCGGCCCTCGAAGGTCCCCCAAGTTACCATTCGGCATCTGGCAGACTGTGGCGCAGCCGGCCTGGCAGCACTTGAGGTTGTCCTTACAGTTCTCATCCGAGACGCACGCCTTCGTGCAGTTCGCGTCACCCTCCAGCTTGGGACACACACCCGGCTTCTCTGCGCCTGCGCCTGGGAGGTGGACGGGCAGTGGGGGACCCGGGTCCGCTCTCAGAGTATGCCCACCTCGTGTCTGATGGACCCCAATCTCAATCCCCCCCCCCCGGAATTCTGAGTCCCTATTCCTAGGCCCCTCCTTAACAGCCTTCAGAGAGCCCCACCTCCAGGGACAGGGTCCTCCAATACCTGGGAGGACAGGTGGGACCAAACCCTGGGCTTCTGAGGGTTCAGTTTTTAGGAGACCCCAGCCCAACTGAGCTTCTAGCAGCTTCCGATGTTCAGGCAGAGGGTCCCTGCCACTGGCCATTGCATCTCCACGATCAGCGAAGAACCTCCCCACCCCCGCCGCCCCCCGCCCCATCCCGGGGATAAGGGTCGGTCTCCAGTGGTCTCCGCGCACCTCGAGCACACTGGACCACACATCGGAAGCTCAAGGGCTACTGCCTTCAGAGTACCAGGGATCCCCACATTTTAGTCTGCTGGGGACTCCCCACTTCCGCCCCGGGGAATCCTCACTGCTCAGAGAGGCTTAGCTCCTGCCCGGCCTCGTTCTTGCGCTCCTGGTTCGGCCCCTCTGGGCACCCAGCCTTTCCCCGCCCCACTCACCTGTGACCGGGGGGAGGCCCAGCAACAGGCCAAGGAGGAGAGCGGCGGCGAGGAGCGGACCGAGGCGGCAGGCAGGCATGGTGCTCGCCAGGGCGGGGTGCGGGAATGAGGAGCCGCCAGGAAGATTTAACTGGGTTCCTGGGGGGCGTGGGGTAGGGGCGGGGCTGAACCCCTGCGGGTAGAGGGCTCAGCACCGAGGCAGGCGGGCCGACTGCCACCTCCCATCATTTCACAATCTCTCAGGATCAGGTGTCACTCTGGCCCCAGTGGGAACCAGGAACCTAAGCGGCTTCCTGGCCGGGTGCAGCTGGTCGCACCCGGACCCTTGTCTCCTCCCCGCTCCCCACCTCCCTCTGGGCCCTGGGGGCAGGGCAGCAGGAAGCCAAGGGCTAGACCCAGGACTCCCGGGATCCCATTCCAAGACCCCTTTTGGGCTCTGTGGGAGAGGGCGAGGGTGAGATGATTTCGGAGAATGGCATTGAAACACGTGTATTATCGTGCGTGATACAGGGTGCTCCGGGCTGGTGCACTGGGATGACCCAGAGGGATAGGATGGGGAGGGAGGTGGGAAGGGGGTTCAGGATGGGGAACACATGTACACCCATGGCTGATTCATGTCAATGTATGGCAATACCAATGCAATATTGTAAGGTAATTAGCCTCCAATTGAAAAAAAAAAAAAAAAAGACCCAGGGGTCTCCCTGTGATGCTCACTGTGGTAGGAGAGAGGAGGGCAGGACTCACTGGGAGAGACTGCAGACGAAGTGGCTGGACTCGAGGTCAGCAGATCAGAGTTTGGATTTCCATTTAGGGATTCGTGGTGGGAGTGTTGTGTAGTGATACACAGTGCACAGAAGGAGCTACCGGAAAGCATATTTATACACGAACCAGCTGGACACAGACTCGGGGGCCAAAGAAGGTGAAACACCTGTTAACATCTGGAGCCATTCGGGAAGTGTGTGTCTCCCTCCCTCTCTTTCCCACAGACACTCAGGCTCACTCTGTCTGTGCTCAGGGTCTCATGGAGCCATGGATGGTCCCTCTGTGAACAGAGGGCTACTCCCATCGCCAGTATCGCGTGACAGATGAACTGTGCAGGGGGCCCTCCCAACTGCCCAAGTCCCAAGTGAAGTTGTAGAGACAAGGTTTGATTCCTAGTTTCCATCTCTCCAAGTCTGTTTTTTTCCATCCATCATAAATGTATGTTTTTGTGACACATCTAGGGCACACATTTGCTGTAGAAAAAGTAATTAAAGGAGCTCTCAACATTGGCCTTGGGGTGACAGAGTCTGGGTTTGACTTTCATCTCTCCCACCTCCCAGCGGCGGGACCTTGAATGAATCTCTTCCCTGTTCTGAGCTGCCACATTGTCATCTCCAGAGACCTGTAAATAGGCAGAGATGGTGTCTCCTGTTAGTAAGAAGACTGATGAGTATACATCAAGGTTTGACATGCAGGCTGGTAAATGCCAAAGCACGGTTACCCAGCAAGAACTACCTTCAAACATCCCTCCTGATCCAAATCTTAGGTCAGTAAGCCCCAGGAGGTCTTTGCTGCTGGAGGGGGAAGGGGTGGAGAGAAGTGGCCATGGGGATGACAGGTGAGCAGGACTTGATGAAAGAAGTACGTCCAGCCACTGTCCCCACAGCTGATTGGGGGCAAAAGAGGCTGCGAATACTTCCCCCACTTCCCATGTCCAGCCTGGGCACTGGAGACAGGTCCTCGTTGAGAGGGGCCAGGTCTGTTTACTCTGAGCACAGAGAACAGTTAACAGCCTTGAGGCTGAAGCCAGGTGGGGGCTCAGCCCAGGGCGGCTCCTGGAACTCAGTCTAGGACACGCAGAGGACACACTGAGGGACAGCTGGTTTTAGCCTGTGAATCCAGCTGCCTGCTGGACATTCAGCCTCAGGCAGTGTTGCCACAGCTTTCTTCTGGTGCCTCACCAGTTTGCCCATGCCAGGAAACTGCCTGGCCTCACCCCTCTCCAGTCCTCTTGGGCTCTTCTGGGGACTGATTCTCTTGACAGGAATGGGGATTAGCCTGAGGCGAGTGGGATGGGGTGGGGCACACCAATGGAGGAGAAAGCGTCATAGGTCCATGGCCCATGGCATACAAAAGATGTTCAGCTTTTGTGATGCTAGCTTGTGCGCTAGGTGTGGTCATACAGTGTGCTTCTCCATACAATATATGTTCCTATGTGACATAACAGCATCTCACTTTTTGGACCTATATCTTCTTCTTCCTTGAAAGGGGTATCATGAGGGAATTCCATGATTGTCCAGTGGTTAGGACTATGTGCTTTCACTGCTGAAGGCCCGGGTTCAATCCCTGGTTGAGAAACTAAGATCCTACAAACTTCACAGCGAGGGCAAAAGATGGAGGGTAGAGAAGTGTTTTGTAGGATTATTTTAAGGTTCAAAGGAAAAACTAAGGTCCAAAATTCAGCTTCTCTGTATGCTGGTGCCGAATTGATTCTTGGAGACAGAGTTTTGGGCAAAGTAGAAAAGAACACCTTTATTACTTTGCCAGGCAAATGGAGCCACAGCCATCTAATGCCCTCGAAGCCATGTGTCCCAACTTGGAGAAGATAGTGAGAAGCTTTACAGTGATTGTGCAAAGAGGACATGATCAGCTCATGGATATTCTTCTGATGGGTTGGTGGTGACGTAAGTAGGAGTCAGCATCATCAACCTGCAGGTAGATCCAAAGGGTCTGGGGTCTACATGCTTGTGGGCAGATCACCATCATTAATCATTAACTTCTCCTACCTGGAAGGGGTTTCAATACCTGCAAAACAGCACAAAAATATTGTTGTTTGTATCTGCTGTTGGGGAAGCAGAACCTTGCCCCAAGGTTGTTCTTGACTGTTTCCCCCATGTCTCCCATCCCCTTCCTTCCCTAACTAACAATTGCTTGCATCTGCTGATTGGATCTCAGAGAGGGTCATGGAGGCTGAATGAAGGCTGTTTACTATAATCAAAGAAATGTGAGACACAGAAAGGCCTTGTGCCCAGGAGCCCCACTGGGCCCTGCTCTGTATCAACAGCATAAACCAGAGGTTGTAAATCTGGATAGAATGTTATATTGTGAGCCCACACAGTACATTTTAAGAGTTTGAATTAGTCGTCAAATTTAAGAGTGAGAAATTTCACACAAAAGTAAAATTCTAGTATCTTTCAGTAAAAGGAAATGGTCTGGAAACACAGTGGCAACCATCAACTAGAGCACTGGGCCTCAAACCTGAGCAAGCATCAGGATCACTTAGACCACTTGTTCAGACACAGATTTGAGATTTCTACCTCCAGAATTTTGAGTCTGTAGGACTGGGGAGAAGTCTGAGAATCTGCATCCAAGGGTTTCCAGGGATGCAGATCGCGCTGTTCAAGGGACCACACTTTGAAAGCCGTGAACTAAGCTAAGGGGGCTGCTCTCTTCTCGGGAGGGGAGTGTCCTCTCCACTTTCCATAATCCCCGCCATTCCTTACTGTCCTCCTGCCTCCACCCCCACTCCAAATGCTTCCGTCCCCATTACTCACCTGGCCTGGAGGGCATTTAAAAGTGTGGCTTGTCGGGTGAGCTCACAGTGAATGTTTGGGAAAAGGTAGCTTGTTCTTATTTAACAAGGTTGAAATAGGAGGTGATATGAGTCAGCTGCAGACTTGCACACTCTAAGATGACTGTAAACAAATGAACGTTAGATATCTGAGAAATTCCCAGGAAGGAACAGGGTACCTTTAACCATACAATAGCTCTTTGTCCTCTTGGACTCATTCAAACTTCCTAACTCAGAGGAAACCTCTCTTTCTGATTGTATTGGCTATTTTGCTGTTTTGTCACCTAGCATGCTTTTGTCTTTTTTTCTGATAACACTAGCCTGATTTTGGACTTACCTGGTGGTACCATGGATAAGAATCTGCCTGCCAAGGCAGGGGTCATGGGTTCCATCCCTGGTCTGGGAAGATTCCACTTGCCATGGAGCTACTGAGGCCCTCCTGTACCAGGGCCACAATTACTGAGCCTGTGCTCCACAACAGGAGAGGCCCTGCGGTGGGAAGCCTGTGCAAGGCAACAAAGAGTAGCTCCATCTCACTGCAACTAGAGAAAGACTGAGAACAGCAACTAAGACCTAGAACAACCAAAATTAAACAAAGAAATAAATAACTTTTAAAAAGGTAGCCTGATTTTTGTTTGGGGGAACAACCTTTCCTCTACCCCAGATGGGACAGGCAGGTTGAAGGGCTTGCCAATCAGAGTTCTTGTTTTAAGCCCAGACCAAGAGTGGCCAATCAGATGCTTTCCTTGGAATTTTAATGTTGACAAATGAATGCTTCTCTGGTGGTTCAGAGGGTAAAGAATCTGTCTGCAATGCAGTAGATCTTCGCTCCATCCCTGAGTCAAGAAGATCCCCTGCAGAAGGGACTGGCTACCCACTCCAGTATTCTTGCCTGGAGAATTCTATGGACAGAGGAGTCTGGCGGCCTACAGTTCACACAGTCACAAAGAATCGGACACGACTGAGTGACTAACACTTTCACTTCTTAATGAATGACAAAAATCTTGAAAATGTATGGTATCATTCAAAAGCAGCCTGAGAAGACCCTGATTCTCTTGTTTCCCATCCTTTCCAAGCAGAATTCTTTTTAGCATTTCCTTCAGTTACAAGACTGAATTACATTAGCTAGTGCTATTGGTTGCCAACCAAAGATTCCAATGGGATGTAACTTAAGGGTATGGTCAGGAAGACAGAATAGATGCCCTCTACATCCCCACATCATTCTTACCAATTCCTTCTCTTCTTCCAGTAGCCAGAATCAGTTTTTATTGCTCACAACCAGGGATATTTGGTGCCTTTACTCAGTTACCAGCAAGCTCCTCTTTTCCAAATCCAATGGCCTTTACTCAGCCCTCAGTCCAGTTCAGTTCAGTTGCTTAGTCGTGTCCGACTCTTTGTGACCCCATGAACCTCCCTGTCCATCACCAACTCCCAGAGTCCGCCCAAACCCATGTCCGTTGAGTTGGTGATGCCATCCAGCCATCTCATCCTCTGTCGTCCCCTCCTCCTCCTACCTTCAATCTTTCCCAGCATCAGGACCTTTTCAAATGAGTCAGTTCTTCGCATCAGGTGGCCAAAGTATTGGAGCTTAAACTTTAGTATCAGTCTTTCCAATGAATATTCAGGACTGATTTTTTTTTTTTTAAGATGGCCTGGCTGGATCTCTTTGCAGCCCAAGGGACTCTGAAGAGTCTTTTCCAACACCACAGTTCAAAAGCATCAATTCTTCGGCACTCAGCTTTCTTTATAGTCCAACTCTCACATCCATACATGACTACTGGAAAAACCCTAGCTTTGACTAGATGGGCCTTTGTTGGCAAAGTAATGTCTCTGCTTTTTAATATGCTGACTAGGTTGTTCAGCGCCCATACTCCTCTAACTCACAGGTAAGGTCTTCATGGCATAAATGCAATATACAAAAACTTGTTTCTATATCATCTAATTGAAAAAACTATGACCAGCATAGCTTACTTATTTGAGAATTTTGAGTCCTGTCTTGTGAATCTCCAGGGCTTTAGACTACACAGCTTTCAAACTTATTTTAGAGGACAGTCTTTGAAGTCAGAGAGTCTTGAGTTCAAATCTCACTCCTGCCATTATTGATTATGTGACCTTGGAGAAGAGATTAATCCCAGCTCCATCACTTCCTAGCTAGGTGACCTTGGCAATGTTATTTAATCCTTCCAAGCCTCAGTTTCTTCATTTATAATGCAAAATAGTATTTCTAGCCTCATAAAGTCAACTTGGATTAGGAGATAATTTTTTTAGAAAGCAACCAAGGTAGAGCTCTGTCATGGTCTTTGTAGACTGAGGCCTGGGGACTGGAGTTGATGAGAAGAGGGACACAGGGGACCCAAGTCTCGAGTGAAACAAGGGTGCTTTATTTGCAGAAATGCATGTTTGTATATCTTCATACAAGGTAGCTTTAGGCAGTAAAAAAAATTGAGCAAAAACAAAGCTAAGCAAGTGACAATCTTCAAAGAGCCGGAAAGCATTCCATATCCTGAGTAAGAGGGACATAACTGAATAGATTACATTTCAGTAAGGTCACTGAAGGGAGTCACTGAAGGGAATCCAAGCAGATGCCCTCTCTCATGAGCTCAGTCCTGAGAACTACGTGCAGCTCTGCTCGTTCCTGTTTTCCAGGAACTGATAAGGAATAGAGAATCCTTGAGAAACAACACACAAAAGAAAAGAATAACATATTGGATCCTTTAAAGCTGAATGTCCCCTGACAGAGCTCACATGTAATTAATGTCAAAATGTGGTTGTTAAACATTTTTTGATTAATGTCAAAATGCTGTCAAAGGGCTGTTGTCAAAATGCCCTGTAGATGCTCTGAGCTCTGTCTACCTGGCCCTGCTTCATTCCAGTGACTCCAAGGATGTTCTCTACCTTTGCGCTCCGACAGCTCAGTCCTGAACCAAAGACACTTTGTGCCTGCACCCTCGACAGTTCATGGGGCCGAAAGTATTTTGTCTTTTCCTGGAAAAGTCAGGTGTTATATTTGATTCCTCTGCCTCAGGGAGAGAAGCTGTAACAGACACTCCCAGGTATCTGCCCAACAGCCTTTTCTCTTTCTTCCTTCCCGAGAAAGAAACTTGATGTTATGGGTGGCAACAAATTCTTTCCTAAAAATAGCCATTAAATATATGTGTGAGAGATCTGTCAGTGTCAAGCTATCTACGTGCTCTTTGGATGGAGACCGTTAATAAATGTTTAGCACTTCAAGAATAAACTAAGTAAGAATCAACCATGAAATTCTAGAAAACTGACATACAATTTCAATGAAAACTGATAGTCAGTTAAGTGCATATATCAAAACACAGACCTTAAAGAAACATAATCCAGTATGTAAAGTAGTTGAAACAAAAAAAAAGAAAGAAAGAAAAATGAAGGAAAAAAACCTCCCTCTTTCTCCTTTCAACATCCCTTCCCAGGGTTTATCTAATCTCATCCTCTGTATAGTCATGAGAGGTGGGCAGGGTAGATTTCATCATGCCCACATTATATAGAGGAGAAAACTGAGGCTGAATTGGCACAACACAGGACAGGCAGGGGCGGAATGTACACACAGCCAGCATGTACTCCGAGAATTAGTGTGGCTGCTTCGTAGAGTTGTGTAAGGGAGGAGCACCCATCTAAAGCAGACTTTTGCAGTGGCTGTTATTCATCTCCATCATTACATGGTGCCAGGTATCATCCTCCCTCGTAAGTGGACCCACCTCCAGGGTCACATGGAAAGGAAAGAGCAGAGTCGTATTCTCTTTTTTTGTTGTGATTCCACACCCTCCCTGGTCCACATAACCACTCCTCTTACACCATCTTCCGTTAGGTGAATAATCTCAGATCTCCATCCAGCGTGGACCTCTCTTCATTCTTTTTTTTTTCTTTTTTTACCACACGGTGTGTCTTGTGGGATCTTAGTCCCCTGCCCTGGGATGGAGGCTGTGCCCCCTGTATTGGAAGTGTGAAGTCCTACACTGAACTGCCAGGGAATTCCCTCCTCTCTCTACTCTTGGTGTGTTACATTTTCTCATTGTTGGCTAGTGACCTTTGAAAAATGAAATCAGACCATGATATTTCCCTGCTTCAAGTCTTCTCAAGGATTCCCACTGCACCTGGAATTACAACCTAGATGCCCTAAAATCATCTCTGAACAAATCCCCGCCTCCTTCCCCCATAGCTTCTCTTGCTGCACAGACCTTTCTGTTCCCCACCTCATGGAACATGTTCCTGCCTTAGGGCTTTTCCACTCATTTTTCCTTCCATATTCACAACCATCTGCCTAAAATTTCTGTGATTTGCTTTGCCCTGATTCTGCATGATTTTCTGCCTGACAGTGATCTCTTTGTGAAATGTATCTTGTTTATCATCACCGACTGTATCCACCAGCTACAATATCAGTTCCTGCAGAGCAGGGAGCTGTGAGCTGTTCTCCGCTGTGATCCAGAGCCTAGAACAGTGCCTGGCACACACAGCAGGCCTTGAGATAGGACATGGTTATTCCTTCCTGAGTGCAGGCACTATTGTATGGTCTTTACAAGGATTCATCCCCTTGATGTCACTATTGACCAAAGAAGTAGGTGCCGTTATTACGGCTCCCATTGTGCAGAGGATCAGATGATGACAGAAGTGAGCTGACTACACAGCTAGAAAGTTGGCAAAGCCAGAGGTTGAAGTCATAGAGTCTGGTCTGAGCTTTTGATCGCCCTATATCCTATCCCTAACCAGCATTTTCTGGTCAAGTGGTTGGATGAATCAATGTCTACTCAACATCTTCCCATGCATGTTCTACAGGTGCCATGGGTTCAACATTGACCAAGCTGAACTCTTTGTCCTTCTCCCAGACTCGCTCCCCCTCCCTTCTCCAGGCACCTGCCTGCTGTCAATGCTTCTTCCCTTTCCTCACCCCTAGCGGCAGTCTCCTAGCAAAGCCTGTTGGTTGTCCCTCCCCTCTGTCTCCTCTCCAGCCACTGCTCTCTGCTGTATCCAGGCCACCCCCATCTCCCCTCTGGAGAGCTGTCACTGAAACAGGAGGGAAGGGGAAGAATGACATAGCCATAGGACATGACAAAATCTGGTGAAAATCAACTAGGACCAACATGGCAGAAAATTCTACTTCCAATAGACCTTGAGCCTCACTATATGCTCGTTGTAATACATTAGCTAAATGACACAGCCCCATGACAGTTCTGAGGCCAATCATCAAAGATCAAAAAGTGGTTGGTGGCCCAATTTCTGGAAATCTCCACCCCTTCCCCAAAATAGTTGGAATAATCCTCCCACCTGTTAGCCTATGAAATTACCCAGCCCATGAAAAGTAACCATCCCATATTTTGGGGCCCTCATCTTCTAAGGTGGCCCATACTCTGTCTGTGGAGTGTGTTTCTTCCAAGACCATTCTCATCTTTTGACCACATTCTGCCTATGGAATGTATATCTGTCTAAATAAATAAATTCACTTCTTAATCACTTTGTCTCTCACTGAATTCTTTATGCAATGAGACTTAGAGAAGCTGAGCTTCATTAAGGTCCCAGAACAGGTGTGTGACCTCAGTTAAAAGACCATCGTTCAAGTCCCAGCCTGGGTTGCATGGTTTCATCATGACCCCCCTGCCTTGGCCTCCCTCACCCTCCTCTCCATCTTCTGCCAGGTTCTTCTAAGATGGACAAGTCCTTCCTCTGACCTCAGATAAACTCTTAACTCATCTCGTAAGTTTCCTCAAGGCTGGTTCCCACTTCTATACCCAGGGCTACCTCGTCCAATCCTCCCACTCATTCTCACATACCTCCTCCTTCATCTCTTGCTTTTCCCTCTGCTGAGAACCCTTTCCCCACCTTCCTCTCAGGGACTCTAGCTCATCTCTCAGGTCTCAATTGAAAGTTCACTTCCTCAGGGCATCCCTCCACCCAGCTCCCACCAAGTCCTTTCCCCTATGAACTTTCCCTTCACACCCTGCGCACTGCATTCCTTAGTAATCACTTGTTCAATATCTCATGGAATTTTCTGCTAGAAAATGGACGATAAGAGAGCAGAGACCATGTCCTTCCTGTGTACATCATAGCTGAGTAAATTTTTTTAATAATTATTCATATTAACTGCTGATTTATAAACCCACTTTATGCGTGCGCACGTACACACACACACACACGCACACACACACACACACACACACGTACCCAAAGAGTTGAATTTTCCCTCCTAATATTAGAGAGGGTTTGTTTGGATCCAGGAGGCAGCCACTGTGGGCAGAGAGCGCCTTCCTTAAAGAGCAGTTCCTAATGGCTGGTTCTTTGGGTCTTTAATCGAAAGGAGAACTATCCTAACAGCCTCTGCATAAACCTTTGGAAGCTGAACCAAAGGAATGTCCACATCTTTGAGGCCTGAGAATCTGAAAGCTGGCAGAGGGGATTTGGCAAATGTTGCAAGAGAACCTAAAGGACACTTTGGGAGAGATGGGGGTACTTCCTTGATTGCCATCTTCCAGTGTCTCTAGGACTGTCTTAAGACAAAGATAGCAGAATTTGTCCATAGGTTTCTTAGGAGCAGAGTAAGGACTGATGTGAAAGTCAGGGCCAGAGGGGAGGGGTACTCTTACTGGTTCATTAGGACAAAAGACTTTGTATGGATGAAAGCTACCAGCTGGCACTTGCTGCCCAAGGAAACGTGCTCCCCACAGAAGGAGGTCTAAAAACTTAGGCTGGGTGAGTGAGTATGTGACAGCTAAATATCCCAGCATTTAATTTTTCAGATGCCTTCTTCAATTTTGCATCCACCACCAAATCCTTCATCCCAACACCCACTCACCTATGTCACTCAGCTCTGATGGGCCTGTTTCTTAGAGACGCTAAAGCCGGGTGCCTCACTCCCCCAGGAGCAGAGACTAGCAGGAGGAAGCAGGTAACTCAAGCTTTAGGACAAGCGCTCTCAGGCGAATGAGGTGTTTCCCTCCCATCTCCTAGGTATCTCCTCTTCCTCTGTCTCTACTGAGGGGACTCCCAGATTTGTCTGTATTCAGGGTTGAGTGGAATTTGATGAACAGATCTGGGGTCTCCCTCATGATGCTCAAAGGCTACACGGAAACTGATACAGACTCCAACTGGAAACTGGATGGAAGTCGAATCTTTGCTCTCATCTCCACATCTTTGTCTTACCTCTTCGCTCTACTTAAGAGAATCCAATTCACCCTTCCACACTCACCTCACACCTTGCCTCTTCTTGGAGGCTGGCCTTGGTCTCTTCAGGTGAAAGCTAGGGCCTCCTCTTTGGCTCCCACAGCATGCCTGTTTCTGAAATTATGTCTGCCTTCCAGGCTGGATGGGGAGTTCTTTGCAGGTGAAAGGTTGTTGCGGAAACCAAGAAAAGAACGCTGGGATTCTCGGCCTCCGGAGGAGAAGAATTCCATCTGGGACCAGAGACGAGGCTTGACTGCTCAGAGCTTTTGTGCAATAGAGTTTATTAAAGTATAAAGGAGATAGTGAAAGCTTCTGACACAGGCATCAGAAGGGGACAGAAAGAGTACCCGTTTGCTAGAGTTAGTAGTGGAGTTATATACTCTCAAATTAGTTATTACAGTGAATCAAAAGAATGTCTGAAGGTTGTAAAGACTTCACCAGACCTTCTCCCATAATTTACATTTTAAGATAATAGGATTAGCCAGAAGGTTTAATCCAGAGACTGTCCTCAGGCAGAATACATTATTGTTATATAATCCTTGTAAAGACTTTAAACTGAATTGTGTAATTGACTAAGACTAAGGAATGCAGAGGGAAAAAAAAAGTTTGTCCTTTTCTCCTCCTTAAGAATTCCAGACCCCTCTCTCCTTGGGGACCCCCTAGACTTCTTATCAACCTAACCTGCCTAGGAAATGACTCTCTCACAGGTAAAGCCTGTCTTGGTCTAGAGGTGCCCAAAGTGGGGTGCATGGGGGGACAGGAGAAAGCATCTACAAACTTCTGCTTATTTTTCTCTAGCCTATGCTGTGCTGTGCTTAGTCACTCAGTTGTATCTGACTCTTTGCAACCCCATGGACTGTAGCCTGCTAGGCTCCTTTGTCTGGGGATTCTCTAGGTAAGAATACTGGAGTGGATTGCCATGCCCTCCTCTAGGGGATCTTCCCAACTCAGATATTAAACCTAGCTCGCCTGCATTGCAGGTGGATTCTTTACCATCTTAGCCACCAGGGAAGCCCATGAATACTGGAGTGGGTAGCCTATCCCTTCTCCAGGGGATCTTCCTGACCCAGGAATTGAAATGGGGTCTCTTGCATTGCAGGTGGATTCTTTACCAGCTGAGTTACCAGGGAAGCCCTTTCTCTAGCCTATTCATTATTAAATATATATTATTGAATACTTCAAGTGTGCATCCTAGTACAACAATGTGCATACGAGTATATGCACAAATACATATTCAAAATATTTACTGGTGTGAATGAGAGTAATCACATAGGTTTGGAAGCTACTGTCTTGGTCATTACTGTTTCCCTGCTTCCTATCACAGAACAAGCACTAAATGCAAGGTAGAGTGATGAATGAATGAAAGAATGAGTGATGTTGCCTGTGTTTAGTCTGTTATAATGTCTCATAGTTGTTAGCTGGGTGGCACTGGGCAAGATATTCCCTTTCCTTTGGCTCTAAATTCCTCATGTATGAAGTAAGGACTCTGAATCAGCTTCAATTTCACATGCCTTCCAACATGAATATTCCTAGGTGAGATCAGAGTCATTTCTTCTCCAGTGGAGGCCCATGTAATTTAGTCAGTAATTATCCTAACAGGTGTTTACATTGCACTAATTACATGCCAGGCTCCCTGATCTTAGGGCTCAGCATGTCCTAATTCACTTTCCTCACAACAACCCCAAGTAGGAAGAAGACAAATGCAGAGATGTTAAGTATTCAAAGCCACACAGTGCGGTACATGTGTGCCCGCTGACAACTACCACCTTTGGTGTTGCTGGCTGACTTCCAGCTGCCAGTATCTTCAGCTCTTTGCCTGAAGGATTGACTTCTTGGGGCCACACAAGAAGCCTGTGCACCGAGGGAGCTGGAAGTCCCCAATCACTGAGTGACAGGGAGTTGGTGTGTAACTGCCCTTTAACCTCTTGGGGGAGGAAACTACGAGGAAGGTGTTGTACCCACCTGGCCCCTCCCCCATGGGATGGAGGGCATCACTAATAGCGGCAGTGGGCTTGCTCCTCCACGTTCGTTGGCCACCTTTCCTGCCCTTTCTCATACCCAATAAACTATATTCTCTTTGTTTCTTGGGAATCTCAAATTAAGACAGACCCAGGCTCTGGATCTTGACAGACTGGCGGGGGAGTTGGGCTCTTAACTCTCTTTCTCCTTGGAAAGGACAAAGCTTTGGGACTGTCAGCCAGGCTGTCATGGTTAGGGTTCTGCCTCTGTGTCCCCACCAATAAGGAGCTGTTGGGAATCCCAACCCCCGGGAACTCGGAATGGGAGCTTGTTTGGAAACAGGGTCTCTAGTGTGGGGATTAAGTTAAGAGTTCATTAGGATGCGTCCAAATCCAGTATGCCTAGTGTCCTGACGAAAAGGGCAGATTAGGTGACAGACAGGGAGAACGTCATGTGAAGACTGGACTCATGTTGCAGCAAGCCAGGCCTTCCAGGAGCTGAGAGAGGGGCCTGGAATGAATCAGGGCCTTCCGAGGGAGCGTGGCCCTACTGGCCCCTTGATCTCAGACTTCTAGCTTCCAGAACTGAGAGAGAATAAATATTTGGTTTTCAGGGAATTTCTTGGCTGTCCAGTGGTTAGGGCTCCAGGTTTCTGCTGCAGGAGACACAGATCTGACCCTCTGCTTGGGGAACTAAGATCCTGAAAGCTGCATGGTGTGGTTAAATAAATATTAATAAAAACACCATTCAGTTCATCGTGTTTTGTTATAGGAACTCCAGGAAATAAACCCACCAGCCAGCTGACATCTGCATACCCCCATTTTATCCTCAAAGGATTCTCAGATGATTAAATGAAATAATGCCAGAAAAACATTAAGCACAGATCCTGGCACATGGCAGGTGCTAAGTGTGTGGATGCTTTTCTTTAGAAGAAATACAAGTCCCCTCCCTGCCACAGGAGCTCAGGGGAGGTGCTTCCTTTAGCAAGTGGATAAGTGAGCCGCATCTTCCTTCCTTTCTCCTCCCAAGAGTCCAGGAGGATGACCAGTCCCCAGATCGATCTGGTCCAAAAAGTAAACAAATACTTTCAAGGCTCGTATCTGTCACCCAGCTTTTGTGTTGCTTGGGGTGGCCATTAAGAGGTAGATGGGGCTGGAATGGTTCCTACACCTGGTAGGGCCCAGTCTGAGGACGGGGAAAGGGGAGGTGCCTTCCACATGGCTGAACAGTGAGAAGGACCACCGTTTTCATGGACCCTATCACTTACCGTTCTTGGTTTCAGACAATGGAATCCGCTTCTGTTAGTTTAATTAGAAAATGAATTTATTAGATATAAAGCCAGAGGTTGAAGCCACAAACAAACAAATATGCTGCATCACTGTGGGGCAAGGGGGCTTCTTTACTGAAAAGACCTCTGCCACCACTGATGCTCAGGGCTGGACCAGAAACCCGCCCCCCCCTGCCCTGCCCCCTCCAAGGAGGCAGTGATGTTGGGGAGGGGGGTGAGAATGAGGTTACAGTGAAGAAAGAGGCAGGGTTATGCTGAGGAGGGTAGGCTTGAGAAGGAGGCAGAGGAGGCTCACACTGCTCAGAAGCAACCACAGCCCAGCCCCATGTGGGGCCTCCTAGGACTTCAGCATCTCAGGGAGCACAGTTGCTGGACTCTCTGTAAGAAGAAAGAAGAAAGGAACTTGTTGATTGTCATCATCGAAGCCCCTGACCTTTACAACCCCAGAAATGAGCGAGTGTGGTCCTCCTGACACCAGGATGACGAGGAAGAGAAAAGGCGGCTTGTTCAGGAGCGCGGTGGACCTGCTGGGCAGGGTGGCTGATGCGGTGTTCCCATCGGAGAGAGAGGGGCCTGTGAGTGGCTGAGATTAGCTAGAGGGTGATTCTACGGGTGACCTTCTGGAAGGCCGGCCCCCGGAGAACTCGCTCAGCGTGCGGTTTCCCAGGACACCGCAGCCTCTTCTCCTGGCAGCGCGAGGAGGAGGACACTGCGCAGGGAACGGTGCGTGGTCCCCTGAGCCCCGCCCCTTGGCCCAGCCCTGCCCCTCCCACCCCACCGTGCCCCGACTTACCCTGGGCCCTGTTGCGGCCACCACAGGTGCTGA
The DNA here is from genome assembly GCA_007570785.1 of Antilocapra americana. Classification (NCBI taxonomy): domain Eukaryota; kingdom Metazoa; phylum Chordata; class Mammalia; order Artiodactyla; family Antilocapridae; genus Antilocapra; species Antilocapra americana. The sequence goes on from ML662452.1 coordinate 8,693,774, forward strand.
TGCACTCCTTCTCGTTCAGGAAGTTGTTCTGCTTCCTTCTGCATCCGCCGTAAGTAAAGGTCTGGCAGAGCCCGGACGCGGCGTTGTAGAAGTGCCTGGTGAACATGGCCCTGCAGGGACCGGTGTATGGAGGCTGCAGACAGAAGGCAGGGCGCAGGCCTGAGGGGTTGGGAGGGACACGGGGTCAGTCATGAGAATGACCATCACAGCTCCGTCTACGAGGTCAGCAAATGGAACCTCCGTGTCTTGAAACAGAGAATGGTGGGGTGGCGGTAGGGGTGGTGAGGAAAGCCTGAACTGTGAAGCCTCCACTTGAGGACCTGCATTCTCAGGCATTATGATTAATTCTTCTAGGTGTGAAGATGACATGGTGATGGTATAAAAAAGAACGTATACCGTTCATGAAGTATTTATGGATTTATTGGCACGATGCCTTAGATTAGCTCTTAAAAATCCTGGGCGAGGGGGAAAAAGGTCAAACATAAACAACATTCTCCATATGTTGATAATTGCTGAAAGTGAGCAGTGGGTACATAGGGTTTAATCATACTTTTTTCTGTACTTGAGTAAGGTTGAGAGTTTCCAGTATTTAAAAGATGTGGGAAAGAATCATGCTGTAATGGAGAAAGGCATGGAAAAACATATGGCATATTTTTTAAAATGTTTTTTTATTTTAATTAATTAATTAATTGGCTGCTCTGAGTCTTTTTTGCTGCAAATGGGCTTTCTCTGGTTGTGGTGAGAGGGGGCTACTCCATAGTTGCGTGGGCTCAGTAGTTGTGGCCCATGGGACTAGTTGCCCCACAGCATGTGAAGTCCTCTGGGACCAGGAGTCAAACCCATGTCCCCTCATGGGACCCCCAGGGAAGTCCTATAGTGTATTAACTTTGGCTAGCTCATGGAGATGGGAATACTAGAATTTTGAGGGGGTGTGATGTTGTGATTTATAATATAGTTACAAATATACATCTGGTGCTAGTTCCATCCTAGCATAAAGCTCCTAAAATCCTGGGAATTTTCTAAATGAGGAGAGCAATAAAGGTGTCTTCAGTAAGGTGAAGAGGGTGACTTTGGAAAACTCCCACGTAACTCAAGGATGGGACCTGGCTGCCAGGGGAAGCAAGTGCCTGATCAGATGGTTGAACTGCCACCTTGACTCTCTGAAGCCCTCACCTCCAGGGAGAAGAGAGTAGGTGGAAGTTTATTAGTCACCAGTAGTTGGAGTAGTCACCTTCACCAATCATGACTGTATGAGAAAAGTGAAAGTCAAGTCGCTCAGTCATGTCTGACTCTTTGTGACCCCATGGACTAGCCTGCCAGCCTCCCCTATCCAGGATTTTCCAGGCAAGAATACTGGAGTGGGTTGCTATCTCCTTTTCCAGGGGATCTTCCCGACCCAGGGATTGAACCCGAGTCTACCTGTATTATAGGCAGAAGCTTTACCATCTGAATCACCAGGGTAGAGCCATGCTTTACCATCTGAGCCACCATCTGACCCGCAGATTGTATGAGTCATCATACAGTCATCGTGACTGCATGAAGAAGCCTCCAACAAAAACACAAAAGGACTGCATCTGAAGAGTTTCCAGGTTGGTAAACAGGAGCAGGTTCAGGGAGTATGAGCAACGAGACAGCATGGAAGCTCTGTGCCCTTTCTCCATATCCTGCCTTGTGCAACCTTTCCATATGGTTGTCCTGAATTATGTCCTTTTATGATAAGCTGGTACATCCCTGCGTGCCACCTTGCTTCAGTCGTGTCCAACTCTATTGCAACTCTATGGAGTGTAGCCTGCCAAGTTCCTCCGTCCACGGGGTTCTCTAGGCAAGAATACTGGAATGAATTGCCGAACCCTCATCCAGGGGATTTTCCAGACCCAGAGATTGAAACTGCGTCTCCTGGGGCTTCTGCATTGCAGGCAGATTCTTTACCACTGAGCTACCAGGGAAGCCCTGATAAACTGTTAATCTTGTGAGTAAAATGTTTCCCCAAGTCTGTGCTGCTCTAGCAAATTCGCTTAACTCCAGGGGGGTCGTGGGAAGCTCTGATTTACAGCTGTTGGTAGAAGCATGAGTGACAGGCTGGACCTGTAATTAGAATCTGAAGATGGGAGGAGACTTGTGGGCCACAGTCATTAACCTGTGGAATCTGACACTATTTCCAGGTTGCTAGCGTCAAAACTGGTATGATGCAAAGAGAGCCAGTGTTCCCTGAGAACTGGACAATTGGTTGGTGGCTTAGGAAAACAAACACACAGCAAGAGGAGGAGTCTTAAAAACTTTCCTTACACATCTTTATATCCTCTCAAGTTCCTGTGAGCATGTATTCCTTCTGCAATTATGAAAGAAGACATATTTAAAATAAAATACACCACAGTTTTTTTTATAAGTAAGTAAGTAATGCTGTACAAGAATATCGACATCAGAAAATGGTTGAAGTGTATTGTGGAGTAAAAGCGCTCCATCCAGTGATGTGTTTTGTTAAGAATAAAACTCCTGCCCTGAGGATATAGGTGTCAATCCCTTTTTAGCAACAGATCCCTTCTTTCAAGGGGAAATTTAGAAGAAATCTGGGTTTTGGGTAGAGCCGCATCCTCAGCCTTCTCACTACCCACCACCCCAGAGTCATTTTCCCACCCCTTCCTACCCCATTACACCCAAGTCTCAAGGAACATCTAGTGCAAATCCCTAGACTTCTTTAAAGTCTTAGAGGAGCCACTCTTTGGCTGTGTGACCTGAGGTGAGACAAGTAACCATTCTGAGCCACATCATCATCATCATCGAAATGAGCATAATAAACCCAACCTCAGGGACTTGTTGAGAGAATTAGAGCTGATGTCTGTCAAGTAACTGGTAATCAATACTCAGTAAATACTAGTTATTACAGTAACTGTTAGACGTGCTCATTAAATTTTAATTCAATTTTCCAGGAGAGCAGCCAAACTAAAAACCACTCGTGGACATAACTGCCCATTAAAGCCCTTTAAGCTTCCCCCATCGATGCACAATAGAGAAGTCCCCAGGGCCACCCTGGATGCCAACATAGCCAGTTTTCCCAACACTGGGAAACATGATGCCTCTTTTCTGGAGCCTCACTCAGATTAAGTAAATACCTTCATTTTAACACCGAAGCATATCAAGAACACATGTTTATTCTATGCCATGTTGTAAAATATGTATTGGTTCAGAAATCAGAAAAGTAATTAATATATAATTTAGATGTAAGTTGTCAAAATGTGAACTATCTTGATGAACATTTAAGATGGGAACTCAAAAGTCTCTGAGTTATTCAATATGTTTATACATCCACAGACTTCTTGATCCCTTAAATAAACCATCCAATAAATAGGAAAAAAAAATCCTGTGAAATTCAGGCCAAAAAAGATCACATAAATGCCCAGAGAGAAGAGGGAAAGCTCTCATTTAAGGAAAAACCTTTGCATCAAAGTTGCTTTCTTAAAGCCTAAAGACTGGCAATTCTCTATTTAAAAAAAGAGTTTCCTCTTTGAAGTAGCAAGTTACATCTGATAGAAGATAACATTTTCACTTGAAATCGGGAATGAAGTGTATTCAAGTCTCAGTGTAAAACTCTTGGTCCCAGCTGAGCAGGGCCAGTGTTGGGGTGAAGCAAAGAGGCGGGTCAAGCAAATGAAGGGTCACATCCTTTTTATTTAAAACTTTCATATTGGGTCAGTGGTAAAGAATCTGCCTGCAATGCAGAAGACTCAGGTTAGATTCCTGGGTTGGGAAGATCCCTTGGTGAAGGAAATGGCAATCCACTCTAGTGTTCTTGCCTGGGGAAAAAACCCCGTGGACAGAGAAACCTGGTGGGCTACAGTCCCTGGAGTCACAGAGTCGGACAAGACTGATCGACTCAACAGCAATACTGCAATCAATTATGATCTATTTGTGTTATTAACTTATTTAGCTTCCCTTTAAATCCTGGCAGCTGAGTGAGTGCCCCACTCACCTCGCCCAAATCGCGGCCCTGTGGTGGAGGTGGAGCCTGTCCTTTCTGGAGGCTGAGGATCTGAGGAAAGGGAGGGCTTCGCTTCCGGAGGGCAGCCCTACCTGCAGGGTAGCTCTGCCTAGGTGATGCTAGATGCTAAATCGCTTCAGTTGTGTTTGACTCTTGGCGATCCTATGGACCATAGCCTGCCAGTCTCCTCTCTGTCCATGGGATTCTCCAGGCAAGAGTACTGGAGTGGGTAGCCATTTCCTTTTCCAGAGGATCTTCCCAACTCAGGGATTGAATCTGAGTCTCTTACATCTCCTGCGTTGGCAGGTGGGTTCTTTACCACTGAGCCACTCGGGAAGCCCTAAGCTCTGCCTGAGGCTGCATTATTCCCTCCTCATCTCTGGATGAACAAGGTTGTGAGTTCATGTACATTAAGACCTCAAAGTAGAGGGATTTATCCCTAATCTTTGGGTTATCAAGATTTGAAATCTTGATTTACCCTTAACATTTTTTTTTTAAATTAGAGGATAATTACTTAACACTATTGTGGTGATTTTTGCCATACAGCAACATGACTTGGCCATAGGTATTCATAGGTCCCCTCCCTCTTGAACTCCCTTATCTCCCTCCCCATTCCACCCCTCTAGATTGTTTCTGGCTTGGGTTTCCCTGCATCTTACATCCTACTCCCACTGGCTATCTAGTTTACATATGGTAATGTGTATGTTTCAATGCTATTCTCTCAAATCATCCCACCCTCTCCTTCTCCCACTCTGTCCAAAAGTCTGTTCTTTTTTGTTTGTGTCACCCTTGCTGCCCCACAAACAGGATCGTCAATACTCTTTTTCGATTCCATATATACATATGTTAATACACAATATGTCTTTCTTTCTGACTTCATTGTATAATAAGCTCTAGGTTCATCTACCTCATTAAAACCGACTCGTAGGTGTTCCTTTTTACAGCTGAGTAATACTCCATTGTGTGTAAGTACCACAGCTTCCTTATCCATTCATCTGCTGATGGACATCTAGGATGCTTCCACATCCTCGCTATTGTATTTATTTGGTTGTGCCAGGTCTTTGTTGAGGCACTCGAAATCTCCACTTGCGGCCTATGGGATCTAGGTCCCTGACCAGGGGTTGAACTCATGCCCCCTGTTGAAGCCTTAGCCACTGGACCACCAGGGAAGTCCCTTGATTTACATTTTGATATTTTTGTTTTCTAAGTTTTATGTATAAAACTAGTATAATGAACGTTTTTTTTTTAGTATAATGAACGTGTATTAATACATTTGTGTATCAGAAAACAGCAAAGATGCTTAATTGCTTAATTAAGGAACAGAATTATCCTCAACAGGGCAAGCCATTTATGTTATTCAAGGGAACTGGAGTCAACCCAAGAAACAACTCGCCTACCTGTCTTGGCTCACTGGACGGACCCCTGCAGCAGGGGCTCACCGGGCCGCTGTTTGTCCTTCGCCCCCTAGAGGCCACTCTCTGCACTGCAGCCGCAGGGATCCGGTCTTAAAACTTGAGTCCTACCCGCGGCTCCTGTGACTACTCCCTATCTCAGGGACTCCCCAGCTCTCTGAGTCAAATTCTGATTCTTGTAAAACCTTAGGAAGCTCCTCACGACCTCCCCCACGGCCTCTCTGCCTTATCCCCCTTCTCTCCCTTCTGCTCCACCGACTCAGCTCCAGCCAGCCTGGTCCTGGCTGCCGCTCAAACACCTCCTTATCACTGAGGGTTTTGCTAACCGGTGTGCAGAAAGAGCATGGATTCCTTTCCCCCATCAATCTCTACAATCAGAACACTTGTCATGAACTGCCACAGTATTTCACCTACTCAGCTGTCTGTCTGCCTTCTAGAATGCACTGGTTCTTGTGCTCTATTTTGTTCATAGCTGTGTCCTCACACCAAGAACAATGGTTTGCCCGGCCTTGATAAATATTTGTCAAGTGAATGAATCTCCCACTTCATGCTCTTGCTGGGTGCAGTCATTGAGTAGAATGAATGTAATTGAATTCCTGTTGGTGAAATGTCTGAAGCTGGGCAGGAGCTTATGGAGTTCTGGGTACAGAAGCCCTTCCAAGTCGCCTGATTGTTTCTTATTTGCAGAAAAAAGGCTTCAGCCTCTTAGACTTTCTGGAATACCAAAAGGCAGATTCAAGCAGTTGCTAATCAAGGAAGGGAGGGGAAGCAGAAACAAAGGAGAAGCAGCCAGGAAACAATAGTGCACAATGGGGCAGGGCAGGGTCGGGTCCAGGATCCTCTGGAAGGAATATACATATCAGTATCTTTGAGCTCTTTTTCGGCAACTAAACTCCCCACCCCGGGGAGGAAGGTTAACTTCTGGCTATACACAAAGCTCTTGTAACACCAACCATTCAGAAGAAAGTCACACAATCACACATCTGCAGCTTTAACCCCAAATCTTGCATGTAAAAGCTTCTCTCTGAGGGAGTTGGGGGTTTTTAAGGCCTGAGCCACTCTAGCCTCCCTGCATGGCCCTGCAATAAACCTTTCTCAGCTCCGAACTCAGTGATTCAGGCACAGGGACTTACCTTTGGTAGCAGCACATCTAAAAAACTATGAATCCACTCCAACATTCCATATCCTGAGATGATAATAAAAAATAAACATGGGAATAAAGGGAAGGGCCTTGAGTCATCACAAATATTCTAACAGCCTGGGAGAAGTATAACCTTGTCCCCATGAGCAAAGACATGGAAGTGTTGCATTTTTGCAATAATAATGGAGAAATAATATAATTGTTATTGAAACACTCAATTGTGTCCTACCGAGTCTTTGCCATTCGGTGAAAATTCTTAAAGAGATGGGAATACCAGACCACCTGACCTGCCTCTGGAGAAATCTGTATGCAGGTCAGGAAGCAACGGTTAGAACAGGACATGGAACAACAGACTGGTTCCAAATAGGAAAAGGAAGGAGTATGTCAAGGCTGTATATTGTCACCCTGCTTATTTAACTTCTATCCAGAGTACATCATGAGAAACGCTGCGCTGGAGGAAGCACAAGCTGGAATCAAGATTGCTGGGAGAAATATCAATAACCTCAGATATGCAGATGACACCACCCTTATGGCAGAAAGTGAAGAAGAACTAAAGATCCTCTTGATGAAAGTGACAGAGGAGAGTAAAAATGTTGGCTTAAAGCTCAACATTCAGAAAACTAAGATCATGGCATCTGGTCCCATCACTTCATGGCAAGTAGATGGGGAAACAATGGAAACAGTGGCTGACTTTATTTTCTGGGGCTCCAAAATCACTGCAGATGGTGACTGCAGCCATGAAATTAAAAGACACTTACTCCTTGGAAGGAAAGTTATGACCAACCTAGATGGAGTATTAAAAAGCAGAGACATTACTTTGCCAACAAAGGTCCATCTAGTCAAGGCTATGATTTTTCCAGTGGTCATGTATGGATGTGACAGTTGGACTATAAAGAAAGCTGAGTGCAGAAAAATTGATGCTTTTGAACTGTGGTGTTGGAGAAGACTCTTGAGAGTCCCTTGGACTGCAAGGAGATCCAACCAGTCCATCCTAAAAGAGATCAGTCCTGGGTGTTCATTGGAAGGACTGATGCTGAAGCTGAAACTCGAGTACTTTGGCCACCTGATGTGAAGAGCTGACTCATTTGAAAAGACCTTGATGCTGGGAAAGATTGAGGGCAGGAGAAGAAGGGGACGACAGAGGATTAAATGGCTGGATGGCATCACCGACTTGATGGACATGGGTTTGGGTGGACTCCGGGAGTTGGTGATGAACAGGGAAGGCTGATGTGATGCGGTTCATGGAGTTGCAAAGAGTTGGACACAACTGAGCGACTGAACTGAACTGAACTGGACTATAGCCTGCAGGCTCTTCTGTCATGGAATTTTCTGGGCAAGAATACTGGAGTGGGTTGCCATTTCTTCCTCCAGGGGATCTTCCTTACTCAGGGATTGAACCCACATCTCTGTGTCTCCTACATTGCAGGTGGATTATTTACAGCTGAGCCACTGGGAAGCTCAATAATATCATTATTTGACCCATACATATTTTTCTTGAGGGAAAGAGGTAAGTAGACAAAAATTTTTCAGACTAAGACATCTTGGTGGAAAATAGACATTATCAGGCATGAACTGTGAAAAAAAACCCTCTATATTCACAATTGATAATTCCTTGCAAGAACTTGTTTGGTAGTTTTCCCTTGTACAGGTGAGGAAACTGCAGCAAAGTGACTGACCTCAGGTCACAGAGCAGGTGAGTGGTAAGGTCGGGTCAATGTACAATCCTGTTACAACCCATGTAACGAAGCACCTGCCATCTGCAGGAAATTGTTACAATATAGGTAACTGGTAAAAGAGTTTCTGGGAACACTGCCTTCCACTTTTACTCACCTGTACTGGAGCCTGCTTCCAGCCATCAAAGCCCAGGGATATATGAGTCTGGGATTCTTCTGTACACCAAACATGTGGTATCTCTGCCAACACCAAACAGTTCTCCAGACCAATGGGGTGTCCCCTAAGTCAACTCACTTCAGACTCTAAATCTGCAGAGCTAGTCCTAACTCCACAGGGTGAGGGCTCAGCCCCACAAGACGGCCCCACTTCAAATGCCAGCTACATGTCCCAGGGGTCCCACATACCTCTCAGCAACTGGCTAGAAATCTGGGGGCTCTGTGACTCCCACTTTCAAGATTCAATAATTGACTAGAATGACTGACACAACTCAGGAAAGTCTTTTATTTACTGGATAAAGGATAAAACTCAAGGGCTTCCCTGGTGGCTGAGTGGTAAAAGAACCTGCCTGCCAGTGCCAGAGACATGGGTTTGATCCCTGGCCCAGGAAGATTCCACGTGCCAAGGGGCAACTAAGCCCTTGTGGCACAGCTACTGAGCCTGTGTTCTAGAGCGCAGGAGCCACAGTACTGAGGCCGAGTACCCTAACTACTGAGCCCGAGTAGTACTGGAAGCCCTAGAGCCTGTGCTCTGCATTAAGAGAAACCACTGCAGTGAGAAGCCTGCTCTCTGCTATTAGAGAAAAGCCCTCTTTTCCCCACCCAGAAAGCTCTGCGATTCCCAATGTTTAGGGGTTTTTATTCACTAGGTTGGCAAATGGATTGACTCATTGGCTGTTGGTGACTTGACTTCTATCTCAGTACCCTCCCCTCCCCACAGAGAAGGTGGGGGCTGAAAATTCTAATCCTCAGATCACCTGATGGAATGTCCAGGAGACCAGTCCCACCCAGAAGCTATTGAGGGCCCCTTTCCTTACCATACAAAAGGCAGCAAAGTCCAAGAGCTGTGGGAGACCTGGACCATAAGCTGGGACACGGGTCAAAGAGCGGTCTTTTGGTTACACTACAGTTAGATTCGAGGAAGTCGAATCTATTCCTCTCACCCAGGAAGAGAGAGTCTCAGAGCTGAGGTCCCTGATTGGGTAGAGTTACGCAGGATAATTTTTTAAGCTGAAAACATAATGATTTTCTTTTTGAGAGTCAAGAAATGTCCCTGGAGTGAAAACTGCCCAGTCTCCCAGGAGAAATCCAGAGAGGGTTGGTAACACTCCTCCCACCCCTGCTCTCCAGCCCCTTCCAAGGACTCCCCTTTTCCCTGCCCACTCAGTCTGTAGAGGAGACATTAGCTGGGACTTACCATAGTCCTTGTTGCTGTCGTCACCCTCTGGGGTGCCGGCCACCAGGGTGCCCAGGAGGACCAGAAGGGCTGCGGAGAGGCAGAGCTGGCTCATCTTCGCGCCTTGCAGGAGGGCTCCTGAGGATGCTGGGGGCAGACTGGGCTTTTCACACCCCTGGCGAGGGGTGGGATCAGGTGATGAGGAGGGAAGTGGGGAAGGGGAGGGGCTAGGGTCAGTCCCCTTCATGCTTGGCCTCCCCACCTAACCAGGCTGCTTCCTGCATCTGCCTGCTGGGACCCAATGCCCAGCAACAGCGCTTCTCAGACTTCACTCCGCCTGTGGGTCTTGTGGAAATACACATTCTGATTCCCCAGGTCTGGATGAGGCCTGAGAAGCAGCATTCTTAACAGGTCCCTGTTACAGGTGTGTCCCCAGGCCATTTCCTGTCCTATTAAACTGTCCTCAGAACCATGCTTTGAAAGCAAGCCTGCAGGAGCCCTCACCAGGGCTGGCAGAGAAAGGTAGCAGGCAGAGAAAAGCTGCCCTCCCCACACACCTTGGGAACATGAAAGAGGAGCCAAGATCAGAAAGAGGTGACTCTCAGAAAACCCCACATTCTCTCCTCCTAACCTGCACACTGGAAGCATTTGTCTTCTGTTGCAAAAAATAAACACGAGTCCCTCCCTGCGCCCTGAAGATGAAGTGATCCATTAGATTTCCATGTGCTGGCACCATGCCATGCTCCGTGCACTAGTGTGTAGGCTCTGCACAACCGTGTCAACCCTACCCAGTTACTATCGAGACCCCTGGGTCTGGATATAAGTGAATTGCCAGGACCCTCAAACCAGTGACACACACCCTTGGAAGATGAACACCTCAATTCTTTTTTGTTTTAACTTTTTATTTTGGATTGAAGGTACAGCTGATTAACAAACAATGTTGTGATAGTTTCAGGTGAACAGGGAAGAGATTGAGCTGTATATATATACGTGTATCCATTCTCCCCCAAACTCCCCTCCCATCCAGGGTGCTACATAATATTGAGCAGAGTTCCATGTGCTATACAGTAGGTCCTTGTTGGTTATCCATTTTAGATATAGCCGTGTGTACTTGTCCATCACAAACTCCATGTCTTTCCCCCCATCCTCCCCATACCACCATAAGCACGGGCTTGAAGTCTGTGAATCTGTTTCTATTTTCAAGTTCATTTGTATCCTTTCATTTTAGATTCCACATATAGGGGATGTCATACAATGTTTTCCCTTGTGTCTGACTTTCTTTACTCTGTATGACACTCTCTAGGCCCACCCATGTTGCTGCAAATGGCATTATTTCATACTTTTTTAATGGCTGAGTAATTCCATTGGGGCTTCCCTGGTGGCTCAGTCAGCAAAGAATCTGTCTGCAATGCAGGAGACATGGGTTCAATCCCTGGGTCGGGAAGATCCTCTGGCAAAACGAATGGCAACCCACTTGAGTATTCCTGCCCGGAGAATCCCATGGACAGAGGAGCTTGGTGGGCTACAGTTCATGGGGTTGAAACAGTCAGATACAATTTAGTGACTAAACCACCACCACTAATATTCCATTTAAATCTCAATGCTTATTTTATGCTGAAGATAAACTCAGCTGAGATGTTAGATCCCAGGGTGTGATGACTGCATGTTTCATAGTGAGGGGAAACAGGTTATGCGCTCCCCCGCAAATAGGCCACATAGTGTGTGGGTTATTTTGAACTAAAGACATTTGAGACCCAAAAGACTCAGGAAGAGCTGATTGCTACTCCATTTACTGTCTAAAAGATTTGTTAGAGGGCCTGTATCTGGAAGGGAACTAACCCCAAAGATAACTTTTAGTATCAGAAACACTTATCTATCTGCACAGCATGGTAATCATTTGTTAACCAAATATCTGCTTTTCTCATCTTCCCGGAATTTATATTCCTCCCCTTTGACCCCAATCCTCACTCCCTTCTTCACTCTTGGTGGCATATAAGCCTCAATTGCCTGACCATCTCTGGGTCCCATGTCTTTGGGGATGATGTACATATGAATTTTTTTTTTACTCCTGTTCATCTGTCTTACGTCAATTAAATTACCACACCAGCCAAGGAACTTCGAAGAGAAACAGGGAAAGGTTTCCTCCCCTACAACAGTAGGAGGACCCAGGTTTGGCCAATTACCCATTGTTCCTGGGCCTCAGTGCTCTCATGTGTAAAGTGGGATTATTTATCAAATCAGCCCAGTCTTTGGGATGCGGTGAATGCATTTGAGACTAATGAACACAGAATGCTCAGCTCTGTGCCTCTAGGAGGTAAATGATCAAAGATTCAGGCCTCCTCTTATGATCATCAACAGGACACCCAACTCCCAGTAGGAACTTCTGGGTCTGATCTCAGGCCTATGTTGAAAAAAATATCTAGACCCAAGATGAGTCACTCCAAGGACTTCCCTAGTGGTTCATTGGTTAAGAATCCACCTTGGAATGCTGGGGAGGTGAGTTTGACCCCCTAGTTGGGGAATTAAGTTCCCACATGCCTTGGAGCTTAGACCTGATGAAGCCAAATAAATAAATCTTACCAAAAAAAAAAAAAAAAAAAAAGATGAGCCACTCCAGCCTGGGGTGCCGTGTCAGCAAACCAAAACTTAACTCTGTCCCTGTAAATGCCCTGAGGTTCTCTGGACCCTTGGGGATGAAGACTGCCCACTTCATGAAGTATTCAATAAAGTGTTTATGTTCTTTAATCATTTTTTAAAATAAGGTATTTTATTTTGCTCTGTTTGTTTATTTTTGGTTGCACGGGTTCTTTGTTGCTGTATGAGGGCCTTCTCTAGTTGCGGCAAGCGGCATGCGGGCTTCTCACTGCAGCGATTCGTCTTGCTGTGGAGCACAGGCGCTAGGCACATGGACGTCAGTAACTGCAGGCCTCAGGCTCAGGAGCCGTGGCACAAGGGCTTAGCTGCTCATTGGCAAGTGGGATCTCCCCAGAGTGGGGATCGAACCCATGTCTCCTGAGTTGGCAGGTTGATTCTTAACCACTGGACCACCAGGGAAGTCCTTTAATCATTTTAAACAAGGGAATTGCTTCTTTCCCTCTAGGGGTCTGGGGATCCCCTGACTGAGGTCAGCCGTGTAGGTGGTATATGCCATGTGACTGTCCACAGTAATAAACCCAAGACTCTCGGCCAGGAGTAAGCTTCCCTGGTTGGCAGCAGCTTGGATGAGTTGGGCTGAGGGAATCAAGCAGATTCTGTGTGACTGGACAGGGAGGAAAGTGCAAGTGAAAGTTGCTCAGCCGTGTCCGACACCTGGAGTCCATGGACTGTAGTCCGCCAGGTTCTTCTGTCCATGGGATTCTCCAGGCAAGAATACTGGAGTGGGTTGCCATGACCTTCTCTGGGGGATCTTTCTAACGCAGGGACTGAACCCAGGTCTCCTGGATTGCAGGTGGATTCTCTACCGTCTGAGCTACTTGGAAGTCCGGACAGCGAGGAGCCATTTGGAAGCTTGTGCTCGGGTTCATCCAGTTTCAACGTCTGCATCTTCCCACTTCTGCATTTCCCTCTTTGTTGACTGCACGCTTGATCCATTTGCTGTAAACTTAAGTATCAATACAACATGTTAGTGTTCTGTGAGTCCCTTTATGAACTAAACCTGAGTGGTCTTGGCCCCTCCAAACACAAGTAGTTAGCATTACTGGGGCTTCCCTGGTGGCTCTGATGGCAAAGAATCTACCTGCAATGCAGACCTGGGTTCGACCTCTGGGTCAGGAAGATCCCCCTGGAGTAGGAAATTACCATTTTCCCCTCCAGTATTCTTGCCTGGAGAATTCTATGGACCGAGGAGCCTGGTGGGCTACAGTTGTGGGATCGTGGGATCGGGATCGCAAAGAGTAGGACATGACTGAGAGACTAACACTTTCACTTTCCCATTGTTACCCCCAAAGAGAAACTATAGCCACAGAAGTTCAATAATTAGCCTGAGATCACACAGAGAGTGAATACCAAAGCTGGAAATTAAATTTTTCTGACTCCATAAGACATACTTTTTTTTTTGTATAGCAGTTTTATTAAAGTGAAAAAAGACAGAGAAAGCTTCTGACTAGACTTCAAAAGGGGGAAGTGTTAGCAAGGGAGTTATATACTTTTTTAACTGGTTATTACAATAAATCAAAAGAATGTCTCAAGGTTGTAAAGATCTTACTAGACCCACTCCCACAATTTGCATTTTAAGATAACAGGATTAGCCAGAAGGTTTTCAGGAAGGGGAAACTGTCTTCAAGCAGGATACATTGTTGTTATATAATCCTTAGTACAGAGTTTAAACTGAGTTGTTTGTTGTGTAATCATCAGTTTCAGGCTTAAAGAAAAAAATGTTTTATGTGACTAAGACTAAGGAATGTAGAGAAAAAAAAAGATGTTTGTCTTTTCCTCCTCCTTGAGAATTCCAGACCCCTGTCTCTGTTTTGAGAGCCCCAGGCCCCTTTCTCCTCTTTGGGGACCTCGGACTTCTTATTAACTTGCCTAGGAATTGACTCTCTCATCCCCCCTTTTTCTTTTAGGAGAATTATGCTGCCAAGGGAAAGGGGTGTCGTTTTCATTCCTTAACTACTTCCTGCTGTTGAGGGGCGTGGTCTCTAGATTGCTGAGGCATCATATTCTCCTAACCCTCATATTGAGGGTCTCTGATCCAGGGGCCTCAAGCAACAGTTGGAGGAGGCTGTGGCACTCTTAGGAGCTTGGATAACCACTTGTAACTTAAAAGCTTTCAGGCAATTAGAAACAAAACCCATTTTACAGTTACAGATGTAAGGCAAAATAGTCATTAAACCAAATTAAAACAATCAGATTTAAAAGTTACATTATGTCCATAGTTACATCAGTCCATCTTAGGCTTATTAGGTATTATCAGATCAAGAAGAGGAGTCACACTGATGTTGGTGAAGATGTTCTGAGTTGAAGAAAATCCTTTTCCTTGAAGTGGAGAAACTCACTGTGGGAAGTCTTCAGTTGATGAGGGGAGTGCTCCAAGACCCAGCAATTATGTTGATTGTGGAATGTGGTGTAGGAATGAGCCCGTTACAGGAAGGTGTTGTCTTGAGGGCAAAAGACATACTTTTAACAACTGCTGGAGCACAAATAAAGATAATTTAACATAAATGATGTCTCAAATAGAAAACAAAGACAATGGGAACAGATTTTTTATTTTTTCTCCTGCTATGTCATGAGGCTTATGAGATCTTAGTTCCTTAACCAGGGATTGAACCCACATCCTTGGCAATGAACGCTCAGAGTCCTAAGCACTGGAACACCAGAGATTTCCCGGGAACAAAAAATTTATTTCGAGATGTAATGCAGGAAAATCCACCTCTCCACACTGAAAATCTGTGGACTGAAAAATCATTCCATGTTCTAGTAAAAAAATGATGCAGAATGATACCAAAACAGCCTTGTTAAGTTACTGAAGCTTAAGGATAAACAAAAAGGTTTTTAGTCATTCAAGTACATAAATGTAACCTCCTGGGGAGAAAAATATTTAGGCCACTTCATAGACACTGCATGGCAGAATTCAGTGGCCATATCCACAATTGTTCTGGGAAAAGAAATTCAGCCTTTTCACAGGAAACTGTTTAATATTATGTGGCAGCCTGGATGGGAAGGGGGGTTTAGGGGAAAATGGATACATACATATGTATGGCTGAGTCCCTTCACTGTTCGCCTGAAACTCCCACAGCATTGTTAATTGGCTATACCCAGTACAAAATAAAACGTTTAAAGTTAAAAAGAAAAGAAATTCAGCCTTCTGGCTTTTCCTGAAACTCATCAGAGACACTCCAGTTTTGTACCGGCTGTCTCCCCTGGCTGTAACTCTCTCCCCTGACGGCTTCCTGGCTCCCTCTGGGATTTGTGCGTCTTTGTTCATAAGCTGCCTTCCTGGAGTTACTCTCACTGACGGTCCTGGGTAGAAGTTATAACACTGCTCCCTGCCCCTGACTCCACCCCAGTTACTCCTTATACCCTTTCTGTTTTCTTTTCTTCTTCAAAACTCTGATCTCCCTCTAACATCTACAGAATATTTTTGCTTATTTACTTTGTTTATTGTCCAGTAGCATATAAACCCCATAGAGAGAAATTTTTGTTCTATATGCTCGCTCCCAGAGCGTCCTAACACCTAGGACAGTGCCTGGCCCATGATAGACACTCAGTGAATATCTGCTGAGCAGATGAAAGGAAATCAATGGACAGGTAGGTGATCAGCAAGCAGTGTGTTAGCTCAGGTCTTTCTTTTCAGCCTCCTGCAGGTGTCTGCAGGACATCAATGCCCTCACCTCGCCACCCCAATGTCACCTACCTCAGAAGACAGGTGTGACACAGGACACCTTCTCGCAACCACTGTAGCAGCTTCTCAGCTGCGCAGACCCATGCTGTTTACCTGGCACTGACCCAGGCAGAGGCTGAGCTGGGCAGGTGATATCCAACTTGGAAGAAGAACCTTGCATTTCCGGATGGAAAAAAAGAGTAAGGGATGTGGGCAGAGGTGAAGCAGGGAGATGAACACGTCACAGCATGACCTCCTCCCGCCCCTCACCTGGTTTCACAAACAGAAGAACTGCCTATTTGAGTGGATTTCAGGGCAGCAAGAAGATCACCCGCAAACTTCTTGGTCTCTCCAGCAATGGCTTTGGGATTATTGGACCTCATTTTGGGTACCAGTTATGACTTTCCCTAACTTTGTGACCTGGGGCCAGAAATCTCCCAGGGCCCCCGTGTCTTCAAGTGTCAGATGAGATCATCGCTGACCACATCAGGGTTCCTGTGGAAGCACTGGAGGCAGCAAGCATATATTCCTTCTTCCTGAGAAGTCGAAGTCCTTTGCAATAATAATAATAAGTAATGCAGAATCATGAAGATCATGGCATCTGGTCCCATCACTTCATGGCATATAGATGGGGAGACAGTGGAAACAGTAACAGACTTTATTTTGGGGCTCCAAAAGTCACTGCAGATGGTGACTGCAGCCATGAAATTAAAAGACACTCTGGAAGAAAAGTTACAACCAATCTAGACAGCATATTAAAGAGCAGAGACTTGACTTTGCCAACAAAGTTCTATCTAGTCAAAGCCATGGTCATGTATGGTCCAGTAGTCATGTATGGATGTGAGAGCTGGACTATAAAGGAAGCTGAGTGCTGAAGAATTGATGCTTTTGAACTGTGGTGTTGGAAGAGACTCTTGAGAGTCCCTTGGACTGCAAGGAGATCCACCCAGTCCATCCTAAAGGAAATCAGTCCTGAATATTTGTTGGAAGAACTGATGCTGAAGCTGAAACTCCAGTACTTTGGCCACCTGATGAGACAAACCTATTCACTGGAAAAGACCCTGATGCTGGGAAAGATTGAAGGTGGGAGGAGAAGGGGACGACAGAGGATGAGATGGTTGGACGGTGTCACCAACTCAATGGACATGAGTTTGAGTAAACTGTGGGAGTTGCTGATGGACAGGGAGGCCTGACGTGCTGCAGTCCATGGTCACAAAGAGTTACATGACTGAGCGACTGAACTGAACTGAACTGAACCGAACGGCAGAATGACAGCAGTGAGCACTTATCTCCTATGTACCAGGCATTATCTTATATACTTGATGTGTATTAACTCATCGAATCCTCACAATAGTCCCAAAATAGGTGACGAGGAGCTGTTATTTCCTCATGTAACAGATGAGGAAACTGAGGAATTAAAAGGGTAAGTAATTTGTCGGGGCTCACACAAGGTAGAGGTAGGATCTGAGCCCAGGGATCTGGCTTCAGCATCTGTGCTGCTAACAGTAGGGGAGGGGGGAGGCGTGACACACCCACTGTCCCTTCAGTCACTCCTACATATTCACTCCCAGTTACAGTCATGTAACACTAGCCTCCCTCTAACTCATCTGTGCACAGACAAGCATTTTCCACTCACTCATGCACACACACACACACACACACACACACACACACACACACACAC
>ML662452.1:8711381-8806764 GCA_007570785.1 Antilocapra americana
TCAGGCTCAAGGAGAAGGGAGCTGGGCTCAGTGCCCAGAAGCCCCAGGAGCAAGTCCAGCCAAACGTCAAGCAGGCACAGAGCTGGGTGATGAGCTGAGAGGACACGGCCGGGGGGTGGAGGGTGGGCTGCCTTCCTGCACAGACACCCTTTCCCTGGAGAAGGGCAGGAACTCTCAGTACCGAGCTGCCCCAGGACAGAAGGGCTTCGGGAGCCCGTGACTCACCAAACAAGCAGCTGTGAGAGGAGGGTCTGCTGTCTCCTGAGACATTCCACATGCATGATTTCATTTAGCCTCATGTCCTCCTGGGTTCTCATCCCATTGTGTCAAGGAGAAAGTACAGGCTCAGAGAGGTACGGTGACTTTCTCAGACCCCACAACCAGCAAAGTAGACAACTCGGATTTCAGTTCAGGAGCCCTCTTGCCCCGCCCCTTGTCCTGCCTCAGTGTATCCATCTAGGACCAGGAGCAGCAGAGCCTCCTCCTAACAGCAGAGCCTCCTCTTTTCTCCCCTGTCCGCCTCTTGTCTGTCCATCTTTCCCTCCCAATGTCCTCCTCTCCTGGTCCTCCTCACTCTGGCCCAGGTTAGAGCCCCCCTCTCCCCCCTGACCCGGACCAGAAGCCCCCTAATGAGCCGGTCCTCCTCCACCTCCCGGCTCCCTGCTCATGCGTGACTGAGGTCTCTGATTACACACCTTCTTGGCTCCTGTGGGTGTTTCAGAGAAATCACAAAGAAGGAAAGTCACAGGGGCTGGATTTGGATAAAGACCAGTGATCATAACACCTTGAGACCCCAAGTCATATGCCCATTTCTAGTCCTCAGCTTTTCCCTCTGAATAATGAGAAGCTTGGATTCCACGCTTTTAAGGCTCCCCCCTGCTCTGATGGGAGACCCCATGACCTGCTGGACAGTCTTGAGCTCTTGAGCCGGTACTTGTTTGTTATTTTTAAATTGGAGTATAATTGCTTTACAGTGCTGTGTTAGTTTCTGCTGTACAGCGAAGTGAATCAGCCATATGTATATGTATATCCCCTTCCTCTGGAACCTTCCTCCCCCCCATCCCACCCCTCTAGGTCATTACGAGCACTGAGCAGAGCTCTCTGTGCTAGACAGCAGATTCCCGCTAGCTATGAATTTCTACATGGTAGTGTCCGCGCAGCTCCCAGTTCATTACACCTTCCTCTCCTCCCCACCTGCTGTGTGCACATGTCTGTTTTCTGTCTGCTTCTCTGTGGAGCAGATGCTTTTTATGACACCCAAGCTTCACATGCTTTCTTTCATTCCTGAGAGTGAAAGAGAGTGTTTCCAAGGCGCAGAAGTGGGAGAGGTGCTCAGGGAGTGGTCCTGATTTCTTCATGCCACTCAGACAAAAGCTGAACCTCCTTGCTTGGACTCCTATGCAGCCAGGAATGGTGGTGTGACCTTGGACATCTGTCTCTCTCAGATGCTCACTCCACATCTTTAAGATGGGCTGGGCACTCTCTTCAATCTGTAAAGTCTGCTTCCACCTGCACAGAGGAATCTGGGAGTCTTGCCAGGCCAGGCACCCCCAAGTCTTACCCCTAGGGCTGGGGGGCGTCCCAGGGGAAGGCACTGAAAGCACAATCTCCCCAGGCTTGGGGCTCCAGCTCTCTGGCTGAGACTACCCGCAGCTCCCGCTGACCGGGGAGGTCCCCTGAGCTCTGAGAACTTCCAGGGTGTGTCCTGGAAGCGTGTCTTGCTCAGGAGCACTGAACCTCTCTCCCCTGCTGCACTTCAGAGATGCCTCTGTCTCTCGGGGAGGAAGAGCCGATCGGGTTCCATCTAACCTGACCTGGCCAGGGGTTCCTGGGTCAGGAGCGCCCCTATTTCTCAACCAGAAGCTCCAGCCCCTGCTCCAACCTGTTCCCAGGCAGCTTCCCCAGGGTTATCATGGGGCACCTGGCAGACCGCGCAGTCTGGGCTGCGCTTGAGATGGCGGGCACATTCCTATCGCAGAGGCACTCCTGTGTGCAGTTCAGGACCCCCTCTAGCATGGGGCATATGCCTGATTTCTGTGCTCCTGTGCCTAGGGGGGTGGACAGGGCAGTGGGAGACCACAGTTCTAGAGTCAGAGGGTGTCTGTCTGCTCTCCTAGTGAGGGGGGGAAAAGATGGGGTCCAGGTTAGACATTTACATCTGGCCTCCTGTTTATATTTCATGGGGCATGAAGAAGTGGGCTTCAGGCCAGGTACTTACAACTGTTAGTATTTCCTGAGACAGGGGATAGATGGGCTGCAGGTAAGGCATTTACAATCAGCCTTCTGTTTGCCCTCTGAAATGGAAGTGACAACAGAAACAGGGTAAACAGCCAGTCTTTGCTTCATGCAAACACCTTAAGGTAATAGTCACGGCAAGGACAAAGACAGGCAAAACCATGTTTGAGTAAGGGATTAAGGGGTCTTCACCCACCCCCCACCGCTCTTTTGGGACAAGGGAGACTCTACACATGTGCAGAGAGACTCCTTGGGGGTCAAAAGTCAGGGGATAGCACCAGGCCATAATGAGTCTTGCTCCTCCCAGAAGCCTTCACTTCCTGATCCATCTTGGCTGAGGGGTCCGTGTGCACCTAGAGAGGGTCCCAGGGTAGGTCAGGTGTGGAAGAAAAACAACAGATGATTGGCTAAAGGTAAACAAAGACCCTATATAAATGACCTAACCATCTCTTTACTGTGCTCCTCCTCACTAGGGGGAAGCCCATACCCTTTCTCTCTGGGTGTGTATCCCTGTCTTGCTTCTATCTTAACTAAACAAGATGTTTCTCTGTGTGCTATCCCACTTGTTGTGCTTTGTCTCTAGTAATACATTTTGTATACCTGCACTTGCAGTTTTTGCTTCCTTGATAAATGCATTTTTCCCTGGGGGCCAAGATCCAGGGAAAAATAGTTTCTAGCCTCTAGCACTTGCTGGTGGCTAGGATTCCTGGTTTTCATCTAGACTACCCAGGTTCAACTCCTGGGCAGGAAGTTAAGATCTCCATTCACACTGCTCATTGCTGCCTCTCCAAGATCACTAGGGCCATAAATCTCAATTCCAAAGATATCTTAGTCTCTGACTCTGGGCTTCCTTGGTGGCTCAGACAGTAAAGAATCTGCCTGTGATGCAGAAGACCAGTGAATAGGGAAGATCCCCTGGAGAAGGGGATGGCAACCCACTCCAGAATTCTTGTCTTGATAATCCCATGGACAGAGGAACCTGGTGGGCTACAGTCCATGGGGTTGCAAAAAGTTGGACACAACGGAGTGACTGACACACTGGAGCCCTCTACAGCTTTCAGAGAGTCTCATCTCTAGGGTCCTCAACATCTGGGAGGGCTGGAATGACCAAATCCATGGCTTCAGAGCCCCCAGTGCCTAGGGACCCCCTCCCCACCCCCTGCATAGTTGATCTTCCCATGTTGCCCAGAGTTCCCGCTCTGCTGCTGTCTCCATCCTCTGCACAGAGCCTCCCCCCAAATGCCAGTCTTCTGTGGTCTCCCCAACTCCAGCACATTAAATCCTACACCCTAAACCTGAGGGGCACCACTTTTAAGCCCCAGGAATTTCCACATTTTTGTCTTCATGGGTCTCTCTATTTCCACCCCAGGAATCTCCACTTCTCTGTCCCAGACAGGCTAGGCATCTTGAGCACAGCACTCCTGGTCCTTCCCCTTCTAAGCAACAGTCCTCTCCCCACCCTACTCAGCTGGGACCAGAGGAGGGGGAGGGTGGCAAGAGCACTCAGAGGCACTGGCAGGCAGGCACAGTGCTCCTAGGGTGCAGGAATGAGGCGCCTCTGAATGGGAAGGGTTAATGTGTGCCTGGAGGCTGGACTCCAATACTTTGGCCACCTGATGCAAAGAACTGGCTCATTTGAAAAGACTCTGATGCTGGGAAAGATTGAAGGTGGGAGGAGAAGGGGACAACAGAGGATGAGATGGTTGGATGGTATCACAGACTCAATGAACATGAGTTTGAGTAAACTCTGGGAGCTGGTGATGGACAGGGAGGCCTGGCGTGCTGCAGTCCATGGGGTTGCAACTGAACTGGAGGCTGGGGTGTGGGCAGGGCTGAGCCAGCTTAGGTAGACTCAACAGGCACCCGGGCCTGCTGCTGCTACCTCCTGTCATTTCACAATCCCCGGGATCAGGTGGCACTCTGGCCCCAGAGGGAACCAGGAACCTAAGCAGCTTCCAGGCTTGGGGCAGCTCAGCCTGCTGCACTGGAACCCTTGACCCCTCTCCCTTCCCCACCTCCCTCTGGGCCTGGGGGCAGGGCAGCAGGAGGCCAAGGGCTAGACCCAGGACTCCTGGGTTCCCATTCCAAGACCCGGGAGTCTTCCTGTGATGCTCACTGGTAGGAGAGAGGAGGGCAGGACCCACTGGGAGAGACTGCAGACGAAGTGGCTGGACTCGAGGTCAGCAGATCAGAGTTTGGATTTCCATTTAGGGATTCGTGGTGGGAGTATTGTGTAGTGATACACAGTGCACAGAAGGAGCTACAGGAAAACATATTTATACACGCACCTGCTGGACACAGACCCGGAGGCCAAAGAAGGTGAGACACCTGTTAACATCTGGAGCCATTCGGGAAGTGTGTGTCTCCCTCCCTCTCTTTCCCACAGACACTCAGGCTCACTCTGTCTGTGCTCAGGGTCTCATGGAGCCATGGATGGTCCCAGACACCTCAGAGGGCTATTCCCATCGCCAGTATCGCATGATAGATGAACTGTGCAGGGGGCCCTCCCAACTCCCTAAATCCCACGTGAAGTTGCAGATAAAAGGTTTGATCCCAGGTCTCCATCCCTCCAAGCCCCTGCTTTTTCCTCCCATCATAAATGTATGTTCTTCGTGACACATCTAGGGCACACAGATATTGTAGACAAAGTAATTTAAGGAGACCTGGCCCCGACCTCCTCCATCTCCCAGCTGAGCGAGCTTGAATGAATTACTTCCCTTTTCTGTGCTGCCATTTTGTCATCTATGGAAGATGATGGTAATATAAGAAGTCCATGAGAACACGAATGGCATTTCCTGCGTGGAAGAGCTGTATCCTTCAGGGCTTGGACACACGGATTGACACAAGTACCCCAGCTCTGGTTGGTCGTAAGCTCAGTGGCTGTGAGCTCAAGAAATGATGTCTGCTGTTAGTAAGGAGACTGATGAGTAGACATCAAGGTTTGACATGCAGGCTGGTAAATGCCAAAGTGCCGGGAGCCATAAGGATGCTCCCTTGCTAGAATGACAAGGTCACAAGACTGAGAAGGAAACTGCAAAGCGGATTTTCCTTCGGGGCATCCCAAGGCAAGGCCCCTCCTGGTATTTTTCTTGGGAAGTTCTGCTTATGCTCATCTGTTTATGTCTTAGCTCATCTCAGGTCAGTCCCAGTTAGAAAGAATTTGTCCTGAGATAATTCTCTCAGACCTTATTTCCCTCAGAGGAAGATGGATTCCCTTCCCTGGGGACAAAGGAGGAATAAGGGACATTTAAATAGATTACTACACCTCCTACCCCTTACTGGGGAGTTTTCCAAGAGTTCTCTGGCAGGGCATGGCAAGGCCACCACTAGAAGGGCTCGTACTTGGGTCACCTTTCTGCATCCGACTCCCTTGACCACTCCAAGGAGGAGGCTCTGTTCCTTGAAGAAACCAGGCTGGAATGGGACTTAGGAATGCTCATAACTGTGGCCAGCATAGTTGGAGACATTGATTGCTAGAGGATATTATAGACAAAGGAATTCATTATAGTAGTTATAAGGTTAATAGGGTTTTATTGTTAAAGCAGTGCTGCTAAACTGTCTCTTTGTCTTCTTTTCTCTTTCCTGTAAGAATAGGTTAATAGAATAAAACAGTTTCAAGCTTAAGCCCTTCCCTCTAGTTTCTACATAGCTGCACCTGATAAGAGAAATGCAACCTTTCTACTTAGATTGATGTACTTATCGAAGTATGCTGGAGACATTCAAATGGTAGACATACTATTGTTAAATCTAATTATGCAGAAATCTGACTTCTGCAAGGAAAATGAGCTTAATGTTAAAGTTGTTGATGTTAGGCAGAAAACAAAAGATTGTATAGAATAACCGTGATGTAATGGGGATGTTTTTTGGCTATAAAACTGTAAACTAACAACAATAAACAAGACAGACTGCTCCATCACCACACTGACTCGGCTCAGTACTTCGCCGACGCCACTC
This sequence comes from Antilocapra americana, assembly GCA_007570785.1. Classification (NCBI taxonomy): domain Eukaryota; kingdom Metazoa; phylum Chordata; class Mammalia; order Artiodactyla; family Antilocapridae; genus Antilocapra; species Antilocapra americana. Next base: position 8,717,571 of record ML662452.1, read on the forward strand.
ATCCCTCAGGATCCCCGGACCCGCTGGGGCTGGACCCCGGCACCAAAGCACAGTTACCCAGCAAGAAGTACCCTCAAACATCCCTCCTGATCCAAATCTGAGGTCAGTAAGCCCCAGGAGGTCTTTGCTGCTGGAGGGGGAAGGGGTGGAGAGCAGTGGCCATGGGGATGACAGGTGAGCAGGACTTGATGAAAGAAGTACGTCCAGCCACTGTCCCCACAGCTGATCGGGGGCAAAAGAGGCTGCGAATACTTCCCCCACTTCCCATGTCCAGCCTGGGCACTGGAGACAGGTCCTCGTTGGGAGGGGCCAGGTCTGTTTACTCTGAGCACAGAGAACAGTTAACAGCCTTGAGGCCGAAGCCAGGTGGGGGCTCAGCCCAGGGCGGCTCCTGGAACTCAGTCTAGGACACGCAGAGGACACACTGAGGGACAGCTGGTTTTAGCCTGTGAATCCAGCTGCCAGCTGGACATTCAGCCTCGGGCAGTGCTGCCACAGCTTTCTTCTGGCGCCTCACCCCCTTGCCCATGCCAGGAAACTGCCTGGCCTCACCCCTCTCCAGTCCTCTTGGGCTCTCCTGGGGACTGACTCTCTCTGATAGGAATGTAGATTAGTTAAGAGGATAGGGTGGGGCAGAAGGTTGGAGAAGAAAGTTTCTTAGATCAATAGTCAGAGGTTGGAAAATCCAGTTAGCTTTTTGTGCCCTTAGGCTCTGTGCTAGATGTACACGCTCAGTTGTGCTGGACTTTGCTATCCCATAGACTGTAGCCCACCAGGCTCTTTTCTGTCCATAGAATTTCCCAGGCAAGAATACTGGAGTAGGTTGCTATGTCCTCCTTCAAGGGATCTTTTTATCCAGAGATGGAACCCATATCTCCTGCAGGTCCGGCATTGGCAAGCAGATTTTTTTTTTTTACCACTGAGCCATCTGGGAAGCCCCTGTGCTGGATCTAGCCATATATTTTTGCTTCTGCATAAAAAGACGAAAGCTTTAAAACCAAATACACTCAGATCCAAATCAGGAGTTGGCTACTTCCTGTCTGTGTGATATGGAGAGGCACCTCACTTTTGAACCCACATTTTATTCCTTAAAAGTGGTACCATGATAACTTTTGTAGCCTTATTTTAAGGATTAAATGGAAGAGCATACACCAAAGGTTGGAAATCAGCCTAAAATGTACAATTAGCCACATAGTACATTTAAAAATTTTGAAATAGTTTTAAGATTGGGAAATTTCCTATAAAAGTAAACTTCTGGCATCTGTTGGAAAAAGTAAACTATTTGGCAACACAGTCATGCAAACTCTTCTGGCAAAGTTCACTAGAGAAGTGGGTTTCAGACCTCAGCCAGCATCGCATCACTTAGAGGGCATATTAAAATACAGATTTTAAGAATCCCACCCCCAGAGTTTTGATTCAGCAGGACAGTGGAGAGACCTGAGAATCCACATCTAAGGGTTTCCAGGGATGCTGATGGCGCTGTTCAAGGGATCACACATTGAAAGCCGTGAACTAAGCTAAGGGGGCTGCTCTCTTCTCGGGAGGGGCTTGTTCTCTCCAGTTTCCAGAATCCCCGCCGTTCCTTACTGTCCTCCTGCTTGCACCCCCACTCCAAATGCTTCCATTCCCATTATTCACCTGACTTGGAGGGCATTTAAAATGGTGACCTGTGGGGTGGGCTCAGAGTAAGTGTTCAGCGAAGATAACTTCTAATTACTAACATTATGCCTTAGGTGGTGCTAGTGGTGAAGAATCTGCCTGCCAATGCAGGAGATGTAAGAGAGGGCTTTGATCCCTGGATTGAGAGGATTCTCTGGAGAAGGAAATAGCAACCCATTCCAATATTCTGGCCTGGAAAAGTCCATGGACAGAGAAACCTGGAGGGCTACAGTTTGTGGGGCTGCAAAGAATTGGACATGATTGATTGAGCGCACACATGAACACACACACAACACACCCACATCAGGCATTATTTTTCCCATTTTACAGATGAAGAAACTGAGGAAGTTCAGCTAGGCAAAGTCACTTGCTCGAGGAAACACAGCAGAAAAATCAGAATAAGCCCTTGACAAAGCAAGTCACATGCTCCTAGTTATTTCAATGTTATGCACACACAAGCACACACACACAAATCTGAGGTTAGCATAGCTGTTGTTCAGTCACGAAGTCATGTCCAACTCTTTAAGACCCCATGGACTGAAGCATGCCAGGCTTCTCTGTGCTCAGATTCATGTCCATTGAGTCGGTGATGCTATCTAACCATCTCATCCTCTGCTGTCATCTTCTCCTTTTGCTTTCAATCTTTCCCAGCCCCAGGGTCTTTTTCAGTGAGTTGGCTCTTCACATCAGGTGGCCAAAGTCTGGAGCTTCAGCTTCAGCATCAGTCTTTCCAATGAATATTCAGGATTGATTTCCTTTAGGATTGACTAGTTTGATCTCCTCGCTGTTCTAGAGTCTTCTCAGATGACACATCAAAAATTTTGAAGGTGACTTCCTAAGTATAAAGTCATATTTATCATGAAGAAAAGGAGGAAAGGAAATAGAAAAGAGTTTTGTTTAGTGGGAGGTGACATGAGTCAGGGACAGACTCACTCGAAGGTGACTGTAATCAAGGGAACACTGAAGATCTGAAAACATCTCAGGAACTTCAAGGTGTCTTTTACCATACAATAGGGCTTTGCTCACTTGGAATTTGGACCCATTCAAACTCCCCTCTCCCTGAGAAAGCTCTGTCTCTCTGAGTGTATTAACTATTCTGCATACATTTGTCCTTTTACTGATAACAATAATCTGACTTTGATTTAACGACCCTTTCTCTACCCAAGACAGGTGGGGTTGAGGGACTTGTCAATCAGAGTTCCTGCTCTGCCCCCAGACCGAGAATTTTCATCTTGACCAATGAGTGACAAAGCCTGCAGATGCGTGTGGCTCACTTGAAGGTGGCCTATGAGGGTCCTGGTGCTGCCTTTTTTGCCATCCTTCCCAAGCTGGATCCTTTTTAGCATTCCCATCAGTTCCAGTTGCGGTTAGCAGTATTGCCCGCAAAAAGTCTCCAACAGGAGTTCACTTAAGGGTACAGTCAGGAAGGGAGAACGGATGCCCACCCACTATACCCCCACCCCATTCTCAACAATTCCTTCTCTGCTTTCAAATGCCAGACTCAGAGCATATGTAAACCCATGGCGGTTTCATGTCATTGTATGGCAAAACCAACACAATAAAAATAAAATAAAATAAAAATAAAAAGGTTAAAAAAACCCCAAAAAACTATGAAAAGGAGCATCCATATGTGATGTAACTTGAGTCCCATCTTGTGACTCTCCAGAGTCTCTGATGGCATTGCTTTCAAATCTTTTTTAGAGGGCAATCTTTGAAGTCAGAGAGTCTTGAGTTCAAATCCCACCATTTCCTAGCTGGGAGACCTTGGCAACACTATGTAATCCTTCTAATCTTAAGTTTCTTCATTAATAATATGATATAATACTTCTAGCTTCATGAACTCATAAAATCAACACGGATTAGGAGACAATTTTTTTTTGGCAAAGTGTCAAGACAGCGCCAACTCAAGACTTTGCTGGTGGCCTACTGGTTAGGACTCCTTGCTTCCACTAGAGGAGTGGGTTCAATCTCTGCTTGGGGAGCTAAGTTCCTGCAAGCTTCAGGGAGCAGCAAAAAAAAAAAAAAAAAAGTGTCAACTCACCATCAACAGCTGTTGTCAAAATGCTCCCAAGATGCTCTGAGCTCTGTCTACCCTGCCCTGCTTCATCCCAGCGGCTCCATTGACATTGTCTACCTTTGTGCTCCACCAGCTCGGGTCCTAGACCAAAGATACTTTGTGCCTGCACCACTGACAGTTCATGGTGCCTGAAAGTTCTTTGTCTTTGCCTGGAAAAGGCAGGTGTTGTCTGGTTTCTCTGCCTCAGGGAGAGAAGCTGTAACGGACACTCCCAAGTATCTGCCCAACAGCCTTTCCCATTTCTCCCTCCCTGAGAAAGAAACTCAATGCTGTGGGTGGGAACAAATTCTCTCCTAAAAATAGCCATTAAACATACATGTGAGAAATCTGTCAGTGTCAGGCTACCTGTGTGCTCTTAGGATGGAGATCGAAAATCAATATTTAGCACTTTAAGAGTAAACTATTAACAAGTAAGAATCAAACAGGAAATTCCTGGAAACTGGTGTATGATTCCAATGAAACCTGATGAGTAAATAAAGAACATATACCAAAACAGAGCTAAACAGATAGAAGACAGTAATCCCTGATGTAAAGTATTTGAAAGAAAAAAAAATGAAGGAAAGAACCTCTCTTTCTCCTTTCAACATCCTTTCCCAGGGTTTATCTAATCTCACCCCCTGAATAGTCATGAGAGGTGGGAAGGGTAGATTTCATCATGCCCCCTTAATAGTGGAAAAAACTGAGGCTGAATCAGAACAACACAGGGCAGCAGGGGCGGAATGTACGCACAGCCAGCATGTACTCCAAGAATTAGTGTGGCTGCTTCGTAGAGTTGTGTAAGGGAGGAGCATTCATGTGAAGCAGACTTCTGCAATGGTTGTTATTCATCTCCATCATTACATGGTACCAGGCACCACCCTCCCTTGTAAGTGGACCCACCTCCAGGGTCGCGTGTGAAGGCAAGAGCAGGGCCATATTCTCTCTATTACTATGATTCCGCACCCTCCCTGGTCCATATAACCACTCCTCTTAACACCATTTTCCATTGGGTGAATAATCTCTGATCTCCATCTCCAACTGACTTCCTCCATTCTTGGTGAGTTCCACTCTCTCCTGTTGGCCAGTGACCTTTTAGAAATTAAATTGAATCCTGTTGTTTCCCTGTTCCAAGTCCTCAGGAGGAGTCCTCCCATCCAACTCCTACCACCTCCACACTTGGCCAGTCTCCAGCTAACTCTCCCATCTCATCCTGTGCTTCCTTCTCTCTAAAGGACAGTTCTCATCAATCACTTGCTAAATATCTCATAGGATTTTTAGTAAAGTGAACTCATACGAGCAGAAATTGGGTTTGTCCCATGTATTACACATGCTTAGTAAAGATCTGATATTAATTGTTCATATTAAGTAAGATACACACAGACACAGGGACACACAATCTTTTTTGTTAGGGTTTTTGGCCATGCCTCAGGGCTTGTGGGAATCTTACTTCTCCAACCAGGGATAACCTGTGGCCCTTGAAGTGGATGCGCAGAGTCCTAACCATTGGACTGCCAGGGAATTAATCCCCACCCCAAAATCCCCTTACCGACGGCCCAGCCCCTTTTGAAAAAGCAAGACTTGAAAGCCTTCGGTCTTCGCACAACACACAGTAGAGGTAGTGTGTGAAGCTTCCAGTGGAGCTCACATTTCCTCATGTTGCCACCAGGGGGCAGGCAAGCAGGGTAGCCGTGTTAGTCGCTCCATCGTCTCGGACTCTGTGACCCTACAAACTGAAGCTCGTCAGGCTCTTCTCTCCATGGGATTCTCCAGGGGCAGGCGATGTCTTCCCTCAAGAATGGTTCCTAATGGCTGAGGAACAGACTGCCCCCACGGACTGTAGCCCACCAGGCTCCACTGTCCATGGAATTCTCCAGGCAAGGATACTGGAGTGGGTTCCCATTTCCTTCTCCAAGGAATCTTCCAGACCCAGGGATCGAACCCAGGCTTCCTGAGTTGCAGATGGATTCTTAATTGTCTGAGCCATCAGGGATAGGTTGCTTGATCCCAAAGAGAATTAACAGAAGCTCATACTTTCTGCCTACAGCTTTGAGAGACCCGGCTCTTTGCAACCCCATGTACTATAGCCTGCCAGGCTCCTCTGTCCAAGGAATTCTCCAGGCAAGAATACTGGAGTGGACAGCCATTTCCTTCTCCTTTAAGAGATCAGAGGGTCAAAAAAAAGGGTATAGTGGGTGGGCAAGGGACTGGACTGGGTGAGATCTACCTCTGCAATAAGAAGACTTTTGGTTACCTCTGAGGAAGAAAGGGACCTTTTTAGGAAGCAGACTGTGATATTCCTTGGGCACTGAGGAACCTCCTGAGGGAGCTTATGAAAACTGATACTATAAACAAAATGTGTTCCTTGCTTTAATGCAGTAGACAGCACATTTAAAAAGCAGCCAGAAGCCAAGGAAACTAAAACTCCATGTGTTTTAGGCAAGTGCTTGGGTCTATGGTAAGCACTTTAGCACCATAATCAATATAGTCCTCAATCAGACCCGTGAGTTTCTTAAGGGAGAACAAATTTTCTTTCTTATTTTGCAAAGAAAGAATCTTTGGCTCAGAGAGGTGAAAGGACTTTCCTAAGATCACACAGCATCATCCAGAGCTGCTAGAGCCAATCTCTTCAAATTAGCACTAAGTTCTTTCCCACTGAACCATTATAAGTGAATAATTATCAATAATAATTAAATGACTTATCACTAATAATATTATTATTACTGTTATCAGAACTATCATTCATTGAGGGGTATTCTGCTAACACTTGTGCAAAGCATTTTACAAATATCAGGTCCTTTAAATTTTTACCATAATGCTAAGAGATTGATGAAGAAAGAGAAAGCAACCTCTGACTTCTAGGAGCTGACCTGACACCACAGTTGGCCTTTCGTTCCCTTGTTGAACATAAATATTTTGAAAGACATTAAACAGCAGACAATGCTGTTCTGTGTCTACAAGGGACCCAAACAAAAATAGCACATCCTGGAATCATGTTTGAACACAGACAAAATGAGCTAAATTCCACAAGCCTCCAAAATGACCACGCATACCTCTATCTTGAGTGACTGCTACTTCTTTACCAAATACGGTTCTAACCTCTATCTAGTCTTCCCTTCTCAGAGTTAACATTGAGATATCCAATCAGAGAAAAGCCCACTTCCTATCACCATCCATCCAGAGCACCGCCAGCTTGCTGAACCCATCCCCAAATCACCTAACACAAGCCCACATTCTAGCCGCCCTTTTAAAATCCTTTTTAACCGATGGATTGAGTTTTGGCTGCATTGGGTCTGTGTTGCTTTGCACAGGGCTCTTCCAGTCGTGGGGATGCGGCATGGGCTCCTCCTGGCGGTGACTTCTCCCGTTGCAGAGCACAGGCTCTAGGCCTGCAGGCTTCAGTGGTTGCAGTTCCCAGGCTCTAGAGGGCAGGCTCAGTAGTTGTGGCACCAGGATTTAGTTGCTCTGCAGCATGTGGAATCTTCCCGGCCAGGGACTGAACCTGTGTCCCCTGCAGGCGAATTCTTATCTACTGCACCACCAGGGGAGTCCTACAAGTCCTTTTTAACATCCTCTTAATACTATATCCTGAGGTTTGTTAAGAGTGGTGACTTGGCTCTTGCCGTAGTAAGTCATAAACCCAACTCTTTCAACTAGCAATAGGAGTATTTCTAGAGGTCTGTGGCTGTAAACATTGGCAGGTATAAGCATTATCCTTATTTTATAATGAAAGAAAGTAAAACTCAGAGACACTGAGAAATGTGTCCAGGACAACGAGGTAGTGAGTAACAGAAGGAGCACCATCTGTGTCCTCGTTCATGTAACTGCAATGATTTTTGAGTTCCCTCTACCTCAATTCCCTCATGTGTAATAAGGTAGTTAGACTCTGTCATAAAAAGGTTCCTCCATACCACATCTTCCCAGAGGCAGGACCGTGAATCATTGTCAAAGTGGCTCTACTTGGGAGAACTGGCACCTCCCCTGGGGCCTCCCTAGATTCTGAACAAGGCATTTATCACAAGGCCTTGCAGCTGGGAAGGTCTAATACGAAACTGAATATGGTGCATCCTGGGACATACCTACACTAGTCTTGGGCCCCAACCACCATGTACCTCCTGTCCTGCTTCTCAGCCATCCTCTGCTGGTTGTTTGCATTTCCACACATCCTGTTGCCACGGCTCTTGCCCAACTTGGGGAGGGAAGTAGGGAGGGTGACTTGGGTGCTCGGACCCTACTGAGCACCCTCCTCTTCTTACGTTATCCTGTCTCCTTTAACCCAGTGAGCGAGCACCTCATGAAGGTGGCTACCACCCTATCAGCCTCCTCTCAGTATAAATTGTGGGGAGTGAAGAAGATGGGGTCCCTCAAGTTGAGTCCTGAGATTCTGAAAGCTGGTGGAGGGGACTTAGCAAAATTTTGCATATGGAGTGGAAAGACACTTTGTAGGGGAGGGGCGTACTTCTTGATTGCCATCTCCCAATGGATCTCTTAGGACAAAGGTGTACGATGGGTTGGTAGTTTTCTTGGGAGCAGACTGCGCACAACATGGAAAGCCAAGGCCTAGGGGAGGGAACTCTTATGGTGAAATGGTACAAGTGTTTTCCTGATGAATGCTTGAGCTGGCACCTGATGCCCAAGGGAACGTGAGGTCCCCAAGGAGGGACCTCAAGTCCTTCAAGTAAAAACTGAGGCTGAGGGACTGTCTTCTATGAAAGTTTAGCAATTATTCAGTTTGTTGTTGTTATTCAGCCCCTTAGTCTTGTCTGACTCTTTGAGACCCCATGGACTGTAGCCCGCCAGGCTCCGCTGTCCATTAGGTTTCTCAGGCAAAAATACTGGAGTGGGTTGCCATATCCTTCTCCAGGGGATCCTCCTGACCCTGGGAATGAAACTGCATTTCCTGCACTGGCAGGTGAATTCTTTACCACTGAGCCACTAGGGAAGTAGTATTCAGTAGTCTTCTCCAATTTATTTTCCAACATGAAGTTTCTCCTCTGTCCAAACACCCATCACCTATGTCGCTCAGGCCCCAGGAGTCTCTTTCTCAGAGATGCCAAAGGCAGCTGCCTTTCTTCCCTCAGGAGCGGGGACTAGCAGGAGGAGGCAGGAATGTCAAGCTTTAGGGTCAGGGCTTTCAGACAGATAAGGTGGATGCCCCCACCTTGCTAAGTATCTCCTCTCTCTTACTCTGTCCAGAGGGGACTTCCAGGTTCATTGTATTCAGGGTTGGGCGGACTTTGAGGAACGAGTTGAGGTCTCCTCATGATGCTCAAGGGCTACTTGGAAACAAATACAGACTCTAACCTGGGAAATGGATGGAAGTAGGAGCTCTGTCCTCCTCTCCACCACTGTGTCTTGCCCCAAAGCTCCTGTTCACCCCCTTCTCTCTACTGATGGAATGAAACTCATGCTTCCAAACTCAGTTCAGCCATCGCCTCTTCTGGGAAGCTGGCCTTGACCACTTCAAGAGACAACCAGCGTCTCCACCTCAGCTCCCACCACAGCCCCAGGAAACTAGTCCTCCAGCTAAATGATGTTGCCATGCTCCTATTTCCTCCCTCACAGGATTCTCAGGATGATTAAATAAAATCATGCAGGCAAAATGCTAACACAGAACCTGGCACATGGCCAGTGTTCACTCAAAGGGTGGTGGCCTTTCTTTAACAGAAGAAGCCCCCTCCCTGGATGTGACCCCAGGGAAAGGGACTCTTCAGAAAAGTGGACAGTTGAACATCATGTTCCTTCCTTTCTCCTTCTGGTGTGTGAAGTAGGGGGTTTTGGAAGGACCTTAGTAACCCCAGACTGGGCTCTGATTGCCAGGGGAAACCACTGTCTAACAGGAGGGTTGGAACTTTCATTCCTACCCTCCCCCATGGCCGCCTACCCACCTTCCCTCCCCCTCAACCTCAGGGAGGAAACTGGAGCTGTTGGTTGAACAACTGCCAATGGCCAATGATTTAACGCATCCTGACTCGGTAATGAAGCCACCATAGGAACCCCAACAGAGCAAGACATTCATGTTATTCAAGAGACCTGGGATCCACCCGGAACAACAAGGCGCACCGGGAGCCCTGCAGCATCTTGTCACCAGGCCCCGGTCTCTGCCTTTCGCCCCCTAGAGGCCACTCCCCACACTGCAGCGGCAGAATCCAGCTGCAGCTTGAGTCCTGTCCCGTTGCTCCCATGACCAACCCCTCAGTGACTTCCCAGCTCTCTCAGAGTCAAGTTCTAATCATTAAATACCTGCAAGAGTCCTCATGATCTGCCCCATGACTTCTCTGCCTTATACCTGTCCACTTCCAGCCCCATCACCTTCTTAACTTCAGCCACCCCTGGGCTAGGCTGCTGCGCAAACACACCAGGCACGATTCTTTCAGCAGCCTCTGCTAAAAGCCTGTTCACCGCAGAGGGTTTTCCTGAGCGTCCATGGAAAGGGCACAGCATCCTTTCCCCCGTTACTCTCTACTTTAAAAAACACTCATCATCTATCATAGGATTCCCCCTGCCCCCTGTTTGCTAATGTTTGTCTCCCTCCAAGAAGGCAAGTTATTTTGCCATATTTGGTCTATAATTGCTTCCACATCCTAAGAACAATGCTTTCTAGGGAGTTACTAAAAATAAGGCAAGGGAATGAATCTTCCGTCTGATTCTCTTGCCAAATGCACAGTCATTAGGTAGAATGGATATAAGTGAATTCTTGTTAGTGAAAGGTCTACTTGATGATGGGTCAGGACTACATAATTTTCAGTCTCCTTCTAACATTTCATATCCTGAGAAAATAATGAAATAATAGTCAAGGGGGACAAGGGAAATAGCTAGGATACTTTACTAATATCTATCAGCCTCTGTCCTACAAACTGACTCCCACAAGTGCTGGGTTTCTCGCTTTCTTGCAGGTGTTCTGGTCAGGGGTCCCAGTTCTTTCTGATTCATGTTTAATAATTGAGGAATAATCATTATATGACTCCTAAACTTTTTTTTTTTTGCAGAAGGAAGCTAGGAAGAGAAAAATTTTTTTAGATTAACACACCTTGACCTAAAATGGACAAAATTGGCCATGAAATGTGAATAAAATCCTTATATTTATGGCTGAAAATCTATTCAGAGAACCACATAACATATTTCCCCTGTTCAGAGGAGGAAGCTGCAGATGACTTGCCCCAGTACACAAGCATGTGGGTGGTGGGCTCAGGACACATACCGTTATGTCAGAACCCATTTGGTATACTACTTGATTCTGCCAGGAACTCTGAAAATATTGATAACTTGTAAGAGTTTAGGGGTACAGTGTCCTACTCTCTCTATTACCCTGTCTATGAGCCTCACCTGAACCACAAAATCACAAGGAAGAGGGAGTCTGGGTTTTCCTTACACCAAATATGTAGGGTCTCTACCAACACTAACCAAACCCCCAAATACCTACTGGGCATTTTTAGAGTTCACTTCTGATATGAAATCTGGGTAGTTACTGCAGATCCTGTAGCTTGAGGGCTCAAGGCTGTCATGAGTTCAGATGCCAGCCACGTAGTCCTGAGTCACTCATGCTTTTGACCAACTGACTATAGATCTAGGTTCCATGATCCCATCTCAAGGTTCAGTCACTCAATGGAACCAGCGACTGAACTCTGGAAATCCTTTCAATACGATTCCAGGATTATTATAAGGGATGAAACTCAGGAACAGTGAAAAGGGGAAGATGGGTAGGGCAAAGCGGAAGTGGAGCTGTGTGGAGTCTTCATGCCCTAGTGGCAAAAGAGCACCATCACATCACCTCCACATTTTACCATCCCCAAAGCTCTCTGAAACTCAATGTTTATTGATCTTTATTCAGTTTTCAATAGACATTTTGATTGAATCAGTGTTCATGAGTAATTGATCTCAATTTAAGTGCCCTCCCCTCTCCCCAGAAGTGGGGAGAAGTGTTGTCATGGACAAGTGGGAATTTCAAACCTGGCATCCAGTGAGGGAAACTGGCCAGCTCCTGAAGGTTTCTTGGGTTATCCTTGGTGACTGGTTTCCTGAGCTATGAAAGACATTAAATTCCGAGAGTTTCAGGGGGGCAGAACATAAACCGGGGCAAGGATCAAATATGGATCAAATACGTATAAGAAAATCAAGAGGGGATAAGGGAAAGGGTCTGGAGACTTCATTAATACTGCATCAGCCTTCGCCCCATGGCCTACCTCGCCAGAGGGCTGTGTTTGTTGTTTTCCTTGTAGTTGCGCTTCTCAGTGGTACCATGTATTTCGATTAGTGTTAATAGTAGAGGAATACTCATTGTTTGACACCTAAATACTTTTTCTTGCCCAAAGGATGTAGATAGGGAAACTTTTTGAGATTAACATTTGTTGGAAAAAGAACAAAACTGGCCAGGAAATGTGATTAAATTCTTTATATTCATGACTGGTAAATTGTTCAAAGAACCCATGTAGCAGATATCCCCTATTCAGATGAGGAGATTGCAAATGACTTGCCCCAGGACACATGGCATGGGGTGGTTGTGTTAGGACATGATACTGTCATGTCACAACTCATTTGATAAACCATCTGTTTCTGCCAGGATCTCTGAAATAGTGATAACTGGAGAAAATCTGGGGTACAGCATTCTACTTTCATTATAATCCTGTCCTTGAGCCTCACCTGAGTCACCAAAGCTCAGGTTCCATCATCACACCATCGCACTTCAATCTTCAAGAACTTGATAGAACCAGTGACTGAGCTCAGGAAAGGTTTCACCTGCTGTTCTCAGGTTAATATGAAGGAGGAAACTCAGACAGTGAAAAGTGGGGAGATCAGTAGGGTAAAGGGGATGTGGAGGTTTGTGGAGCCCTCATGACCTAGTGAAACAGAACACCCTGACAGCAACCCCATTTGTCACCAGCCCAAAAGGCCTAGAACACCAGTATTCATGGATTTTTATTGAGTTTTCAATAAATGGGCATACTGATTGAGTCAGTGGCTGCAGGTAATTGATCTCAATCTCAGAGCCTCCCCTCTCCATAGAGGTACTGTCACAGGCAGGTGGGAAGTTCAAATCTAGAATCCGGTGTGGGTGATTTTCTGGTGGATGGCATGCTCCTGAAGGTTTCTTGGGTCATCTCTGTTGAGTGGTCTCATGACCTATGAAAGACAGTACATTCCAAGACTTTTAGGGGACCAGAGACATGAACCAGAATAAGGATCAAATACAGATCAAATCTGGATGAAAAAAAATAACAGCAGGGACAAGGGAGAGATCTGGAGACTTTATTTATGTTGTGTCACCCTTTGTCCCCGAGCCAGCTCATGTGAGGCCTGAGTCTGCGGTTTTCTCTGCAGTTGCTCTGCTCAGTGGTCCCACGTTTCGATTCATTTTAATAACAGAGGAGTTGTCATTGTTTGACTTCTAAATATTCGCCCAAGGTGAGAGGGAGGGGACTTTTTTCAGATTATACGCTGGTGGAAACACGGACAAAGATGGCGGCGACCATTGTCACAGCTTCTCCACTGGATGAACACTTGCCCCTTACTAAGCACTGTTCCAGTCGGGAACTTAGCTGGGGAAGGCAATGTCCTCCTGGGCTATAACCTTGTTTTCTGCTTCAAAAAAGGAGTAAGGGGAGGGGGCAGAGGGGAAGCAGAGAGCTGAACAAATCTCCATGGCCTGACTACCTGCCGTCCCTCATCTGGTTTCACAAACAGGAGAGCTGTCTGCCTGAGTGGACCTCAGGGAACCTTGGAAGATCACCTGCAGCCACCTTCTTCCTCCTGTTCTCCCTCCAGTGGTTTTGGGGTCACACGACCTCAGTTTGGGTACCACCTGTGCCTTTTCCTAACTTTGTGCCTGAGGATATAAACCCCCAGAGCCCCGTGTGTTCAGGTGTCATATGAGATCCATGATGCCCACATCGTGGGGTTGCTGTGGAAGCAGCGGAGGCAACAGGCATATATTCCTTCTCCCTGAGAAGTCAAAGCCCTTTGTAGTAGTAATAATGGTGGTGATTTAGTTACTAAGTCATGTCTGACTCTTGCAATCCCAGAGACTGTAGCCTGCCAGGCTCCTCTGTCCATGAGATTCTCCAGGCAAGAATACTGTAATCATGAGTAATATAGCAGATAAAACATAGATTTTTGTGTGTGTTATGCATTATCCTAAGCACATATCTTAACTCATTGAATCCTCAAAAATCCTAGAAGAGTGGGTGAGGAACTGTTGATATTTCCTTGTGTTACAGAAGAGGAAACTGAGGCAGAAACAAAGTAATTTTTCTAAAGTCATAGAGTGGAGACAGAGGATTTGAACCCAGTAATTTGGCTTCGGAGTCTATACACACGCACCCTATTTCACTGTTGGCTGTAAACTACAGTGCACACATGAGGAGTTACACACCCACAATCCCTTCACTCACACCTGTATATTCACTTCCGTTTACAATCATGTAGCACCAGACCCCTGTGCCAACTCATTCACACAAAGACAAGCATTTTCCATTCACACACACACAGAGACACATTCACACACACCCTGTGCTCCACTCCAGGCCCAAGGAGAAGGGAGCTGGGCTCAGTGCCCAGAAGCCCCAGGAGCAAGTCCAGCCAAACATCAAGCAGGCGCAGAGCTGGGTGATGAGCTGAGAGGACACGGGGGCTGCCTTCCTGCACAGACACCCTTTCCCTGGAGAAGGGCAGGAGCTCTCAATACCGAGCTGCCCCAGGACAGAAGGGCTTCGGGAGCCCGTGACTCAGCAAAGAAGTCGCTGCGAGAGGAAGGTCTGCTCTCTCCTGAGACATCAGAAGAAAGTATGGGCTCAGAGAGGTAAAGTGACATGCTCAGACCCCACAATGAGCAAACTGGACAACTAGGACTTCAGTTCAGAAGCCCTCTGCCCTGCCCCCTTCTTGTCTGTCCATCTTTCTCTCCCAATATCCTCCTCACTCTGGTCCAGGTTAGAGGCCGATAGATCCAGAAGCCCCCTGTTGGGCCTGTGTTTTCCTTCCCCTCCCCGCTCCCTGCTCATCAGTGACTGAGGTCTCTGATTACAGGCCTTCCCGGCCCCTGTAGTCATCTTCAGAGAAATTACAAGGCAGCAACATCACAGGATATGCATTCTGGATAAAGGCATGTTATCTGAACACTGTGGGACTCAGATCATATCTCTGCTCCTATTCCTTAGTTTTTCACTCTGAAAAATGAGAAGCTTGGATACCATGCTATCTAAGGCTACATCTTGGAATGGATGGAATGTACTTGTGGCAGGGAGAAGAGATTTAAATGTTTGTGATTCCAAGACGGCTGAGAGTGATATTCATATCTAAGTCACGGGAGACCACTTTCAGGCCACGAGACATAACAGGACCTCATTTTGGATGTTTGTAATCTATCTCCATGAAGTGGTGGCATGAGTCCTAGAGTTTTAGGGTTATTGTAAGAGTTAAAAGGAAAAGGGTAAACTGCAAGTTGCAAATCTGGCTAGAATACCGTTAGCCCAACCAGTAAATTTTATAATTTTGAATCATTTGCCAGCATTTAAAGGTGGAGGATTTCATAAAAAGGAGATTTCTAGCATTGTTGCACAAAAAAACCAATGTTGTAATACAGTCTCACACGTGAGTGAGCATCAGCATCTCTTAGCCATTATCAAATACAGATTTGCGATCTTCATCCCCAGAATGTTGTTTCAGGAGCACATGGTGGGACCTGACTAGCTGCATCAACAAGGTTCCTCAAGCACTGAGGGTGCTGCTCAAGGGACCACTCTTTGAAAACCATGGACTAAGCTAAGAAGAGCAGTATCTTCTCAGAAGGGGGCTGTTCTCTCCAGTTTCCATAATCCCCACCATTCCTTATGGTTCCCCTGTACCACCCCCACTCCAAATGCTTTCATTACATTACTCACTTGACCTGGAGGGTATCTAAAATTGTGACCTGTTGGGTGGGCTCACAGTAAGCGTTTAGGGAAAGGTAGCTTGTTCTTATATTACAATCTTATGAGTTAAGTTTCTTTATTTCCCCCCCTTTTTTTTACAGATGAGGAAACTGAATTTCGGGTAAGGGAAAGTGAGTTGCTGGAGGAAAAAACAGCTGAAAGTTAGAAGGAAGACACTGGCCAAAAACTGTTGGTCACGTGTTCCCCCATTACTTCAGTGTAATACACAAACAAACAACTCCTGGACAAATCTATCTGATGTTAACGTAGATGGTGCATCAAAGATTTTGAATCTTTACTTCATGAATGCTAAGTCACATTTATCAAGAAAAGGAAGTAAGCAAATAGAAAAGAAAGAAAGAAATGTTATAATTGGAGGTGTCATGAGTCAGCTGTAGACATGTCCATCTAAGGTGACCAGAAACAAGTGAACATGGAAGATCTGAGAAATTCCTAGGAGCAAACAGGGTGCCTTTAACCACACAATGGAGTTTTCTCCTGCTGATCTGTTGAACCCATTCAAACTACCTTCTCTCCGTGGAAACTTCTCCGAGTATATGGGCTAACTTGTTTTGTGATCTAGCATCGATCTGTCCCTTTTTCTGATAACAGTAGCCTGATTTTACTTGAGGAGTGACTCTTTCTCCAGCCAGGACAGGTGGAATTGAGGTGCCTGTCAATAGAAGTGCCTGCCCTACCCTCAGACCAAGAGTAACTAACCCAATGTACTGCCTGGAACTTGATCTTGATCAAAGGATGACAAAAGACCTAAAAATGGAGGCTACTGACAGGTAACTGGGGAAGACATTAGTTCTTCTTTGCTTACCATCCTTTCTAAGCTGGGATGTTTCAGCACCCCCTTCAGTCTGAGTTAAGCTAAATCAATAGGTGCTATGGGTTCCAGCACAAGACTCCAAAAGGATCTCACTGAAGGGCACAATCAGGAAGGGAGAGTGGATGATCACTGTAGCCCTACACTGTTCTCAAGCTCTCTTCTCTGCTTCCTACCGGTGAGAGCTGATGCCTTTGCCACGGTCGTCACACCAACTTTCTCGTTTTTAGGTCCAGTGGTTTTTTCTCCGCCCTCATTCTCCTCCAACTCACAGTTAAGGACCTCATGGCAAAAATATGAACAAAAGTCTCTGCCCAAATTTGATTCCAGTTGGTCTCAGTGCCAAAAAAACCCTGATGAAAAGCAGAGTTTCCCAATTTGAAGAATTTTGAGTCCCCTCTGGTGAGTCTCTGGTGACTTTTGAAGGCACAGCTTATAAACCTCTTTTAAGGCAAGTCATAGGAGACAGAGGGGCTTCCCTGGGGGCTCAGATGGTAAAGAATCTGCCTGCAATGCAGGAGACTCAGGTTTGATCCCTGAGTCAGGAAGATCCCCTGGGGAAGGGAATGGTTACTCCTCCAGTGTTCTTGCCTGGAGAATCCCATGGACAGAGGAGCTTAGTTCTCTGCTACAGTCCTTGAGGTTGCAGACTGTTTCGTCTGAATCCTAGCCCCTGCTCGTATCCATTATGTGAACTTGAGGGAAGAGATGAAACCTCTGAGCTTCCATTTGTATGACTTTATTTCATAAAATTAAAAAAAATATTTTGGGGGGCTTCCTTGGTGGTTCAGTGGTAAAGAATCCACCTGCCAGTGCAGGAGACATGGTTTGATCCCTGATCCAAGAAGATTCCACAAACTATGGAGCAACTAAGTCCAGGAGTCACAACTACTGAGTCCATGTGCCCCAACTACTGAAGCCAGTGCACCCCAGAGCCTGTGCTCGGCAACAAGAGAAGCTACTGCAATGGGAAGCCCGAACTCTGCAATTAGGTCTTAGCCTGCACTCTCCACAATTAGAGAAAAGCCTGTGCAGCAAGGAAGACCTAACATGGCCGAAAATAAATCAATAAAATTATTTTAAAAATTAAAAATTTCTTGTTTGGCCCAACCATGTGACATGTGGGACTTCAGTCCCAGACCAGGAATTGAACCTGGGACCCCTGCTTTGGAAGCATGGTGTCTTAGCCACTGGACCATCAAGGAAATGCCAGCTTGGAAGAATTTAAAACAGAAGAAGAACCTATTGAGATTATTGTGATGTTTAGAGATGGAGATGTATATGCAGGGCTTGCTTGGCACATAGTAGCTTATCAGTAAGTGGTAATAGATATTTTATATTATTAATTCTACCTCTTTCAGAGTTACTGAGGGATTCTTATTGACTCAGGGACTTTTACCAGCACACCAGGACAGGGAATTCACTCTGCTCTTTGAAGTTACCACCAATCCCCCCTCCTCTGAGACTCAGGTTCCTCTAGAGTAAAAGGAAGGATAACTGTCTCTGTGGACACAGTTCAGGGCCTATCTATGCCAACAAATGTAAATCATTAGCAAATCAAAGAGGCCACACAGCTAGTAAATTGGAAGAGCCAGAGCTTGAAGCCCTTGTGTCTGAGCAAAAGTTTCAATCAGTACGTATTTTATCCCTAATAAACATTTTATGAACAAGTGCATGAATGAATTAATGTTTACTTATGGGCGTCCTAGGTGACTCAGTAGTAAAGAACTTGCCTATAATGCAGGAGATACAGGAGACTCAGTTTTGATCTCTGGGTTGGGAAGATCCCCTGGAGAAGAAAATGGCAACCCCATTCCAGTATTCTTGCCTGGAAAATTCCATGGACAGAGAGGCCTGGCAGGCTACAGTCCATTGGGTCCATGGGGGACAGACTGAGCGTGTCTCCTGCCCCCTCCCTCAACATCTTTGCCTAACTGTCCTACAAGCACCGTGGACTCAACATTGACTCAGCTGACTTCATTGTCCTTCCCCTTAAAGACTTGCTTCTCCTACCTTCCCCCAGAAAGCTGAATGTTGTCCTTCACTCTAACTTTTCTTCACCTTCTGTGAGCAATCTCACAGTAACATCTGTGGGTTGTAACTCCTCAGTGCTTAGGTGAAATTTCATTTCAGAGTAAGATAAAGACACAGGATCATAAAACCGCTCCACTTCCTGACAGCATCCATCTGGAGCAAAGCCAGCTTCCTGAAACTCTCCCCTAAACAACCTAACTGAAGCCCACATCCTGTAAGTCCTTCAAACATCCTCTTAATGAGATGTCATGGTATTCATTGTCCCTTGCTGAAGCAAGAAATAAACCCAACTCATTCACTTTGGAAGAGGGCTACTTCTAGTGGTGTGTGGTTGGAAACACTGACAATTATAAGTCTTTTCCTTATTTTATAATTAAGGAATGCAAAATTGAGAGATGTTGAGATATTTGCCTGTGACTACAAGATATCGGATGACAGAACCAGATCTATCTGTATTTTGGTTTATTACACTATCTTTATTTTTTGAGTTTTGTATGCTTCAGTGTCCTCATATACAGCAAGGCAGTTAGGCTCTGCTGCCCAAAGGTTCCTCCAGCTTACTGTTTCTCAGAACCAAAAGCATGAAGACAGTGTTAAAGTTGCTCTGCTTGGGAAGTTGGGACATCCCTTTGCCTCAGGAGCCACTAGATTATGAACAAGTCATTCCCATGATGCCTTGCAACTGGGGCGGTCTAATAATGAATGCAGTGCATCCTGGGAAATACCTTGATAAGTCTTGAATTGTTGCCCACCCCTTATCTCCTACCCTCTCCTCTCAACCATCATTATTCAGTTATTTAAATTTCCACATTATATGATTGCCACAGCTCTTGCCAACAGGGGAAGCAAGTTCAGAGGGTGACTTGGACGCTCTGATCCTACTGACCATCTTCCTCTTCTTACACTAAATTCTCTCCTCCAACACAGTGAGGGATTCCCTTGTGGGGGTGCCAATAGCTCTAACAGACTCAGAATACAATGTTGTGAGATGCCAGTATGAGGTTCCCTGAATTTTCAGATTTGAGAATCTGAAGTTGGTGGTGGGAATTTAGCAAATATTTTCCAAGAACCAAAAAGACACTTAGTGGGATACAGAAGTCCGTTGAGTCCCATCTCCCAGTGTCTGTAGGACTGTGTTAGGACAAAGGCAGCAGAATTGGTCAACGGGTTTTTTGGGAGCTGTGTTTAGACCAATGTTGAATGCCAGAACTGAAAGTGAGAGGGAATTATTTTGGTTCAGTGGAATAAGCCAGTATTCTATTGATGAATGCTGCTATCTGGCACCTGGTGTCCAAGAGAAAGTGAGCTCTCCACAGGAAGTGGTTGAAAACTGAGGCTGGAAGAATCTAAAGGAAAGGGAAAAATCACAATAAGAAAAACAGATATGTAGAAGAATGGAAGGTCATTTAAATGAACCAGTACATATATTAAAAAATAATTAAAAATTGTAAAAGCTATCCTGACAGGATAAACAGTAAAAGGATCAGCATGACAATGTAAAGTAGAACATCAAAATCACAAATGTGAGAGATGGGAGTGTAAAAAGTAAATCTTTTAGAATGTGTTTGAACTTGAGTGACTTTCAGTTTAAAGCAAGGAGGTATAGCTATGGGTCACCATTCCTGAACTCCATGGTTACCACAAATCAAAAACAGAATAGAGTCACAAAAAGTAAAAACAAAGGAACTTAAGCATACTAAAGGAAAATCAACAAACTACAAAAAGAAGAAATGAACAGAGAATAATTACAAGAACAACTGGAAAATGAGGATTATAATGACAAATCATATAAAAATACTCAAGTCATTTTTCACAGATCTAAAACAAATAATCATAAAATTTGTACGGAACCACAAAAGACCCAGAATTGTCAAAGTAATCCTGGGGGAAAAATACAAAGCCTGAGTCATGACTCTGCCAGACTTCAGACTATAATAGAAAGCTATTGCAATAAAAGTATGCTATCAACACAGAACCAGACTTAGAGGTCAATGGAATAGATCAGAATAGAGTGCCCAGAAATAAACCCATGCACCTAGAGTCAATTAATCTATGACAGAGGAGAATGAGAAAATATTTGCAAAATACGTGACCAATAAGAGGTTAATATAAAAAATATACAAACAGCTCTTGCAACTCAACATTGAGAAAATAAAAAAATCCAATTTAAAAATGGGCAGAAGACTTAAGGAGACATTATTCTAAAGAAGACATACAGATGGCCAACAGGCACATGAAAAGATATCAACATTGCTAATTATTAGAAGAATGGAAGGGCTTCCCTCATAGTTCAGCTGGTAAAGAATTCACCTGCAATGCAAGAGACCCCATTTTGATTCTTGGGTGGGGAAGATCCCTTGGAGAAGGGATAGGCTACCCACTCCAGTATTCTTGGGCTTCCCTCTTTGCTCAGATGGTAAAAAATCCACTTATAATTGCGGGAGACCTGGATTCGATCTGTGGGTTGGAAGATCTGAATAAGGAAATGGCAACCCACTCCAGTATTCTTGCCTGGAGAATCCCCATGGACAGAGGAGCCTGGTGGGCTGTAGTCCATGGGGTCGCAAAGAGTCAGACGTGAATCAATGACTAAGCACCGCATAGCACAGAGGGAGGGGACATATGGACACCTATGGCTGATTCATGCTAATGTTGGACAGAAAACAACAAAATTCTTTAAAGCTATTATCCTTAAATTGAAAAATAAATAAATTTAAAAAGTGACAATGAGATATCACATCACATTAGTCAAAATGGCTATCATCAGGAATTCTAGAAATAAAAAATACAGAAGAGAGAGTGGAGAAAAAGAAAGTGACTTGTACACTGTTGGTGTGAATGTGTTGGTGCAGCTCCCATGAAAACAGTATGGAATTTCCTTAAAAAGCTAAAAATAGAGCTTATAAATCATCAACTACTATATTATGCTGGGCCTATATGCAGAACAAAGAAAACTTTAATTTGAATAGATACATACATCTCAAGGCGCATAAAAGCCTTATTTACAAATATCCAAGACATGTGCACAACGCACGTGCCCATCAGCAGATGACTGGCTCAAGAAAGGTGGTGTGAGAATAAGACTGGATTCACAGACCTCAATAACACACTTATGGCTACCAAAGGGGAAAGGAAGGGAAGAGCTAATAATCTGGGGGCACTGACAAGCACAGAGCCTGGCAAATGGCAAATGGCCACTAAATATGAGCTTGGTCCTCTTTAGCTAGAGTCGGAAGCCCCCTACCCCAACACAATGACAGGGAAGGGGGTTTGAAGGACAAGTTGACAGTTGAGTCTTATGCTCCTTCCTTTCTCCTTCTAAGAATCCAGGAAAATAACATGCCCCAACGTTTGACCTGACCCAAGAAGTAAAGGGCAAAAGTTTTCTTGTTGAGGTGTCTCTCCTCCAGTTTTTCGTATATGCCCAGAAGAGGTGGATGTCAATATAAGGGGTTGGCTCCTTATACTTGGTAGGGCTCAGTCTGCGGAGAGGTGATGGGGAAGTGCCCACCAATCTGCATAACAATGAGAAAGACCACCGTTTTAATGGAACCTATGGGTTAAGGTTCTTAGTTGCAAACAACACAATCCACTCCAGTTAGTTTAATTAAAATATGAATTTATTTAAAGATAAGGCCAGACTCTTTGAAGCCACAGATCTTCAAATCAATGTGAGGAGGAGGCTTCTTTCATGAAAAGACCTCTCCCACCACTGAGCTGAAAACTCAATGCCGGAAATTCTATTTGCACCAGCACAGGAAGAGCAGTGATGGTGGGGTGGAGGATGAAGGGGAGGATGCCATGAGGAAGATTAGGACAAGAATCCAGATTCAAATCTCAGGCTCTACAGACACTCCAGTCATGAGGAACTTTGCTCCTGCATTCCTTCCTTCCTTCTTCACATATTTCTGGACTGTCTCCTTTGAGCCAGAAATTGTGGGAAATGTGAGAGATAAAGGGAAGATTTGCTTTCATGGTGCTTAGAGCAAACTGGATGAGATAGGGCTAAAGTAAGCAGACCTGTGGAAGAAGCAAACAGACAGATTCCTGCTGAGGAGGGGAGGGTTGAGAAGAAAGAACAGGAGGCTGAAGTTTTTCAGAAGCAGCTAGAGCCAAGCCTTGGGTGGGTCCTCCTCATACTTCAGCATCTCAGGGGAGCACAGTTCACAGGTTCCCTGTAAAAGGAAAGGAACTTGCTGATTGACATTTCTGAAGGCCCAGACCTGAACACTGTACACCTGGACAGGTCCTAGACCATGCCAGAAATGTGTAACCACAGTCATCCCAGGACCAGGGAAACCAACAAAAAGCAAGGGAGTTTTCCAGGTTGAGGTGGGGCACTGAGGAGCACTCCAGACCTGCTCTGCAGAGTGACTGACTCAGTTTTCCCATCTGAAAAATGGGAGCATGTGAGTAGGCTCAGATTATGATGACGGGGCTTCTAGGGGATGACCTTTCACCAAGCTGGTCCATGGAGGACACGCTCAACCCACGGATACTGCTGCCACTTCTCTTGGGAGGCAGCGAGGGAAAAAATCACTTTTTTGGAAAGGTGTGTGGCCTTCTGAGTGCCTCCACTTTCCCCAGCCCTTCCCCTCTCCCTCTGCCCTGTCCCCTGTCTTACCTCGGGGCCCGATAGCACCACCACAGGTCCTCATGCAGTTCTCCTCCGTGTTGAAATTGTTGCTCTTAGCGTTGCAGCCGCCATATACAAAGGTCTGGCAGGACCTGGACTTCGCGTTGTAGAAGTACCTAATCAAATGGGCCTTGCAGGGACCCGTATATGGAGGCTCTAGGCAGAAGTCAGGTGGCTGGGCTGCAGGGATGGGAGGATCTCGGTTAAAGAGAGGGAAGGTCATCACAGCTCAGTCTACAAGATAAACAACTAAAGCCACCAGTTTGTAATAGAGAGTGATGGGGGGCAGAAGTGTGAAATGTGAAAAGGCCTTTTGATATCCTGCTTTCCAGGACATTATTATTAATGTTGTTAGGTGTGACAATGACAGGGCAATATTATAAATAATTATATGCCATTAATGAATGTTTATGGATTAATTAGCATGATGCTACTGATTAGTTTCAAAAGCAACACAAAAGGGGGACACATATAAAAATATTCTCCATGTACAAAAATTATTGGAGCTGGACAACGGATCCATGGCTTTTATAATACTATGTTTTCTACATATGTGTGTGGGTGAAACTTCCACCGTTAAAAAAGAGTTACTGAGCCCAGTCTCATTCTGCTCACCTCAGGACCAGCCAGTAATCCGGAGAAGAGTTGCTGGAACTAGGAATAATGTTTTTAATCAGAAATTGAGCCCACGGAGATGATGGCATGCTACTGTCTCAAGAAAACTATCTTCCCACAGTATGAACTCCTGTTCCTTTTACACAAAAGAAGGGGAGGGCGAAGCGCCCACTGTGGCAACGACAGTGGCAATGGCTAAACTGGACCACCAAGGGTAGCTCATTTACAGTTATCCCTTGATGAAGGTGCCCACCTGGATGCCAGCCAATGGTTGAGTAGGGCTCTGTGACCTGTCACTATTACAAAAGTGTGAGGAAATCATGCCGTAAATGGAGAAAGGCATGGTAGAAAACACATGTGTTTACTTTGGTTGCCTCAGGGAGACTGGAATAACAGAATATTGAGGAAATATTGATCCTGTGACTTACAAAAGAAATATTAACTTTGTCTTCATCCCATTCCTGGCACAGAGCTCCTAAAACATTGGAATTTCCTAAGAGATGAGAGCAAAGGGGAGTCTTTTATCATGTGAGGGAGATGACTTTTGTAAAGCCTCAACCAAAGCCAAGAATGGGGATAAGTTGTTAGGGGCCCCAACTGCCTGAGTTGGGTGTGGGAATTTCCATTCCTACCTTCCCCTCTTTCATTGTTCCTGCATCTCAGGAAAAGGAGAGGGATTAGAAGTTGAATCAATCACAAATGACTAAAGATTTAACGAGTGCTTGCTTCGGCAGCACATATACTAAAATTGGAACGATACAGAGAAGATTAGCATGGCCCCTGCGCAAGGATGACATGAAAATTAGTGAAGCGTTCCATATTTGTATGGCAAACCCAACATGATAATGTAAAGAAAAAATAAATAAAATTAACTAAAAAACATATATATATATATATATATACAAAAAAAAGATTTAATGAATCGTGATTTGTGATGAAGCCTCCATAGATATCGTAACATAGCAAGTCATTCAGGTTATTCAGGGAACCCGGAATCAACCCAGGGAACAGCACAGGCACACATTGCATGTACCTGTGGCTTGCTGGACCACTGCGGCAGCCTGCCCAGGGGCCCCCGTCACTGCCTTCGCCCCCTAGAGGCCACGCTCCACACTGCAGTCAGAAGGACCTTGTTAAAATGAGTCCTCTCTGGCTCCCATGACCAGTCCCTCAGTGGTTTCCTAGCTCTCTCAGAGTCAAATTCTTAGCCTTATAAAGTCCTACAAGGTTCCTCACGACCTGCCCCCATGGCCTCTCCGCCTCATCCCCTTCCACTGCCCTCCCCTCACCCACTCGGCTCCAGCCACCCTGGTCCTGGCTGCTGCTCAAACACACCAGGCTCTTTTTTTGACAGCTTCTGCTTAACGTCTCCTTATCACAGAGGGTTTCCCTGATCCTCTACAGCCTCCTGAATCCCCATAACTCTCCTTCACAACACTCATCATGACCTGGCATAGGATTTTCTCCCATCTTTGTTGCCTGTACCCGTCTTAGAAGGTATATTATTTTACTATATTTTGTTTACAGCTGTTTTCCTATACCAAGAAATATGCTTTATAGGGACAAAAAACATAAATATCTGATGAATATTTATCAAGGGAATAAACTTCCCATTTCATCCTCATGCCAAGTGCACAGTCATTGAAGAGACTGATATAATAAAATTTGTTAGTCTATTTGATGATGAAGCCTGCCTATATAATTATGAGTCTGCTTCTAATTTTCTATATCTTGATAGGAAAATAAAATAATAACCTGACAATGAGGCAAGAAGAAGAGCTTTGCGTTTTGATTAATATTGTACCAGCCTGGAAAAAGCAGTCTTGGCCCCACAAGCAAACTCGTAGAAAAGTACTGCATTTCCTGATCTGCCTGCAGTTGCCTTTAGAGGGAAGACACTCAGCTGTCACTCAACTCTGATTAATTTCATAATAAAGAAATGATCATATTTGAAAGATAAATTTTTTTAGAGGGGTGGTGAGGAAATGCAGATAAACGAGTCTTTTGGACTAAAATATTTTGATGGGAAACGGACGTCATTGATCAGAAAAGTGTCAATTCTTTATATTCATGACTGATAATCTTTTAGAAAACTCATGTAACCTGATCCCCCTGTTAAGGTGAAGAAACTGCAGATGACTTGTCCCAGAACACATCCCATATGAATGCTAGGATCAGAACAAGACACTATCCTGTTACAACCCATTTAATCAAGTACCCACAGAGAAGCCTGGTGGGCTACCGTCCATGGGGTCGCAGAGTCAGACATGACTGAGCGACTTCACTCACTCACTCACTCACCCGATTCTACCAGGAATTCTTATAATGCAGAGAACTGGTAAGGAGTTCTGACTGTTCTTCTCCACATAATATAGACCCTTGTCTCCGAACCTCAACCCAGACACCAATGATAGAAAAGAGTGAGTCTGGGTTTTGTCCCTGACCCCAACATGTGAGTCTCTTCAAACGGCAACCAGTTCTCCAATACCCACTGGGCATCCAGGAGTCAATTCACTTCTGACATTAAATCTACAGAGGTGACACAGACCCCACAGGGTGGGGGCTGGCTCCCTGAGTTTCAGCCACATTTCAAGTGTTGATCACAATTTCTGTGGTCACTTACACTTGTGATCAACTGGCTGTGAATTCAGAGGTTCCATGACACACCTCCCATGTTCAATAACTTATTAGAGTCACCCATGGAATTCTAGAAAACCATTTATTTACTGTCCTCAGTAATTATTAAGCATAAAACTCAGGGACAGACAAAGGGAGAAGAAATGTCGGGTAAACAGGGGCTTAGGGGTGCTGATCCTCGAGACCCTCTTAGGACTCTCCCCCCTCACAATCTCTTGATGTTTTCACCTCCCCTGAGGCTTTCTGAACCCAATGTTTAAGAGTTTTGATTAAGAATGGAGGTAGGTAATTTGATCATTGGCCATTGTTGACTGAACACAATATCAGTACTTCTCCTCTCCCAGAGGGACAGGGTTGATAGTTCTAACCCTCTAATCACCTGATGGCGTGTTCTAGAGTCCAGTCCCATCCAGACACTATCTAAGGTCCCATCCTTCACTCATCTCATGACTTGCAAAAATACAGTAAACTCCAAGAATTTCAGGAAGCCTGGGGCATGACTCGAGACAAGGATCAAATATGCATTTTGTTAAGATGTTATGAGAGGTTCAGTGGCAGGGCAGTGACCAAGAATAGAGAGTCTTAAAGATGAGGTCACTGATCTGGTAGAGTCAGGTGGAATGCTTTCCCCCCCCCCCCAAACTTAACAAGTAATGATATCTGTTGAGAGTCAAAAAATGTCCCTGGAGTGAAAACTCCCTAATTTATAAGAAGAAATCCAGAGAGGGTTGACAGCACTCACCCCACCCCTACTTCCCCGTGACTTCTATGGACTCGCCTCCTCCCCCACCCCAACTTTTAGAGGAGAGGTGACCTGAGACTTACCTTTGGCCTGGTTGTTGGTGTCACATCCTGGGATGCCGGCCACCAGGGTGCCCAGGAGGACAAGAAGGGCTGCAGAGAGGCAGAGCTGGCTCATCTTCCTGGCCTTGCAGGAGGGCTCCTGGGGAAAGCTGGGGGCAGACTGGGCTTTTTATACCCCAGTTGAAGCGTGGGTATAGAAGATAAGGAGGGGAGTAAGAAAGGAAAGATCTGGCGAAAGTTGGGGGCTGCCTGAGGTTTTCACACCCCAGATGAAGGGTGGGAGCAGAAGATAAGGAGGAGAGTGAGGAAAGGGAAGATCTGGGGTCAGGCTTGAACAGTCTGTAATCTCCCCACAGAACCAGACTTCCTGTTTCTGCCTGCTGGGGCCAAATGCCCAGTAACAGCGTTTCTCAGACTTAACTCTGTCTGTGGATCTGGTGGGAACACAGATTGTGATTCCACAGATGGAATCTTGTCCAATGTGGTCACTCAGGGAGCACCCCCGCACCTAGGTCAGTGCATGAGCCATCTGTGAGCGGATGACAGCGATTCCAAAGGTGGGTAAGTGAACAGCGGTGCGTTAGCTGAAGTCCTCCTTTGTGGTCTCCTGCAGATTCATCACCTCTGGGCATCAGTGCTCCCACCATCACTTAACTCAGACTACAGACACACGTTTCCACAACTATTGAGGCAGCATCTCAGCTGCCTGGATGTATACTGCTTGTCTGGCACTGGTCCAGGCAGAGGCTGAGCTAGAGGAAGAGCTTCTGTATCTGTGGCACAAAGCCTGTTTTCTGGGAAGAAAAGGGAGTAAGGGGAAGGGGCTAAGGGGAGGAAGGGAGCTGAACACGTCTCCACAGCCTGACCACTTGCTGGCCCTCACCTGGTTTCACACACATGAGGCTTGTCTGCCTGCGTGGACCTCAAGGGACCTTGGAAGATCACCTGTAACCACTCCCTTCCTCCTGCTTTCTCCCCAGTCATTTTGGAGTCCCAGCACCTCAGTTTGAGTCCCAGCTCTGCCTTTTCCTAACTTTGTACTTGAGGATGTAAATCCCCCAGAGCCCTGTGTCTTTACATGTCATATGAGATCAGCACTGACCATATCACAGGGTTGTGGAAGGAGGCACAGACATATATATTCCTTCGCCCTGAGAAGTCAAAGTCCTGTGTAGTAATAGCAATAATAATAATAAGTAACTGTGACAGCTGACACCTAGCTCCTTCTAGATAAGCCCTGGCTGCATATTAACTTACCTAATCCTCACGATGGTTTTGAAACAAGGGGTAAAGAGCTGTTACTCTTTCTTCATGTTGTAGTTGAAGAAATTGAAGGCAACAAGAAGTTAAGTAATTTGCTTAAAAGCATACATGGTGGAGACAGGATTTGATCCCAGGAATCTGACTCCAAGTCTGTGTATCATGCACTCTGCTGCTTTGTAAGATGTAAAATTCAGGGCACACGTGAGGAGTGACAGCCACAATGTCTTCACTCATTCTCATCTCGTCACTCCCAGTTGGAGCCAGGATGCACCAAGCCACCATCGCACAGTCACCTATCCAGACACAGACAAACACCTTCCCACTTACACACACACACTCACTCACTCACACATGCACTCACACACACCCTAGGCTCCACTCCGGCTCAAGGAGAAGGGAGATGGGCTCAATGACCAGAAGCCCCAGGAGCAAGTCCACTCAAATGTCAAGCAGGCTCAGAGCTGGGTGATGAGCTACAGAGGACATGAGGGTCTGCCTTCCTGCACAGACACCCTTTCCCTTAAAAAGGGCAGGAGCTCTCAATACTGAGCTGCCCCAGGACAGAAGGGCATCAATAGCCAGTAACCCACCAAACAAACCACTGTGAGTGGAGAATCTGCTCTATCCTGAGACATCTCCCATGCATGATTTCATTTAGCCTCATGTCAATCCTACAACATCTGAGATTCTCATCCCATTTGTCAAGGAGAAAGCCCAAGCCTCAGAGAGGTGAAGTCACTGGCTCAGGACACATGAACAACAGATGCTACCACAAGGATTCTAGTTTGGGAGGCTCTCTGACCCTGCTCCTCTTCCTTCCTCAGTCTGTCCATCTGAGACCAGGGAGCAGCAGAAAGGCCACCTCTCGCCCTAACAACAGAAACTCCTCTTTTCTCCTTGCTTGTCTCTCATCTGTCCATCTGCCTTTGGCTTTCTCTCCCAGTGTCCTCCTTTCCTTCCAGCTCTCCTCCATCTGCTCCAGGCTGGAGGCCTCTTGACCCAGAAGCTCCCCCTGATGAAGTATCTACCTTCCCAGCACCTCAGGCGTCTTTGCAGAAATTACATGGCAGGAACACCACAGAGTGTGCGGGAACCACCTTGTTCACACAAGAGCCCTGGCCCCACAGCTTGAACTTCCTGCTCCCCCCTCCAGTTCCAACTCCTGAGTGGGGTGAGGCTGCCTTTAGCACCTGCCTTTAGCCTCCCCGAGAAACAGACCCATCAGAGTTGAGTAACGTAGGTGTGAGATTTTGGTGCTGGAAGATCTGAGGAAGGCTTCTGAATGATTAAAAACTAACATTAATTGAAGGTAACTCTCAGACAGCCTCAGTTTTGACATCTCTTCTTGTAGGGAGTTCACTACCATGTTGGCAGTAGGTGCCAGGTGACAGCATTCATCATGAGAACAGTCCTGTGTCCCATTCAACCAGTAAAACCCGCTCCCTTCCCTCTGACCCAACCTTGTCATTTCTGTCCTGACTCTCATTTCAGGAGCCAAATTGACCCATTCCACTGTTTTTGTCCTAAAACAGCCCTAACAGAGGCTTGGAGATGGCAATCAAGGTAGTTTCCCTCTCTCCCTCAACAGTCTTTTAGGGGGACTTCCCTGGCGGTCCAGGGGTTAAGACTCTACACTTCCACTGCAGGGGTCATGGGTTCAGCTCTTGGTCAAGGAACTAAGATCCCATATGCCATGTGGTGTGGCAAAAAAAAAAAAAGTATCTTTTAGATTTTGGTGCAATACTTGCTGAGTCCCCTCTATCAGCTTCAGAATATTAGCCCTCAAAGTTTGGGGGAATCCCTCTTCCCCACTTCTGACAATTTATGCAGAGGCTGACAGGGTGCCCCATGGGGCCCTCAGGATGCCCCATTACTGAATTGGTGGAGAGAGGTTAGTGGAAAAAGAGAAGGCTAGTCAGTAGGATCAGAGGTCCCAATTCACCCTCTGAATTGCTTCTTCCATTTGGGAAAGAGTGAGGCAACCCACTCCAATATTCTTGCCTGGAGAATCCCATGGACAGAGGAGCCTGGCAGGCTATACAGTACATGGGGTCGCAAAAAGAGTCAGATATGACTGAGTTACTTAATACACACAAGGAAATCAGATACTGTGGGGATATGAACTAATGAATGAAGATGACAGAGAAGAAGGGGTAGGAGTAGATGGTGAGCATGGGTCCATGGCTCAGGGAAGTATTTCCCAGGATGCATCACTCTTCTAGGTCATTATAAGGCCCCTTGAGTGCAAGGGGTTATGGGATAACTTTTTAAGACTTCACTGGGTTCCCATTTAAAGGATGTTCCAGCTTGCCCAAGTGGGGCCAGTTTAACAGTGTTTTCATGTTACTGCCTTGGGCATGATGTGAGCTTGAGCAACATTTATACAACAAAACCTAAATTCCCATTACAGATGAGACAATCGAGGCCTAGAGACGTCAAACAGCATTTATTATTATTATTATTTTTAAGAAACAAGAGACCTTTACAGAGCTGGTTCTGTCCTCACTACTTTGAAGTCTTGGGCAAACTTCTCAATGTCTCTGAGTTTCACTTTCCTTATGTAGTAAACGAGGATGATGCTCATACCTGTCAGTGTCTCCAACCACAGATCACCCGAAATGCTCCTGTGCTAGTTGAATGAGTTGTACTCATTACGCACCCTGGGAAGCCATATGGCTTCTCTTTAAGAGGATTTTAGGAAGAACTGACAAGATGTGGGCTTGTGTTAGGTTATTTTGGGGAGGGTTTCAGGAAGCTGGCTTTATTCTTGTTGTTGGTAGGAAGTGGGGCTATTCTCTGGGTATCTTAACTCTCAGAAAGGACGACTAGATAGAGGTTAGAGCTCACTGGGTCTAAGTAGCTGTATTTGAGATAGGAAGTAGCTGTCATTCAAGACAGGAAGGTACTCAGTCATATTGGTGCTTTGTGTAATTTAACTCCTTTTGTCTGTGCTCAAACATGATTACCAAGTAGCTTATTTTGGTCTTAATCCATCTGGCACTGGTGGTAAAGAACCCGCCTGCCAACGCAGGAGACATAAGAGATGTGTGTTTCATCCCTGGGTTGGGAAGATTCCCTGGAGGAGGGCATGGCCACTCACTCCAGTATTCTTGCATGGAGAATCTCCATGGACAGAGGAGTCTGGGGTCACAAACAATTGGACATGACTGAAGCAACTTAGCATGCATCATGGACACAGAAAGGCCTTGTCTGATGTTGAAATTTTGTGAAATGTTTATGTTGAACAGGAGAGAGTAAGGCCCACTGGGGTGCCAGGTCAGGTCTTAAAACTCAGAGATTGTTTTTCTCTATCTCTATCAATCTCATAAAATTGTGGTGAGGACTGAAAAGATATTATCTCTGTTAAATGGTTTGTGTAGGTATTGACAAGGGTAACCTTTTAATGAATGTCAGATCTGATAAGAGTAACACCATAAAAATCTGTTGCATAGTTATTGTGTTATTAATTTATAACAGTTAATAAAAAATGATTTGATATTAAGGAGGAAAGATTGGCTTCGTAACTCACTATGTTGCTCTGTGATCTTGGTCAAGTCACTTCACCTCTCTGAGTCACAGATTTTTTCTTTGTGAAAGAGGATACTGGTGTCTGTTTTAAGCAATCCCCAGGTTTGGGTACTTTAAAAAATTTTATTTATTTATTTTAATTGGAGGCTAATTACTTTTCAATATTGTGGTGATTTTTGAGAACCATGTTATTTACACTGCTAAAGTTCCTTGAACACCAAGGACTAGAGCAAATTGTCTAGAAGCACACAGAATTTTAGTTTCCTGTGCTCCTGACTGCTCTTTAAATGCTCTGTCGACTGTCGTAAAGAAACAAAAAAATAACATTGATTGTTGTAGTGTCATCTTCTAGAAGTTCTCAGGTCAGGAAGTTCCCCCAGTGCTAGCTG
Organism: Antilocapra americana; assembly: GCA_007570785.1. Taxonomy (NCBI): domain Eukaryota; kingdom Metazoa; phylum Chordata; class Mammalia; order Artiodactyla; family Antilocapridae; genus Antilocapra; species Antilocapra americana. The sequence continues at coordinate 8,749,927 of ML662452.1, forward strand.
AGTGGAGTCATAGTCTCTTTCAAATAGATCTCCTTCCTCAGAGGTAACCGAAAGCCCTCTTGCTTCACTGAGTGACCTCCCTTTCCCCACCCCACCTTATCTTTATCTGACCCTCTGATCAAAGGAGTTAAGTGTTAACTGACACGATTACTCTTTTTTTTTCATGGAGTCTTACCATTTTTTTAAATAGTAACTTTATATTTTTTAATTGGAAGAAAATTGCCTTAGATTTTGTGGTTGGTTTCTGCTGTACAACAGCAGGGAGCCCAGCCTGGCAATCATTATTATTACAAAAGATTTTGACTATACAGAGAAGGAGTATATGTCTCTGGCCTCCATTGCTCTCACAGCAACCCTGTGATATGAGCCGCCGTATCTCATATTTGTTTTGTGAAGACAAAACAAATCTCTGGCCCCAGGTCACAAACTTAGGCAAAGGCAGAGCTGGGACTCAAAGTGAAGTCCTCTGATCCCAAAGTCACTGGTGGGGAGACCAGAGTTGGGGGGATGTTGCAGGCGATCTTCCAAAGTCCCCCAAGGTGCACTAAGGTAGGCAAGCTCTCCTGCTGGTGAAAAAAAGTGAGGGGCAGGGGTGGTCATACTGCGGAGACATGTCCCCTCCTCTTAGTCTTTTCTCCCCAGGAAATCAGAGTCTGTGCCCCAAATGGACATGCTCTTCCCCCCAGCTCACCATCTGCCTGGACCACTGCCAGATAAAGAGCTGGTGTCTGTCCAGTAGAGATGCTGCCACAGTGGTTGCAGAAACCTTACCTGTGTCACACTTTCTAAAGTAGGTGGGGTTGAGTGGTGGGGGTGAAGGGCATCGACGCCCAGGTGTGAAGAGTCCTGCAGAAGGCTGCAAAGGAGGACCTGATTTCACACGGCTCTGTGCTTACCGATCCGTTGGTCTGCTCTCCTCTGCTCACTTACGATCCATCACATGCCACGCACTGCTCTAGGTGCTGGGATGCCCCGTCAGTGACAAAGTGAGCAAAATTTGCGTCTGTGGAATCACAATCTGTTTTCACAAGATCCACAGGCGAAGTCGAGTTTTAGAAATGCCGATATTGGGGCATTTGGCCCCAGCAGACATCAGCAGGAGTTCCGGTCATGTGGGAAGATTATACACTGCACAGCCTGACCTCAGCTCCTCCCCTTACCTGCTCCCCTCCTTGTCATCTGTACCCACTCCTCAGCTCAGATTTGAGAAGCTCCGTTAACCTCCAGCTTTCCTTAGACGTCCTCCTGCGAGGCCACGAAGTTGAGCCAGCTCCATCTCTTTGCAGCCCTTCTAGTCCTTGGGGGCAACCCAGGGGGTGAAACCAGAAACCAGGCCCCCGGTAAGTCCATGCTCACCTTTCCTCTCTAAACTGGGGGGTGGGGGTGATGAGGGGAGTCCATGGAAGGGGCTGGGGAGCAGGGCTGATGTGAGTGCAGCCAACCCTCTCTGGATTTCTTCTGGAACACTAACAAATGGACACGTTATTGCATGTTCATCTTTTAAACAAAAGTATCCCACCTCACTGAACCACATCAGAGACCCCACTTCTGAGACTCTCTTTTCCTGGTCACTATCTTGTCCCTAAACCTCAGTGTTGTATAATAACAAGATCCACCTTTATTTATTTATTTAGTATTTTGGGTTCTGGTTAATGCTTCAGGCCTCCTGAAATTTTTGGGATTTACTGTTTTTCTGTAAGTCATGATATGAGTCAGTGTCTGGATTGGACTGGATTCCCGAAGATACCATCAAATGATTAGAGGGTTAGAACTATCAACCTCCATTGCCTATGGGCAGAGGAGAGGGTACTGAGATTGAGTTCAATCACGAATGGCCAATGAGTCAATCAACTTGCCTAGCTCCAACCTTCAGTTAAACCCCCAAAACATTGAATTCTGAGACCTTCACTGGAGCTGAACACACAAAGGAATTGTGAGGTGGGGAGTGTCCTGAGAGGCCTTGGAACCTCAGCACCCTCAGTTCCCCATTTTTCCTATTCTTCTCCATTCGGCTGTGCTTGGGTAAAAGGCTTTCTTGAATTCTGTGAATGGTTCAAATAAGTTGCTGAGCATGAAATGTGGGTCATGGAATCTATGCATTTATAGTAAGTTGGTCACCCTTATGAGAGACCCTGGAACTTGTGATCAACACCTGAAATGTGGGCCGCCCTTAGGGATGGAGTCCTCACCCTGTGGCGTCTGGGTCATCTATGTGGATTTAGTGTCAGAAGGGAACTGATTCCTAGATGCCCAGTGGGTGTGGGGGAATCGGTCGCTGTTGGTAGAGACCCCACATGTCTGGTGTCAGGGACAAAACCCAGACTCACTCTTTTATATCATTTGGGTCTGAGGTGAGATTCGGGGACAGGGGACTACTGTATTAGGAACAGTGCACTCAGAAACCTTTACCAGGTCTCTGCATTTTCAGAATTCCTGGCAGAATCAGGTAGTTTATTAAATGAGCTCTGACAGGATATTGTCTTGTTCTGATCCTACCACCTACATTCTATGTGTCCCAGAGTAAGTTATCTGCAGTTTCCTCACCTGAATGGGGGTGGACCAGATTACATGAGTTTTTTGAAAGGTTTGTATTCAGTCCGTAAGTCATGTCTGACCCTGCAACCCTACGGACTGTAGCCTGTCAAGCTCCTCTGTCCACGGGATTCCCAGGCAAGAGTACCCGCTCCCAGGCAAGGAGTGGGTTGTCATTTCCTTCTCCATTGAAAGGGTTGCCAGTCATGAATAGAGAGTTTACATAGTCATGGTCCATGATGTCCATTTTCCCCCAAACTGTTTTAGTCTGAAAGATTAAATATCACCACCTCCCCCAAAAGAAACTTAAGTGTCAAATAACAATCATTTCTCTGTTATGAAATTAATCAGAGAGTTGAGTGACAGCTGAGTGTTTTCCCTCCAGAGGCAACTTGCAGGCAAAGCAAGAAATGCAGTGCTTCTGTGAGTCTGCTTGTTGAGGCCAAGACTGCTTTTTCCAGGCTGGTAAAATATTAGTCAAGGCTCAGTGCCCTTCTGGGCTTCCCTTGTGGCTCAGCTGGTTAAGAATCTGCCTGCAATGTGGGATACCTGGGTTCGATCCCTGGGTTGGGAAGATCCCTGGAGAAGGGAAAGGCTACTCACTCTAGTATTGTGGCCTGGAGAATTCTGTGGACTGTATAGTCCATGGAGTCACAAAGAGTCAGACATGACTGAGCAGCTTTCACTTCATTTCACTAATGCCTTTCTTCTTACCCAGTCAGGCTATTATTTTATTTTCCTATCAGGATATAGAAAGTTATAAGTATACTCATAATTATATAGATAGGCCTCATCATCAGAGTAATATGAATTTTATTATATCCACTCTCTTCAATGCACTTGGCATGAATATGAAAAGGGAGATTTATTCCTTTGACAAATATGTGTTAAATCCTTCTGCTTTCCCCCCCAAAAGCCATATTTCTTGAAACAGGGATGCAGAGGTAAACAAAATATAGTAAAATAATATGACATCTGTGAGGGTGACAGAAAATATAAGGGGGAATCCTATGGCAAGTGGTGATGAGTGTCATGAAGAAAGAGAGTGATGGGGATACAGGAGGCTGTAGAGGGTCAGAGAAACCCTCTGTGATAGGAAGATATTGAGCAGAGGTTGCCAAAAATGAGCCTGGTGTGTTTGCACAGGAGCCAGGACCAGGGTGGCAGGAGCTGAGTGGGTGAGGGGAGGGGAGTGGAAGGAGATGAGGCAGAGGGCATGGGGACAGGTCGTGAGGAGCCTTATAGGACTCTATAAGAATCCGAATTTGACTCAGAGAGCTGGGGAGTCATGAAGGATTGGTCAAGTGAGCAATGGGATGGGATGGTTAGAACAGGGTCCCTGTGGCTGCAGTGTGGAGAGTGACCTCTAGGGGGCGAAGGCCAGAGACAGAGGCCCCTGGGCAGGCTGCGGAGGGGTCCAGTGAGTCATGCTGGAGTGTGTATCTGTATTGATCCCTAGGTTGATCTTAGTTGTCTTGAATAACATGAATGACTTGCTATGTTAAGATATGTATGGAGGCTTCATCACACCTCACGAATCATTAAGTATTTAGCCATTTGTGATAGATTCAACCTCCACCTCTCTCTCCTCCCTGAGGTGTGGGAATGGGGAGAGGGGGAAGATGGGAATGAAAAATATAACCACCTAATCAGGTAGCACAGTGGTAAAGAATCCTCTTGCGACTGCAGGAGACAATGTCATTGGTTTGATTCCTGGCTTGGGAAGATCCCCCGGAGAAGGACGTGGCAACCCACTCCAGTGTTCTTGCATGGGATATCCCATGGACAGAGGAGCCTGATGGGCTACTGTCCATGGGGTTGAAAAGAGTCAGACATGACTGAGCGACTAACACTTAGGAGCTTTGTGGTGGGAATGGGATGAAGACCAAATTAATGCTTCTTATCAAAGTTGCAATATCAGTATTTCCTCAATATTCTAATATTCCAGTGTCCATGATGTAGCCAAAGTGAACACACTGGTGTTTTCTTCCATGCCTTTCTCCATTTTAGCATGACACCTTCTCACTTTTTTTCATTGGTGAAAACTTTCAACCATACACATATGTACAGAAAATAGTATTATAAACCTATGGACATTTGTCCAGCTCCAATCATTATCAACATATGGAGAATATTCTTAAAATGTATCCTCCTTTTAGATGTATTCTGATGCTAATCAATGGCCTCATGCCAATTCACCTATAAATATTCAGTAACAGTATGGAATTATTTACAATATCATCCTATCATTGTCATGCCTAGCCACACTAATAATAATGTCCTGGAAGTAGAGTATCAAACAACCTTTTCACATTTCACCTCCCTGCACCCTTACTACCCTCTATTGCAAACAAACTGGGGATTTCAGTTGTTCCTCTTATAGACAGAGCTTTGATGACCATCCTCTTATTTGACCTTTCTGTGCCTGCAGCCTTGCAATCCAACTTCTGCCTGGCTTTCTGCAAGAGTCTCAGCAAGGCCAAAACAATCAACCACCTCTAATTGCCAAGTCCAGTTTCTATGAGAGCTTTGTACATGGTGGCTGCGACACTAAGTACAAAAACTTTAAAATGGGGGAGGGCTGCATGAGGACCTGTGGTAGTGCGATCGGGTCCTGCGGTAAGACAGGGGACAGGGCATGGAGGGATGGGAGGGGCAGGGGAAGAGATAGAGCTCAGGGGACCACACACCCCTCACAACCCCCCAGTGACTTTTCCCCTTGATGCCTCCCTGGAGAAGTGGCTGTAGTATCCATGTGCAAGGCATGTTCTCCATGGGCCAGTGTGACAAAAGGTCACCCCAAAAGCCCCATCATCATAATCTCACATGCTCCCATTTTTCAGATGGGAACACCGAGTCAGTCCCCCTGCAGAGGAGGTCACAGTGCTCCTGAGTGCCCCACCTAAACTGCAAAATTCACTTTCTCTTTGTTGGTCACCTCAGTCCTGGGACGACTGTGGTTGCATATTTCTGGGCTGGTCAGAGTGTATGATATCCATATCTGGGTCTTCAGAGATGTCTGTCAGAAAAATTCTCTCTCTTTTCAGAGGACTTGTGGACTGTGCTCCCAGGAGATGCTAAAGGTCAAGGGAGGACCTCCCAGGGTTGGGCTCTGGCTGCTTCTGAAAAAGTTCTGCCTCCTTCCCTTCCTTTTTAACCCTCCCCTCCTCAGCAGAAATCTGCCTCTTTCTTTCTCCCCATGGGCCTGCTTGCTTTATTTCTGTCTCATCCAATTGGCTCTAAGCACCATGAGAGCAAGGCTTCTCTTTTTCTTTAGAACTTTGCACAGTTCTTGGCACAAAGGAATATTAGAAGAAGGAAGGAAGGAAGGAATGCAGGAGAAAAGCTCCTCATGACTGGAGTGAATCCAGGATTTTGTCCTAATCTTCTTCCTTGCTGCATCCTCACCTTCATCCTCCACCCCACCATCACCTCCAGAACCTTCTGGAACCTGAGTGCCTGGACCCTGGCCCTCCTCTCACAGCTGGAACTGCTGGGACCTGCCTCCTTTTCTTGATAAATATGATTTTATGTTCATGAAATCACACCCAACTTCTTTCCTACATCATCTATGTTAATATTAGATGAAAGTGGAGGCGGTCCTAAGATAGCGGAGGAATAAGATGAGGAAACCACTTTCTCCCCCACAGATGCATTGAGAGAACATTTGAATGCTGAGCAAATTCCACAGAACAACTTCTGAATGTTGGCAGAGGACATCAGGCAACCAGAAAGGCAGCCCATTGTCTTCTAAAGGAGACAGAGAAGTCTTGAGGCTACTGTAAGAATAAGACTGAAAACCAGAAGCAGGAGGCTTAAGTCCAAAACCTGAGAACACCAGAGAACTCCTGACTCGAGAGAACATTAATCAATAAGAGCTCATCCAAAAGCCTCCATACCTACACTGAAACCAAGCACCACCCAAGAGCCAACAAGTTCCAGAGCAAGACATACCAAGCAAATTCTCCAGCAATGCAGGAACATAGGCCTGAGCTTCAATATACAGGCTGCCCAAAGTCACACCAAACCTACTGACATCTCAGAACTCATTACTGGACACTTTGTGGCACTCCAGAGAGAAGAAATCCAGCTCCACCCACAAGAATACAAGCTTCCCTAACCAGGAAATCTTGACAAGCCAATCATCCAACCCCACCCACAGTAAGGAATCTCCACAATAAAGAGAAACCACAAACTGCCAGAATACAGAAAGGCTACCCGAGACACTGCAATCTAAATAAGATGAAAAGGCAGAGAAATACTCAGCAGGTAAAGGAACATGATAAATGTCCATGAAACCAAACAAAACAGGAGGAGATAGGAGATATTCTGAAAAAGAATTCAGAATAGTGATATTAAAAATGATCCAAAAACTTGAAAACAAAATGGAGTTACAGACAAATAGCCTGGAGACAAGGATTGAGAAGATGCAAGAAATGTTTAACAAGGACCTGGAAGAAATAAAAAAGAGTCAATGAATAATGAATAATGCAATAAATGAGATCAAAAACACTCTGGAGGGAACCAACAGTAGAATAACAGAGGCAGATGATTGGGTAAGTGAGGTAAAAGATAGAATGGTAGAAATAAATGAAGCAGAGGGGAAAACAGAAAAAATAATTAAAACAAATGAGGACAACCTCAGAGACCTCTGGGACAATGTTAAATGCCCCAACATTCAAATCATAAGAGTCCCAGAAGAAGACAAAAAGAAACACCATCAGAAGATACTTGAGATAATAGTTGAAAACTTCCCCTACAATGGGAAAGCAAATAGACACCCAAGTCCAAGAAACCCAGAGAGTCCCAAATAGGATAAACCCAAGGCAAAACACCCTAAGACACATATTAATAAAATTGACAAAGATCAAACACAAAGAACAAATATTAAAAGCAGCAAGGGGAAAACAGCAAATAACACATAAGGGGATTCCCATAATGATAACAGCTGATCTTTCAATAGAAACTCTTCAGGCCAGAAGGGAATGGCAGGACATACTTAAAGTGATGAAAGAGAGAAACCTACAACCCAGATTACTGTACCCAGTAAGGATATCATTCAGATACGAAGCAGAAAAACAAAAGCTTTACAGACAAGCAAAAGCCGAGAGAATTCAGAATCACCAAACCAGCTCTTCAACAAATGCTAAAGGATATTCTCTAGACAGGAAACACAGAAAGGGTGTATCAACTTGAACCCAAAACAACAAAGTAAATGGCAACGGGATCATACTTATCAATAATTACCTTAAATGTAAATGGATTGAATGCCCCAACCAAAAGACAAAGACTGGCTGAATGGATATAAAAACAAGACCCCTATATATATTGTCTACAAGAGACCCACCTCAAAACAAAGGACACATACAGACTGAAAGTGAAGGGCTGGAAAAAGATATCGTATGCAAATAGGGACCAAAAGAAAGCTGGACTAGCAATACTCATATCAGATAAAATAGACTTTAAAATAAGGGCTGTGAAATGAGACAAAGAAGGACACTACATAATTATCAAAGGATCAATCCAAGAAGAAGATATAAAAATTATAAAGATATATGCACCCAACATAGGAGCACTGCAATATGTAAGGCAAATGCTAACAAGTATGAAAGGGGAAATTAACAATAACACAAAAATAGTGGGAGACTTTAATAGCCCACTCATACTGATGGATAGATCAACTAAAGAGAAAATTAACAAAGAAACACAAACCTTAAATGATACAATGGACAAGTTAGGCCTAATTGATATCTATAGGACATTTCACTCAAAAAAAAATGCACCTTTTTCTCAAGTGCACATGGAACCTTCTCCAGGATAGATCACATCCTGGGCTGTAAATCTGGCCTTGGTAAATTAAAAAAAAAATGAAATCATTCCAAACATCTTTTCTGACCACAATGCAGTAAGACTAGATGTCAATTACAGGAGAAAAACTATTAACAATGCCAACATATGGAGGCTGAACAACACACTTCTGAATAACCAACAAATCAGAAGAAATCAAAATATGCATAGAAATGAATGAAAATGAAAACACAACAATCCAAAATCTATGGGACACTGTAAATGCAGTGCTAAGGGGAAGGTTCATAGCAATACAGGCTTACCTCAAGAAACAAGAAAAAAGTCAAATAAATAACCTAACTCTACACTTGAAGTAACTAGAAAAGGAAGAAACAAAGAACCCCAGGGTTAGTAGAAGGAATAAAAATTAGGGCATAAATATCACCCAGCAATCCCACTGCTGGGCATACACACCGAGGAAACCAGAATTGAAAGAGACACGTGTACCCCAATGTTCATCGCTGCATTGTTTACAATAGCCAGGACATGGAAGCAACCTAGATGCCCATCAACTGACAAATGGATAAGAAAGCTGTGGTACATAGACACAATGGAATATTACTCAGTATTAAAAAAAATTCATTTGAATCAGTTCTACTCAGGTGGACGGAACTGGAGCCTATTATCCAGAGTGAAGTAAGCCAGAAGGAAAAACAACAATACAGTATACTAATGCATATATATGGAATTTAGAAAGATGGTAACGAGAACCCTGCATGCAAGACAGCAAAAGGAACGCAGATGTATAGCACAGACTCGTGGACTCTGTGGATGAGGGCAAGGGTGGGATGATATGGGAGAATGGCATTGAAACATGTTAATTATCATATGTGAAATCAATTGCCAGCCCAGGGTTGATGCTAGGGGCTAGTGCACAGAGATGTCCCAGGGGGAGGGAATCGGGAGGGAGGAGGGAGGGGGGTTCTGGAGGGGGAGCATATGTAAACCCATGGCGGTTTCATGTCATTGTATGGCAAAACCAACACAATAAAAAACAGAAAAAAGAAAAAAAATTAAAAAATTAGGGCATAAATAAATGCAAAAGAAACAAAAGAGACCATAGCAAAAATCAACAAAACCAAAAACTGATTCTTTGAGAAGATAAATAAAATTGACAAACCATTAGCCAGGCTCATCAAGAAACAAAGGGAGAAGAATCACATCAACAAAATTAGAAATGAAAATGAAGAAATCACAACAAATAACATAGAAATACAAAAAATCATAAAAGACTACAATCAGAAACAGTATGCCAATAAAATGGACAACTTGGAAGAAATGGACAAATTCTTAGAAAAGTATAACTTTCCAAAACTGAACTTGGAAAAAACAGAAAATCTTAACAGACCCATCACCAGCACCAAAATTGAGACCGTAATCAGAAATTTTCCAGCAAACAAAAGCCCAAGACCAGATGGCTTCACAGCTGAATGCTACCAAAAATTTAGAGAAGAGCCAACACCTATCCTACTCAAACTCTTCCAGAAAATTGCAGAGGAAGGTAAACTTACAAACTCATTCTATGAGGCCATCATCACCCTAGTAACAAAACCAGACAAAGATGCCACACACAAAAAAGAAAACTACAGGCCAATACCACTGATGAACATAGATGCAAAAATCTTTAACAAAATTCTAGCAAACAGAATCCAACAACATATTAAAAAGATCATACATCATGACCAAGTGAAGTTTATCCTAGGGATGCAAGGATTCTTCAATATCCACAAATCAATCAATGTAATACACCACATTAACCAATTGAAAGATAAAAGCCATATGATTTTCTCAATAGATGCAGAGAAAGCCTTTGACAAAATTCAACATCCATTTATGATAAAAACCCTCCAGAAAGGAGGCATAAAAGGAACATACCTCAACATAATAAAAGCTATACATGACAAACCCACAGCAAACATTATCCTCAATGATGAGAAACTGAAAGCATTTCCCCTAAAGTCAGGGGCAAGACAAGGGTGCCCACTCTCACCACTATTGTTCAACATAGTTTTGGAAGTTTTAGCCATAACAATCAGAGCAGAAAAAGAAATAAAAGGAATCCAGATTGGAAAAGAAGAAGTAAAACTCACTGTTTGCAGATGACATGATCCTCTACGTAGAAAACCCTAGAGACTCCACCAAAAATTACTAGAACTAATCAAAGAATATAGTAAATTTGCAGGATATAAAATCAACATACAGAAGTCCCTTGCACTCCTATACACTAACAATGAGAAAACAGAAAGAGAAATTAAGGAAACAATTCCATTCACCATTACAATGAAAAGAATAAAACACTTAGGAATAAATCCACCTAAAGAAACAAAAGACCTATATATAGAAAACTATAAAACACTAATGAAAGAAATTAAAGAGGACACAAATAGCTGGAGAAATATACCATGTTCATGGATTGGAAGACTCAATATAGTGAAAATGAGTAGACTACCCAAAGCAATCTATAGATTCAATGCATTCCTTATCAAGCTACAAACGGTATTTTTCTAGAGCAAATAATTCCACAATTTGTATGGAAATACAAAAATATAGAATAGCCCAAGCAATCTTGAGAAAGAAGAATGGGATTGGAGGAATCAACCTGCCTGACTTCAGGCTATACTGCAAAGCTACAGTCATGAAGACAGTATGGTACTGGCACAAAGACAGAAATATAGATCAGTGGGACAAAATAGAAAGCCCAGAGATAAATTAACAACCTATGGACACCTTATCTTTGACAAAAGAGGTAGGAATATACAATAGAGAAAAGACAATCTCTTTAACAAGTGGTGCTGGGAAAACTGGTCAACCACTTGTAAAAGAATGAAACTAGAACTTTTTCTAACACTATACACAAAGATAAACTCAAAATGGATTAAAGATCTAAACTTAAGACCAGAAACTATAACACTGAAAACTATAACAGAGGAAAACATAGGTAAAACTCTCTGACATAAATCACAGCAGGATCCTCTATGACCCACCTTCCAGAGTAATGGAAATGCAAGTAAAAATAAACAAGTGAGACCTGATAAAACTTAAAAAGCTTTTGCACAATGAAGGAAACTATAAGTAAGGTGAAAAGACAGCCTTCAGAATGGGAGAAGATAATAGCAAACGAAGCAAATGACAAAGAATTAATCTCAAAAATATACAAGCAACTCCTGCAGCTCAATTCCAGAAAAATAAACGACCCAATCACAAAATGGGCCAAAGAACTAAACAGACATTTCTCTAAAGAAGACATACAGATGGCTAACAAACACATGAAAAGATGCTCAACATCACTCATTATCAGAGAAATGCAAATCAAAACCACAATGAGGTACCATCTCATGCTGGTCGGAATGGCTGCTATCCAAACGTCTACAAATAATAAATGCTGGAGAGGATGTAGAGAAAAGGGAACCCTCTTACACTGTTGGTGGGAATGCAAACTTGTACAGCCACTATGGAGAACAGTGTGGAGATTCCTTAAAACACCAGAACTGCCATATGACCCAGCAATCCCACTGCTGAGCATACACACTGAGGAAACCAGAACTGAAACAGACAACATGTACCCCAATGTTCATTGCAGCACTGTTTATGATAGCCAGGACATGGAAGCAACCTAGATGTCCATTGGCAGATGAATGGGTGAGAAAGCTGTGGTCCATATACGTAATGGAATATTACTCAGCCCTTAAAAAGAATACATTTGAAGCAGTTCTAATGAGGTGGATGAAACTGGAGTTTATTATGCAGAGTGAAGTAAGCCAGAAAGAAAAACACCAATGCAGTATACTAATGCATGTATATGGAATTTAGAAAGATGGTTAATGATAACCCTATATGTGAGACAGCAAAAGAGACACAGATGTATAGAACAGTCTTTTTGACTCTGTAGGAGAGGCGAGGGTGTTATAATTTGAGAGAATAGCATTGAAACATGTATATTATCATATGTGAAACAGATCGCCAGTCCAGGTTCAATGCATGAGGCAGGGTGCTCAGGGCTTGTGCACTGGGATGACCCAGAGGGATGCGATGGGAATGCAGGTGGGAGGGGAGTTCAGGATGGGGAACACATGCACATCCATGACTGATTCATGTCCATGTATGGCAAAACCACTACAATATCGCAATTAGCCTCCAATAAATAAATTAAAAAAAATAGGTGTGTAGAGTGCTGATCCGTCCAGAATCCCCAGAAGTCTTGGTTAGCACCTAGCTCTGCTCGCAATTTGGCCGCGGAAGTCTCGCCGGGGCTGGGTTATGCCCGCTGCTCTCGGGCAGGGGCTGGGCCGGTCCGCAGCCCACAGCCGCCCAGCTCCACTCGGCTGGCCGCCTCTCTGCCGACTCCGCACCGCCCTTTGTTCTGTGCGCGGGCCTGGCCGGGCGTGGGGGGGGGGCTCCTCCTGGGGAAAGCTACTTCTCAGTCTACCTCCGGTTAGCCCCCTGGGTTGGTTCTACTCAGATGGATGAAACTGGAGCCCATTATCCAGAGTGAAGTAAGCCAGAAGCAAAAACAACAATACAGTATATTAACACATATATATGGAATTTAGAAAGACGGTAACAAGAACCCAACATGCGAGACAGCAAAAGGAATGCAGATGTATAGAATAGACTCGTGGACTCTGTGGATGAGGGTAAGGGTGGGATGATATGGGAGAATGGCATTGAAACAAGTTAATTATCATATGTCTAATCAATAGCCAGCCCAGGATTGATGCTCGGGGCTGGTGCAGCGAGATTTCCCGGGGGGAGGGAGGAGGGAGGGGGGTTCTGGAGGGGGAGCATATGTAAACCCATGGTGATATCATGACATTGTATGGCAAAAACAATAAAAAAAAAAAAGAAAAAAAAGGTACTCAATTTTAAATGAAAAAAAAAAAACAGCATGAATTAAAAAAAAATTAGATGAAAGTGAAAGTCACTCAGTCATGCTCGACTCTTTGTGACTGCATGGACTATTCAGTCCGTGGAATTCTTCAGGCCAGAATACTGGAGTGGTAGCCCTTCCCTTCTCCAGGGAATCTTCCCAATCCAGGGATCGAACCCAGGTCTCCCACAGTGCAGCTGTATTCTTTATCGTCTGAGCCACCCGGGAAGCCGAAGAAAGATGGTGTGGGTAGCCTATCGCTTCTCCAGTTAATCTTCCCAACCTAGGAATCAAACCAGGGTTTCCTGCATTGCAGGAGGATTCTTAAGTAGCTGAGGTACCAGGGAAGCCATATCTAATCTAATATTACATAGTCACTTCTGAATTCTTTGATGCATCATGTATGCTAATTTCTGATAGTATTGTCTAGATGTTCTTTGCTTTTACATTAGTAACATAAAATAACTGGGGACCCACATGACTAACAGTTCCTGGCAATTGTCTTCCTTCTGATTTTTACATGTTTCTCCTCCAGTAAGTCACTTTCTTTAGCTGTAGTTTAGTTTCTTTATCTCTAAAATAAGAATACTTAAGCTTAACTCCTAAGATGGTTAAACAATAACAAGCTAATTTTTCTAGAACACTTGTCATGAGTCCACCTCTCAGGTCACAATGTTTAATGCCTTCCAGGCCAAGTGAGTTATGTGGATAGAAATATTTGGAGCGGGGGTGGAGGCAGGAGGGACAGTAAGGAATGGCAGAGATTATGGAAACTAGAGCGAACACTCCCCTCCTGAGAAGAGAACAGCTCTCCTCAGCTTAGTTCACAGCTTTGAAAGTGTGCTCCTTTGGGCAGCACTCTCAGCCCCAGAAATTTGGTAGATGAAGACACTCGGGTCCACCCATGACCTACCAAATCAAACTTCAGAAGTTGGAATTCTCATCTCTTTTGGAACAAACGTCTAAAGGATTCTGATGCTCACTCGAGGTTGAGATCCACTCTTCTTGATAAATTGCAGGACTGTGTTGCCGGATGGTTTATTTTTTCTAACAATGCTAGAAATTTATTTTCTATAAAACTCCCACTGTTAAATCCTGGCAAACTTTTCAAAATTGTGAAATGTGCTGTGTGGGCTAACAATACTGATAGTCTAGCTGGATATACAATCTTGATTTATGTTCTTCGTTTTAATGGGCTGCCCTGGTGGCTCAGATAATAAAGAATCCACCTGCAATGTGGGAGATCTGATTTCGATCCCTGAGCTGAGAAGACCCCCTGGAGAAGCGAATGGCTACTCACTCCGATGTTCTTGCCTGGAGAATCCCACAGACAGAGGAGCCTGCAAGCTGTAGTCCATCGGCTCGAAATGAGTCGGACATGACTGAGTGACTGAGCACCCCCAGCAAGCACTTCCTTTTAATGCTCAAAATAATCCTTAAATAACAGTATTCATGACAGCACTTCTAAGGAGGAGGACTCTGTAGGTCCAAAAATTGTTATATCACATAGTAATAAAGAGGCCAAGCGTGACTTGGATATGAATGCCCCTCTCAGAGGGAATTACATCACAGAAATCAAAACATCAAGTGTCTACCCTGGGTGCAGTCTATCCACTTCAGTCTGTCTGTCCAGTTAGATAGCATGGAATCTAAAATTCTTAAATTTCAGAGGGAGGAACCAAGGAATAGAAGCAGATATAATATCTGGAGTCTCACAGTGTTGGATCTTTATCCAGAATACAATGCCTGTGATGTTCCTGCCTTCTTATTTCTCTGAAGATGACCACAGAAGGTTTGTAATTAGAGACCTCAGTCACTCAAGCTGGAGGGGGGAGGAGAAGGAGGCTGAGCCCATCAGGGGGCTTCTGGTCTGGGGGCTTCTAACCTGGATCAGAGTGAGGAGGACCAGAAAAGGAGGAGATTGGGAGAGAAAGACAGATGAGAGAGGAGGGGGAAGAAAAGAGATGTCTCTGTTGTTAGGGGGAGTCTTTGCTGCTCCCTGGTCTCAGGTGGATAGACTGGGGGGAAGAGGGGCAGGGTCAGAAGGCCTCCTGAATTAGAATCCTCGTTGTACCCTCTGTTGTCTGTGTGTCCTGAGCAAGTGGATTCACCTCTCTGAGGTTTGGCTTTCTCCTTGACACAGTGAGATGAGAATCTCAGATGCTGTAGGAAGACATGAGGCTAAATGAAATCATGCATGTGGAATGTCTCAGGAGACAGAAGACCCTCCTCTTGCAGCGGCTAGTTTGCTGGGGCTCCGGAAGCCCTTCTGTCCTGGGGCAGCTCAGTATTGAGAGCTCCTGCCCTTCTCCAGGGAAAGGGTGTCTGTGCAGGAAAGCAGCCCCCGTGTCCTTTCAGCTCATCACCCAGCTCTGTGCCTGCTTGACATTTGGCTGGACTTGCTCTTGGGGCTTCTGGGCACTGAGCCCAGCTCCCTTCTACTTGGGCCTGGAGTGGAGCACAGGGTGTGTGTGTGTGTGTGTGTGTGTGTGTGTGTGTGTGTGTGAGAGAGAGAGAGAGAGAGAGAGAGAGAGAGAGAGATATTGGGAAATGCTTGTCTATGTGTGGATGAGTAAAGAGACTTGTACTACATGATTGTAACTGGGAGTTAATATATAGGGGTGAAGGGATTGTGGGTGTGTCACCTCCTCATGTGTGCACTATAATTTATAGCTTACAATGCAGTAGAGTGCATGTGTACAGACTCTGAAGCCAGAATCCTGCATTCAAAAACTCTCTGACCACTCTAGGGCTTTAGGAAAATTATTTTATTTGTTTTTACATCAGGTTCCTCCTCTGTAACGTGAGAAAGTATCAATAGCTTCTCACCCTCTCTTTTAGGATTTTTGTGGACTATTTGAGTTAATGTATGTTAAGTACTTAGGATAACGTGTAACACATAGAAAAGCTAGATTTTATCTGCTATAATTCCTCCTTATTATTGTTATTATTAACACTGCAAAGGACTATGGCTTCTCAGGGAGAAGGAATATACACCTGTATATTCCTCCCAGGGCAACCACATGATGTGGGCAGCGTGGATCTCATCTGATATCTGAGGACACAGGACTCTGGGAGATTTAAATCCTCAGGAACAAAGTTAGGAAAATGCAGAGCTGGTGCCCAAGCTGAGGTCCTATGGCCCCATCGCCACTGAGGGAGAGCAGGAGGAAGGAAGAGGTTGCAGGTGATCTTCCAAGGTCCCCAAGGTCCCCTGAGGTCCACTCAGGCAGACTGCTCTCTTGTTTGTGAAACCAGGTGAGGGATGACAGGTGGTCAGGCTGTGAACATGTGTTCAGCTCCTTGCTTCCCCTCTGCTGCCTCCTCTTTGCCCCTTTTTTGAAGCATAAACAGGGTCACAGCCCAGGACATTGTCACCTTTCCCAGCTAAGTTCTTACCTGGACCAGTGCCTGGTAAATAGCACACATTCATCCAGTGGAGGAGCTGTGACAATCGTTGCAGGGAGGTATCCTGTGTCACAGCTGTCATCTGAGGTGGGCGAGGGGGTCAGGGCACTGAAGTCCAGGTGAGGTGACACCTGCACGTGGCTGAAGAGGTGGATGTACACTAACACACTGCTGATCACTTATCTGTCCATTGATCGGCTCTCATCCACTCACTGACCATCCATCATATGCCAGGCACAGCTCTAGGGGCTCAGATGGACAAATTCCACCGTCAGATCACTATCTATGTTTACACGAGACCCACAGGCATCGTCAGGTATGAGAATTGCTGTTTTTCAACATTTGGCCCCTGCAGAGAGAAGCAGGAGACATGGTTAGGTAGGGAGATTACACAATAAACAGGACTGACCTAGCTCCTCCCCTTGCCTGTTCCTCTCCTCATCTCCTGATCCCACCACTCAGCCAGGATATTAAAAGCCAAGTCCATCCCCAGCATCCTCAGGAGCCCTCCTGCAAGGCCACCAAGATGAGCCGGCTCTGCCTCTCCGCAGCCCTTCTCTTCCTCCTGGTTATCCTGGTGGACAGCACCCCGGGGAGTATAGACCGTGACCAGAAGCAAGGTAGGTCCAGCCTCACTTCTCCTCTACACACGGAGGGAAATGAGGGGAGTCCACAAAAGGGGCTGGGGAGCAGGGCTAGGGTGGGTGCTGCCAGCCCTCTCTGGATTTCTCCCCAGAAACTGGCTAGTTTCAACTCCAGAAACATTTCACCACTCTCAACATGGAAAAAAATTGAAAATTAGAATTAAAAAAAAAAAATATATATATATCCCACCTAAAGTACTGAGTCAGGGACCATATCCTTGAACCTCTATTCCTGGTTAGTGTTTCTGATCCTCACGGTAGTGTAATAAAAACATCCATATTTCATCCTTGGCTGTATTCATGACCCAGACCTCCTGAACTTCTGAGAACTCACTGTCTTTCATCAGTCATGAAAGTCCATCCAAGAGATCATCAGAATTGCCTGTGTTTCCAGAATAAGACAAACAGGCACTTAAAGGTTAAAATTGTCAATACCATCCATGTCAGCAACTCGGGAGAGGGGAGGGAATGGAGATTGAGCTCACTCACCATGGTCACTGATTCAATCAGTACGCATTTGTACTGAAACCTAAATTAAAATCGAGGAACATTGGTGTTTAGAGTGCTATCCGGGTGACGAACACAAGGAGGTGATTTGAGGGTGCTGGGCTCCCTGGGGTATGGAGGCTCCGCACATCTCCATTTACCCTTTGCCCTACCCATCTCCTCTTTTTCACTGTCCCCAAGTTTTATCTTTTATGATAACATGGGTACAGTAAGTGAGGTGTTTCCTGAGTTCAGTCGCTGGTTCTATAGAGTTATTGAACATGAGGGTGGAGTCATGGCGCCTCTGAGTTTTGGTCAGTTGGTCGCAAGTATGGGTTATTCGAGATCACATGGCTGGCATCTGAACTGAGGACAGTCTTGAGCCCTCAACCTACAGAATCTGCACTAAGCTCAGAATTTACATTCTCAGAAGTAAATTGACTGTGGCTGTTTGAGAATTGGCTAGTGTTGGTAGAGACATCACATATTTGGCATCAGGGTAAACTCAGACTCATTCTCATCATGATATGAGGGGTTAGGTGAGGCTTGAGGACAGGGAAGTAATGAAAGTAGGACATTAGATCCAGAAACTCTGCAGATGGTGATTGCAGCAATGAAATTAAAACACTTTTACTCCTTGGAAGGGAAGTTACGACTAACCTAGATAGCATATTAAAAAGCAGAGACATTACTCTGCAAACAAAGGTCTGTCTAGTCAAGGCTATGGTTTTTCCAGTAGTCATGTACGGATGTGAGGGTTGGACTGTAAAGAAAGCTGAACACAGAAGAATTGATGCTTTTGAACTGTGGTGTTGGAGAAGACTCTTGAGAATCCCTTGGACTTCAAGGAGATCCAACCAGTCCATCCTAAAGGAGATCAGTCCTGGGTGTTCATTGGAAGGACTGATGTTGAAGCTGAAACTCCAATACTTTGGCCACCTGATGCGAAGAGCTGACTCATTGGAAAAGACCCTGATGCTGGGAAGGATTGGGGGCAGGAGGAGAAGGGGACGGCAGAGGATGAGATGGCTGGATAGCATCACCAACTTGATGGACATGAGTTTGGGTAAACTCTGGGAGTTGGAGATAGACAGGGAGGCCTGGTGTGCTGCAATTCATGGGGTTGCAAAGAGTCGGACATGACTGAGCAATTGAGCTGAGCTGAGCTGAGCTGAAACTGTATTTTCAGAATTTCTGGCAGAATCAGGTAGTGTATCAAATGGGTTGTGACTAGACAGTACCTAGTCCTGACCCCACCACCCACGTGCTTGTGTCCTGGGGCAAATCATCTGTAGTTTCCTCATCTGAACATGGGGGTACATGTTCCATGGGTTCTTTGAAAAGATTACCTGTCATTAATATAAAGAGTTTAATCACATTTTATGGCCAATTTTTTCCATTTTCTAGTAAGATATGTTCATTAAAAAATGTCTACGTACCTTCCTTGGGCAAGAAAAAATATTTAGGTGTCATATATTGATATTCCTCCATTATTAAAATAAACCAGAAAGACCTGGGACCAAAAGAGCAGAGTAACTGCAGGGTAAACAAGGAACACAGCCCTTGTGTGGTTGACTCATGGGACCAAGGCTGATTCATATAGTTTCCAGGTTCCCTTTTGACTATCCTTTTATTATCTATATTTGCTCTTTGTCTTGGTTCATGACCCAGGCCTCCTAAACTTCTTGGAATTTATCTTCTTTCATAGATCAGCAGACCATTCGGGAAAAGAAAACAAAAAACTTTCAGGTATGGACTGGTCTCCCTGAAACCTCAAACACTCACTTAGATGCTTGAACTTTCACCACTTTCTTGCCAGCACCTCTTGGGATAGTGGAGGGCTCTGAGATTGAGATCAATCAGCCATGGCTGATAATTCAGTCAGTATCGCTATTTATCAAAAACCTTCATAAAAATCTATAAACATTTTGGATTCAGAGAGGTTTTGGGGTTAATAATAATATAGTGATCACATGGATCACATTTTATTTTCGTCTCAGTAGATTGAATATTAGAGATGATTACGTAAATGTGTCTGATCATCAAGTAGATATTTTACTAAAAAGAATTTGATCATATCCATTCTATTAAAGACTGTACTTGTTGAGAAAATGAAAATGGAAATTAAGTCCCTACAAAGCATTGTTCTTGGGGTGGGGGAACAGCTGTGAAAAATATATGGCAAATTATCTTGCCTTCTAGGAGGGAGACAAATAATAGCAGAGGGGAGAAAGCCTATGGTATGTCATGTTTCTTGAAGGTAGAGAGGGACGTGGAGAAAGGATGCTGGGCTTTTTCTCTCCAGGGTCAGGGAAATCTGTGATAGGAGGCTTTGAGCAGAGGCTGCAGAAGTAACGTGCCTGGTGTGTTTTGGACCAGGACCAGGGTGGATGGAGCTGGGTGGGTCGAGGGGAGGGGAGTGGAAGGCAAAGAGGCTGAGAGGCCATGGGGGCAGGTCATGAGGAGACTTGTGGGACTTAGTAAGATCAGAATTTGACTCCCAGTGAAAGGAGGAGTTACTGAGGGATGGTCATGGGAGCAACGGGGTAGGACTGAATAGTAATAGGATCCCTGAGGCTGCTGGGCAGAGAGTGCCCTCTAGGGGATGATGGGCAGACATGGAGGCCAGGGGAGCAAGCTGCTGCAGTGGTCCACGTGAGCCTTGATGGGGCGTGATCCATATTGTTCCCTGGATGGATCCCAGATCTCTTGTATAACATGAATGTCTTGCTCTGTTGAAGAGGCTTCATTATCTAGTCATGATGCATTAAATCATTAGCTATTGGTGATTGTCCAACTGACAGTTCTATTACCCTCCCTGAGGTCATAGAAGAAGAGGGGATGGAGAAGAGAAGACCATGGAGGAGGGTGGGAATGAAAGTTTCAACCCTCCCTCCTTCCAGATAGTCCTTTTTGTGCATTCAGAGTCCATGCTGGGGTTACGAGGGTCTTTCCAAAGTCACTGATGTCACATATCAGAAGCCACTTTTATTGTTCTCATCACATAAGAGATACCAAGAGTTTTAGGAACTCAGTGTCAGGAAAAGGATGGAAAAACAAACACATATGTTTCTTCTTGTAATCGCAGTATCAACAGTATCAGTATTCAATTTATACAGTGCTCCCGATGTCACCAAAGTGAACACACTGGTATGTTTTCTTCATGTCTTTTTCCATTACAGCATAATTCCTTCATATTTTTTAATAATGGTGGACAGTTTTTACTATACACATAAGCACAGAGAATATTAATAGTATTATAAAACCCGCATATCCAGACCCAGTAATTTGACATATATCAATATAATGAATAATAATTATAATAATTAATATGATTAATAATATTGTAATATAGTTAATAATACTATTATTAATGCTATGGTATTATAGTGACTATAACTATAAATACAATGCTATTAATATAATACTGCAATTAATAATATTATTAATATTAATATAATACTATAAAACCCAGGTATTCAGACCCAGCGATTTGACATATAGGATGTATATTTTTTATACGTGATCTCTTTCTGTTCTTGTAGAGTTGTGGTTTTTCTGCTTCATTTGTGTATTTATTTGGGTGCGTTGGGTCTTAGTCACGGCCACTGGCTTAGATGCCCTGTAGCGTGTGGGGCCTTAGTTTCCTGACAAGGGATTGAACCTGGGACTCCTGCATTGGAGGGTGGGTTTTTAACCACTGGACCGCCAGGGAAGTCCTGTAGAAGTTTTTGAGGCTACTTCATGAGGAGATGTACACTTGTACATGATTGCTGTAGCAGGTCACACCTAGCAACATTCATCATGATGTCCCGGAAAGGAGGTTTACAAATGGGCCTTTCAATTTGACCATCCTCCACAACCTTAAATTCTCTATTGCAAAACAAACAAACAACAAACAAAAAAACAAACCTGGTGGTTCTCTTGTTGACCTTGTAGACTGAGCTGTGGTGACCGTCCTCATAACTGACCCATTGCCCCTCTCATTTCAGCAACTTCTAGGCCTGCTTTCTTCCTGGAGAAAAAAATCACAGGCCCTTGCAAAGACTGAAAAACCATGTGCTTCATCTGAACCAGGGAGCAGTCCAGATGCAATGATGGACATCATTCGTGCTAAGAACATGGAGGAAATGCAGAGAGCTCAAATGCTAACACCTCCCTCACAGAAGAAATATGCATAAAGACCTGTGTTTACACAGCAGGGTCCTGGTGGTAAGACAGGGGGCAGGTCAGGGTGGAAGGGGAAGGCTGGGGAAAGAGGCGGAACTTAGGAGACCACACACCATTCATACCTGTACAGTGTCTTTCCTCTTTGTTGCCTCCCAGGAGAAGGGGCTGCAGTGTCTTGTGAAACCTGTAACCCCGAGCATATCCTTCAGGGGTCAGCTTGGCAGAAGGTCACCCCTAGATGCCTCTTTGTGATCATCTGAGCCTGATCATATGCTCCCCTTTCTCAGATGGCAACACTGATTCAGCCACCCTCCAGGGCAGGTCTGCAGTGCTCCTGGCATCCCCCCAGCCCCACCCGAGGCTTGAAAAACTCATTTCCTTCTCGCTGGCCATTCACGTCATGGGGACTACAGTTCCACATTTTTTGGAAAATCGTGGGTCTGTCAAGATGACCAATGTCCATGTCTGGAGCTGGAACTCAGCAAGTTCCTTTCTTTTTGCAGAGGACGTTTGAAGAGTGATCCCTGCAACTCTGAAGTCTGAGGAGGACCCCTGCAGGACTGGGCTGTGGCTGCCTCTGAAACAATTCAGTCTCCTCGCAGTTCTTCTCTCCCCTACCCTCCTCAGCAGAACCCATTTATTTCCTTTCCTCCATGGGGCTCCATGTCTTACTTCTGTCTCATCCAGGGGTTTCTCAGCACCTCAAGAGCCAGCCTTCCCTTTATCCTGAGCACTTAGCGCAGTTCCTGGCACCAAGGAGACAGTTCATAATTCTTTGAGGAAGGAAGGAATGCTGGATGGAGCACATTTCTCATGCCCACAGTAACTACAGAGCCTGCCGTTTGATGACAGGATTTTTGTGTTCACCTGCATCCTCACAGCATCCTCACTGTCATCCCCCTTCCCACCATCAGTGCTCATCTTATGGGTGGTCATGGTGGAATTTCCAGCCTCCAGTTCTCAGCATCAGTCACTAGAGAAGGGTTTGGGATAAAGAAGCTCCTTGACTGCACAATGATGTTACAATTCCTTTTCTGTAGCTTCAAACACTGTGGCTTATATTTCAGTAAATGCATATTCAAAATTAAACTGACTGCAGTGGAGTCTTTTGTTCACAACTACAAACCTTAACCAGTAGGATCCATGGAAATGGTGATCTTTCTCTCTGCTCTGCTTAGCAGTGGCTACCTCCCTTTTCCCCATCCACAGAGTGTGCCCTACCAGGTATAGGAAGCAAACCCATTATAGCATCATCTACCTTTTCATAGCCACTCCAAGCTACACAAAAACCTGGGACACAGACACCTCACTATGTAGGCTTTTATTCCTTACTTCTAAGTTCAGTCAAATTTGGGGGCAGGTTGTTCTCCTGGACTCTCAGAAGGAGAATGGATATTAGATTCAGCTGTCCACTTTTCTAAGGAATCTGATTCTCTGAGGTCACATATGGGGAGGGGGCTTCTTACTTCAGTTAAAGAAAGGACAACTACCTTTTTTGTGTCACAGGCTCTGTGTTAGCATTTTGCCTGTATTATTCTATTTATCATCCTAAGACTCCTTCAAGGGAGGAAATGGAGGCATGGAGATGGCTCTTAACTGCTGTATTCATTTGCTCGTACTGCAGGTCCCCATTCTCCCAAGTAGAGGGACTTTGATGATGTTTTCTTGCTCCTGCCTCTGGGAGGATGTAGGTTGGAGACACTTTTAGAGAACAGAGAGTTATCTGTTTTACTACAGATGAGGAAAGTGAGGCATGGGGACCACAGAAAGAACAGTAATGAAATAAATGAGACCACAGATGGTGCTGGTGCTGTTACTTACTACTTCCTTGTATACTTGGGCAAATTTCTCCGAGCTTTCCATTCTTTAGTATAAAATAAGGATAATGCTTGTATTTGTTAGTGTTTCTAGCCAGAGACCACTAGAATCAATCTGGTTTCTAGTTGAAGTCTATTCTGCTCAGCTCAGTCCCTCAGCGCATCTGACTCTTTGCAACGCCATGGACTGTAGCCCACCAGGCTCCTCTGTCCATGGGATTTTTCAGGCAAGAATACTGGACCAAGTGGCCATTTCCTTCCCAGGAGTAGCTGTCACTCAAGATAGGGGAATGTCTGGTCATTTTGGTTGTTCCTATAATTTAGCTTGTTTTGTCTGTGTTCAAACAATATTACCAAATGTCTTATTTTTGTCCTGATATTTCATGGACATAGAATGACCTTGTCTGATATTGAGGTTCTGTTTAAATGTTAATACTGAGCAGAAGAATATTAGGCCACTGTGGTGCCATGGCAGGTCTTGGAACTCAGAGGCTGCTTTTTGCTTTGTCTATCAATCCCATCATGTGATCAGAAGAAAAAGTTATTTTTAAAACTGATTTGCACAGGTATTGCCAGAGTAACTTTTACCAAAGTCAGATCTGATAGCAGTAACATTAATACTGTGAATATATAACAAATTTTATTTTTACTAAAATTATTAATTTGTAACAGTGCAATAGGATAATGCCTTGGTGTTAATGAAAGGAGACTGGCTTAAGTAACTCACTGTGCTGCTGTGTGCTCTTGGGCATGCCATTTCATCTCCCTGAGACAGTGGTATGTTGGGGAACTGGCTGCTATTTGCAGAGACCTCATATGTTTGGAGTCAGGGAAACAACCTAGACTTACTCTTCTTTATTATTTGTGTCTGGGGTGAGGTTTGAACAGGGGACTATTGTATTCAGGACAGTGCACTGGAATCCCTTACCACTTCTCTGCATTTTCAGAATCCCTGGCATATTCAGGTACTTTATACAATGGATTGTGACAGGAGAGTGTCTTGTCCCAACCCAATCCTGCCACTCACGTGCTGTGTGTCCTGGGGCAAGCCATCTGCAATTTCCTCACCTGAACAGGGGCACCAGGCTACATGAGCTTTTTGAAAGAGTTACCAGTCATGAGTACGAAGAGTTCACACAGTCACGGTCAATGATGTCCATTTTCCACCAAAGTGTTTTAGTCCAGAAGACTTGTCTACCTACATTTCCTCACTACCTACCCAAATGGAAATTTGTGTGTGAAATACTGATCATTTCTCTGTTATAAAATCAATCAGAAAGCCTAGTGACAGCTGATTTTCTTCCCTCCAGAGGCAACTGCAGGCAGAGTAGGAAATGCAGGACTTCTGTGATTTACTCATGGGGCCAAGACAGCTTTTTCCAGGCTGGCACTATATTAGTCAAAACTCAAGGCTCATCTTCTTGTCTCCCAGTCAGACTATTATTTTTATTTCCCTATCATGATATAAGATGTTAGAAGAGACTCATAATTATATAAATAAGCCTCATCATCAAATAGACTAACAGGAGTTTTATTATATCCAGTCTCTTCAATGACTGTGCACTTGGAATGAGGATGAAATGGGAAATTCATCCTCTTGACTATTCATCAAATACTGATGGTTTTCCCCCCTAAAACTTACATTTCTTAGTGTAGGAAAGCAGCAGAAAAGAAAATTAGTAAGATAATATGCTTTCTAAGAGGATAATAGACAATAAAGGCCGGAAAATCCCATGCCAGGTGGTGATGAGTGTTTTGTAGAAAGAGAGTGATGGGGATACAGGAGGCTGTAGAAGTCAGGGAAACACTCTGTTATAAGGAGGTCTTGAGCAGAGGCTGCCAAAAATGAGCCTGGTGCGTTTGAGCAGCAGCCAGGACCAGGGTGGCTGGAGCTGAGTGGGTGAGGGGAGGGGAGTGGAAGGGGATGAGGCGGAGAGGCCGTGGGGGCAGGGCGTGAGGAGCCTTGTAGGACTTTATAAGAATCAGAATTTGTCTCTGAGAGAGCTGGGAAATCATGAGGGATTGGTCATGGGGACAATGGGATGAAAGTGTTACTTACTCGATCGTGTCTGACTCTCTGGGACCCCACGGACTGGAGCCCGCCAGGTTCCTATCCATGGAATTCTCCAGGCAAGAATACTGGAACGGATTGCCATTCCCTTCTCCAGGCGATCGTCCCCAATCCAGGGATCCAACCTGGGTCTCCCTAATTGCAGGCAGATTCTTTACCTTCTGAGCCATTAGGGAAGTCCAACAGTAGGATAGGACTTCAATTTTAACAGGGTCCCTGTAGCTGCTGTGTTGAGAGTGACCTCCAGGGAGCAAAAGACAGAGACAGAGGACCCTGGGCAGGCTGCTGCGGTGGCCCAGGTAAGTCAAGATGGAGTGTGTACCTGTGTTGATCCCAGGGTCGATCTCAGTTCTTTTGATAACATGAATGATTTCTCTGTTGAAGTACTATGCATTACTATGTAATGCATCATCACAAATCATGATGCATTAAATCTTTAGACATTTATGACTGATTCAACCTCTAGCTCCTCTTCCCACCCTGAGGTGTGGAAGCAGGGGAAGGGGAAAGGGGAAAAGAAAATTCTGACACTCTAATTAGGTGTTGCTTCCCCAGGCAACAAATCCCCATTCTTGGGTTACGTTGAGGCTTTACTAGTCATCTCCTTCACATGATAAAAGACTCTTTGTTGCTGTCATCTCTCAGGAAAGTCCAACTGTGTGTTGGGAGCTCTGTGCCAGGAATGGGATGAAGACCAAATTAGTATTTCTTATGAAAGTTGCAGTATCAATATCCCTCAATATTCCTTTACACCGTTGTCCAAGATGTAACCAAAGTAAACACACTGGTGTGTTTTCTTCCATGCATTTCTCCATTACTGCATGATGCCTTCACACATTCATTTCAGGGTGGAAACTGTCAACCACATACACATGTACAAAAAATTGTATTATAAACCCGTGGACTATTGTCTAGCTCCAATCATTATCAACAAATGGAGAATATTCTTAAACTGTATCCTCCTTTTTGATGCATTTGATGCCAATCAGTGGCATCATGACAATTCATCTATAAATTTTCAGTAATAATATGGAATTATTTATGATATTACCCTGTCATTATCATGACTAACCATATTAATAATAATGTCCTGGAAAGGAGGGTATCAAACAGCCATTTCATATTTCACACCCCTACTACTCTCTATTGCAAACAAACTGAGGATTTCAGTTGTTCATCTTGCAGACTGAGCTGTGATGACCATCCTCCTATCTGACCCTTCCATGCCTACATCCCCACAGCCTAATTTCTGCCTTGACCTCCATACAGGGATTCAAGCAAGGCCAAAATAATCAAGCACTTCTACATTGCCAAGCCCAGGTTCTGGAAGACGTTTTTACATGGCAGCTGCAATGCTAAAAACAGCAACTTCAAGATCAGAGAGAACTGAGTGAGGACTTGTGATAATGCTATCAGGTCCTGGGGAAAGACAGAGGGCAGGGCAGGGTGGGAGGGAAAGGAGAAAGAGATGGAGCTCAGGGAACTACACACCCCTCACAACACCCCAGTGACTTTTTCCCTCGATGCCTCCCTGGAGAAGTGGCTGTAGTATCCATGGACTAAGCATGTCTTCCACGGTCCAGTGTGGCAAAAGGTCACCCCTAGAAGCCTCATCATCATAATTGAATTTTACACACTTGCTCCCATTTTTCAGATGGGAACACTGAGTCAGTCACTCTGCAGAGCAGATCTGGAGTGCTCCTCAGTGCCCCACCTCGGCCTGGAAAATTCCCTTGCTTTTTGTTGGTTATCCTGGTCCTGGGATGACTGTGGTTGTACATTTCTGGGATGGTCTAGGGCCTATCAGGATGCACAGTGTTCAACTCTGGGACTTCAGAGATGTCAATCAGCAAGTTCCTTCCCTTTTACAGGGAACCTGTGAACTGTGCTCCGCTGAGATGCTGAAATACGAGGAGGAGCCACCCAGGGCTGTGTTCTGGCTGCTTCTGAAAACTTTCAGCCTCTGTCTTTTCCTTCTCAACCCTCCCCTCCTCAGCAGAAATCTTCCTCTTTCCTTCCCCCTATGGGCCTGCTTGCTTTAGTTCTGTCTCATCCGGTTGTCTCTAAGCACCATGAGAGCAAGGCTTCTCTTTATTCCTAGAAGATCGTGTGGCTCCTGGCACAAAGGCCACAGTCCATGAACAGGAGGAAGGAAGGAAGGAAGGCAGGAGCAAAGCTCCACATGACTGGAGTGTCTACAGAGCCTGAGGTTGAATCCAGGATCTTATCCTACTCTTCTTCCTCACTGCCTCCTCACCTTCAACCTCTACTCTACCATCACCTCCAGAACCTTCTGGAACCTGAGTGCCTGGAAGCTGCCCCTCCTCCCACAGCCAGAACTTCTGGGACCCATCTCTTTTTCTTGACAAATATGATTTAATACTCATGAAGTCATGCGCCAAATCTTTGACAGGTCATCTATGTTAATATTAGATAGTATTGCCTGGGTGTTGTTTGTGTTTTGGTGATATCCAAGTAACCGGGGACACATGACTAACAGTTTTTGGCATGTGTCTTCCTCCTGTTTTTAACCTATAATTCCTCCAGCAAGTCACTTTTCCTTGCGTGCATGTTAGTCTTTCAGTCATGTCCGTCTCTTTGTGATCCCATGGACTGTAGCCCTCCAGGCTTTTCTGTCCATGGAATCCTCCAGGCCACAATATTGGAGTGGATCTCCAGGGGATCTTCCCAAACCAGGGATCGAACCTGGATCTCTTGCATTCCAGCTAGATTCCTTACTATCTGAACCCACCAGGGAAGCCTTAGCTGCAGTTCTGTTTCTTCATCTCTAAAATATGAACATTGAAACTTAACTCCTAAGATGGTTAAATAATAAAAAGCGACTTTTCCCTTGAACATATACTGTGAGTCCACTCTACAGGTCATAAAGTTAAGTGCCCTCCAGTGAAGGGAGTGAAAGACACTCAGTGTGTCCGACTCTCTGCAACCCCATGGAATTCTCTAGGCCAGAATACTGGAGTGGGTAGCCTTTCCCTTCTCTAGGGGATTGTCTCAACCCAGGGATCGAACCCAGGTCTCCCACACTGCAGGTGGATTCTTGAACAACTGAGCTATCAGGGAAGCCTCAAGTGCCCTGCAGGCTAGGTGAGTAATGGGGATGGGAGGAGTTGGAGTAGGAGTGGGAGCAGGGGGACAAAAAGGAACCTCAGGGATTATGGAAACTGGAGAAAGCTTCTCTCCTGAGAAGAGAGCCACTCTCCCTCAGCTCACGGCTTTCAGAGCACGGTCCGTTGAGCAGCACCCTCAGCCCCAGAAACCTGGTAGATGCGGACACTGAGGTCTCACCCCTGTCCTCCCAAATCAGACCTCAGAAAGTGGAGTGCTCAGATCTGTGTTTGACCACATGGCTAAGGGATTCGGGTGCTCAGTCAAAGGTGCGATCCACTGCCTTTGATAAATTTCAGGACTGTGTTGTTGGCAGATGGTTTACTTTTTCAAACAATGCTAGACATTCATTTTTGGTAAAATTCCCACTATTAAATCCTGGCAAACCTTTCAAAATTGTGAAATGTACTGTGTGGGCTTACGATCATTTATATATTCTAGCCAGATGGGCAATCTTTTGTTGATGCTCTTCCTTTTCATACTTAAAATAATCCTTATAAAACAGTATTCACGACTTCCCATTTAAGAAGGAAGACTCTGTAGGTCCAAAATGTGAGGTGCTATGATATCACTTAGTAAGAAAGTGTTTGCTCATGACTTGGATATGAATGTCCCTCTCAGAGGGCACACACAGTACTCTGAATATCTGAACATCTTCTGTCTTCCCCGATACATTTCATCCATTTCACCATGTGGCCTTAGACAGCATGGGATCCAAGAATCTTCTGCTTCAGAGGGAAGAACTGCAAAATAGAAGCAGAGATAGGATCTGGAGTCCCACAGTCTTGGATCTTTATCCAAAATACAAAACCTGTAATGTTCTTGCCTTGTTTTTTCTCTGAAGATGCCTGCAGAGGCTGGGGAGGTTTGTAATTAGAGACCTCGGTCATTCATGAGCTGGAAGGGACAGGGGAAGGGAGGCTGAGCCCATCAGGGAGTGTCTAACCTGGACTGGAGTGAGGAGGACCAGGAAAGGAGGATGTTGGAAGATGGACACATGAGGGAGGAGGGGGTGGAAAAGAGGAGTCTCTGCTGTTAGGAGAAGGCTCTGCAGCTGCCTGGTCTCAGATGGACAGACTGAGGGGAATAGGGGCAGCGCCAGAGGGCCTCCTGAACCAGAATTTTGCCACCTGCAGGGCGTGTGTTCTGAACAAGTGGCCTTACTTCTCTGACAAAATGGGATGAGAGTCCCAGATGCTGTAGGACTGACCTGAGGGTAAATGAAATCATGCATGGATGAATGTCTCAGGAGAGAGCAGACCCTCCACTCACAGCTGCTTGTTTGGTGAGTCACGGGCTCCCGAAGCCCTTCTGTCCTGGGGCAGCTCAGTATTGAGAGCTCCTGCCCTTCTCCAGGGAAAGGGTGTCTGTGCAGGAAGGCAGCCCCTGTGTCCTCTCAGCTCATCACCCAGCTCTGTGCCTGCTTGACGTTTGGCTGGACTTGCTCCTGGGGCTTCTGGGCACTGAGCCCAGCTCCCTTCTCCTTGAGCCTGGGGTGGAGCACAGGGTGTGTGTATGTGTTAATGGAAGAATGTTTGTGTGTGAGTGACTGAGTGCATGGGGGACTTGTGGTAAGTGATTGTAACTGGGAGTGAATATATAGGAGTGAGTGAAGGGAATGTGGGTGTGTTACGCCTCACGTGTGCACCATAGTTTTTCGCCAACAATGCAACTGAGTGCATGTGTACAGACTCTGAAACCAGAACCCTCACTTCAAATCCTCTGTCTCCATTCTATGACTTTAGGCAAATTACTCTATTTGCTCTCACCTCAGTTTCCTCCTCGGTAAATGAAGAAATGTCAGTAGTTCCTCACCCCCTCTTTCAGGATTTTTGCAAATTATTGGAGTTAATATATGTCAAGTGCTTAGGATAATGCTTAACATATAAAATGCTATGTTGTTACCTGCTGTAATTACTTATTGCTATTGATATTACTAGTACAAGGGACTTTGACATCTCAGGGAAAACAAACGTCCGTCCGTTGTGTCAGTTGCTTCCACAGCGACCTCATGATGTGGGCAGCGCTGATGTCATGTGACACCTGAAGACACGGACTCTGGGAGATTCACATGCTCAGGCACAGAGTTAGGAAAAGGCACAGATGGTACTGGAACTGAGGTCCTGTGACCCCAATGCCACTGGAGGAGAGAGCAGGAGGAAGGGGAAGTTGCAGCGGATCTTCCAAGGTCCCTGGAGTTCCACTCAGGCAAGGCACACTCCTAGTTGTGAAAACAGATTGAGGGATGGCAGGTGGTCATGCTGTGCAGACATGGTCAGCTCCCTACCCCTTCCCTGCCTCTCCCCTCACTCCTTTTTCTACCCAGAAGATAGGGTGGCTGCTCAAGCAGAACATTACCTTCTGCAGCTGAGCTCCGTGTGGACCAGTGGCAGGTAAAAAGCAAGGGTCCACCCAGTGGAGAAGCTGTGGCAATGGGTGCACAAAGGTGTGCTGTGTCACTCCTGTCTTCTAAGATAGGTGA
This sequence comes from Antilocapra americana, assembly GCA_007570785.1. Classification (NCBI taxonomy): domain Eukaryota; kingdom Metazoa; phylum Chordata; class Mammalia; order Artiodactyla; family Antilocapridae; genus Antilocapra; species Antilocapra americana. The sequence continues at coordinate 8,781,377 of ML662452.1, forward strand.
GGTGGGTGGAGATGGATGAAGGGTGTTGATGCCAAGATGTGATGATGCCTGCAGGAGGCTGAGCTCACACAGTGGTTGTTGTTGGTGAGCTAGCATAGTGCTGATATCCTATCCATTCTTTGACCAGCTCTCATCCACTCACTGACTGTCTGTCACATGCCATGCACTGCTCTAGGTGCTAGGATGCTCCCTGAGTGACCATATTGGAATCACGATCTGTGTTCACAGGAGACCCACAGGCAGAGTCAAGTCTGAGAAGTGCTGTTACTTGGTATTTGGCCCCAGCAATCAGAAACAGGAAGTCAGGTGGAGATTGCACAATAAACAGGACTGACCAGCTCCTCCCCTTCTTCTCTTCCTTCCTCATTGCCTTATCTCACCCTTGGCCAGGATATTAAAAGCTCAGTCCATCCTCAGCATCCTCAGGAGCCCTCCTGCAGGTCCACAAAGATGAACCGACTCTGCCTCTCTGCAGCCCTTCTAGTCCTCCTGGTTATCCTGGTGGATGGCATCTCAGAGGATATTAACAACAGCTATGGCCACGGTATGTCTGGGTTCACCTCTCCTCTGCACACTGGAGGGAAATGAAGGGGGTTCATGGAAGGGGCGGGGGGCATGGGTTGGGGGGGTTGCTACCAGTCCTCTCTGGATTTCTCCTGGGAAACTGGGCAGTTTTAACTCCAAGAACATTTCACCACTCTCAACATGGAGAAAAATGAAAATTAGGATTAAAAGAATATATATCCAGGTAAAGTACCAGATCAGGGATCACCTCCCTGAGCCTCTATTCCTGATCAGTGCAGTGTCTCTGATTCTCACCGTAGGGTAATAAAAAGATATATATTTGATCCTTGACTGATTCATGAGCCAAGCCTTTTGAACCTCTTGGAATTCACTGTTTTTCATAGGTCATGAGATGAATCACGGACAGCAACTGACGATAACTTCAGAACCGCACTTAACTCCAAAGCAAGACAAACACGGATTTACAGGTTAGAATTTTCACCAGCCCCCATGACAGCATTTCTGGGGAGAAGGGAGGACACCGAGACTCAATCAATCACCAATGGCCACAGATTAATCAATATGCCTTTGATTGGAAGCCTAAATAATAAATCCATAAGCACTGGTGTTTAGAGAGATTTCAGGGTGATGAACACAAGGAGGTGATGTGAGGGTGCTGGGCTCACTGGGGTATGGAGGCTCCACACACCTCCACTCTGCCTTTGCCCTACATGTCTCCTCCATTTCACTGTCCCTGAGTTTTATTTTTTATAATAACCTGGGTATAATGAGTGGGGTGTTTCCTGAGTTCAGTTGCTGGTTCTATAGAGTTACTGAACATGGAAGTCGGGGTCATGGAAGCTCTGATTTTCACCCAGTGGGTCACAGCACGAATTATTTGAGATCACATGACTCACATCTGAACTGAGGACAGTAAGAACCCTCAACCAACAGGATCTGCACCAAGTCCACCCATACACTATCAGAAGTAAATTGACTATCTGGCCCCCAGTGGGTGTTTGGGGAATTGGTTGGTGTTGGTAGAGACATCACACATTTGGTGTCAGAGAAAAACTCAGACTCACTCTACGCTTTGATTTGGGGGCTGAGGTGAAACGTGGGCACAGGGGAGTAATGAAAATACCTAGAAACTCTTACCAGTTATGTGTATTTTCAGAGTTCCTGGCCAAGTCAGGAAGTGTATCAAGTGGGTTGTGACTGGACAGTACCTTGTCCTGACCCTCCTACTACCATGTCTTGTGTCCTGAGGCAAGTCATCTGCAGTTTCCTCATCTGAACAGGAGTACATGTTCCATGGGTTCTTTGAAATGATTACCTGTCAGAAATATAGAATTTGATCACATTTCATGACCACTTTTGTCCATTTTCTACTTAGATGTGTTAATTTTGAAAAAGTATGTCTGAGTACCTTCCTTGGGCAAGAAAGAATATTTAAGTATCATGTAATGACATTTCTTTATTATTAAAATGAATCAGAAAGATATAGGACCACTGAGCAGAGCAACATCAGGGAAAGGTAAGAAACACAGCCCTTGCGTGGTTGGCTTGTGGGGCCAAGGCTGGTACCATATTAGTAAAGTTTCCAAACCCTTTCCCTTGTCTCCTTTGACTGTTATTTTATTATCTGCTTTTGATTGTTTTCCTGGTTCTTGGTCCAGGCCTTCTCAAACTCTTGAAATTTACTGTCTTTCATAGGTTATGAGTTGACTTACAGAAAACAACATGAGAAGAATTCAGGTACGGACTGGTCTAAAAAAAATTTAGACCATCTTGGAAAGGTTTGAACCTTCAGTCCCCTTCACCATGCCAGGACCTCTGGGGAGAGTGGAGGATATTAATTGGAATCAATTATCAACAGCTGACAATTCAATGAATAAGCCAATTTATTGAAAACTAAATAATATACATAAACACTGGGGTTCAGAGTATTTTCAGGGAGATGAACACAAGGAGGTGATGTGAGGTGCTGTGCTCACATGAAGGCTTCACATGCTTCCACTCCCCCTTTGCCTTAAACATCTCCTCTTTTTCTCTGTCTCTGAGTTGCCTCCTTCCTAAATTTCTGGGAAAAGTAAGTGAAGTTCTTTCCTTAATTCAGTCACTGGTTCTGTTGAGTGATTGAATGGACGAGGGGTCACGGTACCTTCGACTTTTAGCCAGCTGGTCACAAGTGTGAGTTATTCAGGATCATGGGGCTGGCATCTGAACTGAGGACAGTCTTGAGCCCTCAGTGTTCAGAGTCTGATGTGCCTGATCATCAAGTAGATTTTTTTTTACTAAAAGGAATTCAGTCATATTCATTGTATTCAATGACTGTGCACTTGCTGAGAGAATGAAGATGGAAGTTACTAAGCCCCTACAAAGCATTGTTCTTGGGGTGGGGAAACAGCTGTGAAAAAAATATGGCAAAATAATTTGCCTTCTAGGAGGGAGACATCACATACCAAAAGACACTTTTATTATTTTCATCATATAAGAAATACCAACATTTTTAGGAACTTAGTGTTAGGAAAAGAATTAAAAAAAGACATATATTTCTTCTTATAATCACAATATCAGCATATCATTATTCAATTTATAGAAACCTCCTGAGATATCCAAAGTAAGCACACTGGTATGTTTTCTTCCTGCCTTTTCCCATTATAGCATGTTTCCTTCACATTTTTTATTAATGGTGGAAAGTTTTTAACATGCACATAAGCACAGAGAATAGTATTATAAAACCCAGGTATCCAGACCCAGTAATTACTGACCGATAGCAAATATTTTTCACCTATGAGCTCTTTTTCTTGTTTTAGAGTTGTGGGTTTTGTTTTGAGCATTTGTGCATTTATTTTTGGCTTCCCAGGTAGCACTAGAGGTAAAGAACCCACCTGCCAGTGCAGGAGATGCAAGACACCTGGATTCGATCCCTGGGTTGGGAAGACACCCTAGAAGAGGGCACAGCAACCCAGTCCAGTATTCTTGCCTGGAGAATCCCCTGGCCAGATGAGCCTGGTGGGCTACAGTTTGTAGTGTCGCAAGGAGTCCAACACGACTGAAGCAACTTAGCATGTGCGCACACACACACACACACACACACACACACACACACACACACACACACATTTATTTGGATACATTGGGTCCTAGTTGCAGGTTGAAGGCTCAGTAACTGTGGCCCACCGGATTAGTTGCCCCATGGCATATGGGCCCTTAGTTCCTTGACAAGGGATTGAACCCAGGATTCCTTAGTTGGAAGGAGGTTCTTAACCACTGAACCGCCTCGGAAGTCTTATAGAACTTTTAAGACTAATCAAAAGCATTATACCAATTTTCCTGAAAATACTTCAAGAGAAAATATATATCTTTGAACATGATTACTATAGCATGTTACACCTAGCAATGTTCGTAATTCTGTCCCAGAAAGGAGGTTTTCAAATGGCCTTCTCAATTCGACCATCCCCCACAACTTTAACATTCTCTATTGCAAACAAACAGACCGTTCTAGTTGTTAACCTCATATGGAGTTGTGATGACCATCTTCATAACTAAGCCACTGCCCCTCTCATTCCAGCAGCTTCTAAGCCTGCCTTCTGCCTGAAGCCTAAATTAATAGGTCCCTGCAAGGCCAAGAAGATCAGGTTCTTCTACAATGCCAAGACCGGGCACTGCCAACGCTTTATATATGGTGGCTGCAAAGGGAACATGAATAACTTCCACACCGCAATGCAGTGCATGAAGACCTGCGCTCATGCTGCAGGGTCCCAGAGGTAAGACAGGGCACAGGGCAGGGCGGGAGGGGCAGGGCTGGGGACAGGGCTGGAGCTCAGGGGACCGCACACCATTCATCCGGCACAGTGCCTTCCTCCTCGCCGCTGCCAGAAGAGGCTGCAGTGTCCTGTGACACCACACCCTGAGCGAGTTCTCCAGGGAGAGAATGGCAGAAGGGCAACCCCTGATGCCTCTTTGTGGTCATCTCAGCCTGATCCCATGCTCCCCCTTCTCATTTGAGAACACTGATGCAGCCACCCTCCAGGGCAGGTCTGCAGGACACCTGAGCGTCGTCCCCCATCCAGGCCTGGAAAATTCACTGCCTTTTTGTTGGTTTCATATTTCGTTTGAAAATCTAGGACTTATCAAGATGAACAGTATCTAGGTTTGGGGCTACAATAAAGTCACTCAGGAAGTTCCTTTTTGTTTTTTTTTTTTCTCTTGCAGAGGACATTGGAAGAGTCATGCTCCAAAACTCTGAAGTGTGAGGAGGACCCATGAACGTCTGGGCTGTGGCTACTCCTGAAACAGTTCAGTCTCCTCACAGTTCTTCTCTCTACCTTCCTCAGCAGAGCCTGCCTATTTCCTTTCCTCCATGATGCTGGGAAGGGCTTCCCTGGTGGCTCAGATGGTAAAAGCATTTGTCTACAATGCAGGAGACCTGGCTTCAATCCCTGGGTTGGGAAGATCTCCTGGAGAAGGAAATGGCAACCCACTCCAGTGTTCTTGTCTGGAAAATCCCATGGACGGAGGAGCCTGGTAGGCTACAGTCCATGGGGTCGCAAAGAGTCGGATACAACTGAGCGACTTCACTTCATTTTATGATGCTGGGAAAGACTGAGAGCAGGAGGAGAAGGGGACGGCAGAGGATGAGATGGTTGGATGGCATCACCAACTCAATGGGCATGAGTTTGAGCAAACTCTGAGACATAGTAAAAGACAGGGAAGTCTGGCATGCTGCAGCCCATTGGGTCACAGAGTCGGACATGACTTAGTGACTGAACAACATGGGTCCATACATCTTAGTTCTGTCTCATCCAGTTGGGTCTAAGCACCATGACAGCATGTCTTCCCTTTATTCTGAGCACTTAGCACAGCTCCTGGCATGAAGAAGTTCATAATTATGTGAGGAAGGAAGGAGTTCAGGAGGAGCACATTCCTCTTGACCAGAGTAACTACAGAGCCTGAGGTTTGACACCAGGATTGTCGTCTCAACCCACATACTCATGGCATCCTCACCTTCATCCCCCTCCATGCCATCACTGCTCTCCTTGTGCGAGGCCTTGGTGGAATTTCTGGCTCCATTTCTCAGAATCAGTAATGAGAGAAGTCTTTGCAATAAAAAAGCCCCTTTTCCCTATAAAGATCTTGTAGTTTTCCTTTCTGTAGCTTCAAACACTGTGGCTTATATTTCAATAAATGCATTTTCAAAACTAAACTGAGAGCAGTGGAGTCTGTTGTCTTCAACTACAAATGTTTACCAATAGGGTCCATGGAAATGGTGGTCCTTCTCTTTGTTCTGCAGAGCAGTGGGCACCTCTCCTTTCCCAGTCCACAGACTGTGCCCTACTGGGTAGAGGAAGTGAACCCATGATAGCATCATCGACCTCTTAATAGCCACCCCAAGTTACACAAAAGCCTGAGAGACAGACACATCAGCCTGAAAGTTTTTATTCCTTGCTTCTAAGTCTAGGTCAAATTTGGGGGCAGGCTGTCCTTCTGGGCTCTCAGAAGGGGAAAGTGCATAAGGTTGAGTTGTTCATCTTTCTAAGAAACTGATTCCCTGAAGTCACACGTGGAGAGGCGGTGTCTCACTTCAGTTAAAGAGGGGCAACTACCGTTAAGTGTGCCAGGCTCTGTGTTAGCATTTTGCCTGCATTATTCTATTAACTGTCCTAAGAATACTTCAAGGGAGGAAATGGAGGCATGGAGATGGCACTTAGCTGCAGTGTTCGTTTCCTAACTTGGCAGCTTCCCGCTCTCCCAAGTAGAGGGACTCTGATGAAGTTTTCCTGCTCCTCCTCTGGGAATATGTAGGAGGGAGGCACTTTGGGAAAACAGAGTATCTGCTTCATGACAGATGAGGAAAATGAGGCATGGGAACCACAGCAAGTATAGTACTTAAATAAATGGGAACACAGAGAGTGCGGGTGCTGTTATTCACGTTCTTCCAATCTTGGGCAAATTCTCAATATCTCTGACTTTGTTTTCTTTAGTTGTAAAATAAGGATAATGCTTGTAGTTGTTAAATGTTTCTAGCAGAGACCACTGCAAACACTCCCATTTCTAGTTGAACTCTTTGGATTAATAACTCACTGAAAGAAGGAACAGAAGTCATCTTGGAAAACAATATACTGGCTTATTAAGACAATGTTAGAAAGAAATCACAGGATGTGAGCTTGTGCTCAGTGAATTTGGAGAGGGTTTCAGGAAGCTGACTTTGTTCTGGATGGATGGTGTTAGGAATTGAGTAGTTCTCTGACTGAGTGTCTTAAGAAGGGAAGACTAGAAAGAGGTTAGAGTGATATTTGGTCAAGAAATAGAAGTCATTCAAGATAAGAAGATATTTGGTCACATTGGTAGTTTGTGTAATGTAGCTCCTTTGCTCAGTGCTCAAACATGACTCTCCAATGTCCTATTTTTGTCTAGATCTTTCACAAACACAGAATGACCTCATCTGATGTTGAAGTTTTGTAAAATGTTTATGTTGAGCAGAAGAACAGAAGGGCCATTATGGTACCAGGTCAGATCTTGGAACTCAGAGGTTGCTTTCTCTTTCTTGATCAATATCAAAAAGGTGTGATGAGAATAAATGAGATGTGGTTGTTAAATGTTTTGTCCTAGTATTGGCACAGTAAGCGTTTAATGAATGTCAGATCTGATAAGAGTAAGAGTGATACCATAAATCTGTAAGTTCTTTAATTTTTATTGATAGTTATTAGTTTATAAGAGCATAATGAAAATGACTTGAAAAGAGATTGGCTTCAGTAACTCACAATGTTGTGTGATCTTGGGCAAGTCACTTCACCTCTCTGAGCCACAGATTCTTCCTTTGTAAAGAGGATGGGGATATCTGCATTAAGAAATCCTCAGATTTGGGTACTTTGAGAACCATGATGATTTTGCTGCTAATGTGCTTTGAAAATCACAGACCAAAGCAAATCATCTAGAAGCACAGAGTTTTATTTTCCTTTACTCCTGACTGCTCTGAAAATGTGCTGTCCACTGTAGTAAAGAAAAGAACTAATAGCACTGACTGTAGTAGTGTCATCTTCTAGAAGTTTGACCTCAGGAAGTTCCCCCAGTGCCAGAGTGGAGTCCCCATCCCAATTCCAATTAGGTCCCCTTCTTCTTCAGAGGTAACCGAAAGCTCTCTTGCTTCAATGATTGACCTCACCCAGGTCCAGCCCTTCTCTCACCCCACCTTGCCATGATTTGACCCTCTGATCAAAGGAGTTAAGTGTTAACTCTCATAATTACTCATAATTATTTCAAAGGACTTTGACGCTGCCTGGAGAAGAATATATGGCTATGGCCTCCCGCACTTTCAGAACAGCCCCTAGATGTAAAGAACACGATCTCATGTAACAAGTGTAGATGAGGGTAATTTCTGGCCCCAGGTCACATAGACAGGAAAAGGAAGAACTGGGACTCCAACTGAGTTCCTTTGTTCCTAAAACCATGAGTGGAGAGTCCAGAGTTGTAAAGGGCTGGGGTGATAGGTGATCTTCCAAGGTCCCTGAGATCCACTCATGTCAGGAGCTCTATTTTTATTGAAACCAAGTGAGGAGTAGTGGGTGGTCATGCTGTGGAGACACGTTTGTCTCTCTGCTTCCTTTTTGTCCACTTTCTAACATTTATTTTTCCATCCAGAATGCCAGAGCGTGTGCCCTAGATGAAGATGCTCTTCCCCTGGTTCACCATCTGCCTGGACCAGTGCCAAGTAAAGAGCTGGTATCCGTCCAGTAGAGATGCTTCCAAAATAATTGCAGGAAGCCTGATGTGTCACACCTGCCTTGTGAAGTAGGTGAGGCTAAGATGGGGGTGGGTGGGGAGGATGTAAAGACACCTATATAAGGCTTTAAAGAAGGACCTGAGCTAACACACTGCTGATCACCTACCAGTCCCGTGATCTGCTTTCATCCACTCACTGACCATCCATCACGTGCCATGCACCCCTCTAGGTGCTGGGATATTCTTTGAGTGACCTTATTGGACAAAATTCCACCTCTGGAATCACGACCTGTCTTTCCATGAGATCCACAGGCATAGTCAAGCTTAAGAATTGATATTACTGGGCATTAGGCCCTGGGAGGCAGAAGCAAGACCATGGGAGGCGGGGAAATTACACACTGTATGAGACTGACCCTGGCTGCTCCCCACCATCGCTCCCCTCCTTGTCAGCTGTTCTGACATGGCATGTTCTGAGCTGGCATGTGAGCTCAGTCAGCCCCGAGGTTTCCTCCCAAGTCCTCCCACTAGCCACAGTGATGAACTGGCTCTGCCTCTCTGCAGCCCTTTTCATTCCTTGGGCACTTGGTAGATGCAGCAGGAATCAGCCCTAAGGAATGTTCTGGATTCACCTCACCTTTACAGGCTGGGGAGGGGGTGCTGAGGGGAGTTCATGGAAGGGGCTGGGGAGCAGGGCTGGAGTGTGTGCAGCAAACCCTTAGCATTTCTTATGGTAAATTAGGCAGTTTTCACTCCAGGGACATTCCTTGACTCTCAAATTGCATGTTCAGTTTTGAAAAAAAAGAAGATTCTACCCCATCAGTGACTTCATCACTGAGACAATATTCTTAGTCACTGCCTTGCCCCTAACCCTCACTGTCATTTCTTAACAAAATCCATGATCGACCCTTGTCACTGTTCATGCCCCAGGCCTCCTGAAACTCTTGTAATTTTCCGTAGTTTCATAAATCATGCAATAAGTGAAGGATGGGACCTGAGATAGTGTCTGGATGATAGTATCTGCATGGGACTGGACTCCAGAATGTTCCATCAGGTGCTTAGAAGGTTAGAACTGTCAAACCTCTGTTCCTCTGAGGACAGGAGAGGGTACTGATACTGAGTTCAATCATCAATAGTCAATGATCTATCAACTTGCCTACCTCCAACCCTCAATTAAAATCCATAAACATTAACAAAAAATCCATAAACATTGTGTTCAGAGAGCATCAGGGGAGGTGATAACATCAAGAGACTGAGAGCAGGGAGAGTCCCAAGAGGGCTTGGAGGTTCGGCAGCCCCAACTCTCCATTTACCCTATGCTTATCCATTTGGCTGTCCCTGAGTTTTATGCTTTATAATAACTTGAGGCAATAAGTAAAGGGCTTTCCTGAGTTCTGGGAGTAGTTCTAATAAGTTATTGAACATGGGAGGTGGGTTATGGAAACTTCGAGTAAATAGCCAGTTGGTCACAGGTGTGAGTGACTGCAGGACTTGTGATCAACACTTGATCAAGTCCTCAGGGACCCATCCTCACCTTGTGGGTTCTATGCTACCTCTATGGATGTAGTGTCAGAAGTGAACTGACTTCTGAGATGGGCAGTGGATGCTAGGGAACTGGTTGCTGTGGGCAGAGACCTCACATGTTTGGAGTTGGGGACAACACCTAGACTCACTCTTCTCTACCATTTGTGTCTGGTATGAGGGTCAGGGCCATGGGACTGTATTATGTGGGGCAGAGCACTCAGAACCCCTTCCCAGTTCTCTGCATTTTCAGAATTCCTGGCAGAATCATGCACTTGATTTATGGGTTGTGATTTGTATTCATTTGTTGTAGTTCAGTATCTCAGTTGTGTCTGACTCTTTGTGAGCCTATGGACTGCAGCACGCCAGGCTTCCTTCTCCTTCACCGTCTCCCAGAGTTTGCTCAAACTCATGCCCATTGAGTCGGTGATGCCATCCAACCATCTCATCCTCTGTTGTCCCCTTCTCCTCCTGCCTTCAGTCTTTCCTAGCATCAGGGTTTTTTTCCGATGAGTCAGCTCTTTGTATCAGGTGGCCAAAGTATTGGAGCTTCAGCTTTAGCATCAGTCCTTTCAATGAATATTCAGGGTTGATGGCTGTTATTAATACCACAAAGGATTCTGACTTCTCAGGGAGAAGGAACATATGTTTGTTGTGTCTGTTGCTTCCACAGCAACCCATGATATGGGCAGCACTGATCTCATGTGACACCTGAAAACACAGGGCTCTAGGGGATTTATATCCTCAGGTACAAAGATAGGAAAAGGCAGAACTGGTATCAAAACGGAGGTCCTATGACCCCGAAACTCCTGGGAGAGAGAACTGGAGTGGCTGCAGGGAGTGGCTTCAGGCAAACTTCCATGAGGTCCACTCGGGTAGACAGCTCTCCTGTTTGTGAAACCAGGTGAGGATGGCCTGTGGTCATGCTGTGGAGATGAGTTCAGCTCTTTGCTTCCCCTCTGCACCCCCCACCTTATTCCTTATGTGAAGCAGTAAACAGGATTACAACCCAGGAGGACATCACCTTCCCCAGTTAGGTTCCTGCCTGGACCAGTCCCTCATGAAAGGGAGATGTCCATCCAGTGCAGAAGCTGTGACAGTGGTCACAGGAAGGTGACCGGTGTCACACCTGTCTTCTGAGCTAGGTGAGGGGGGTCAGGGCATTGAGGCTCACATGTGATGACACCTACAGGAGGCTAGAAAGGAGGACCTGGGCTCACACACTGCCAATCACCTATACATCTTTGATTCGTTCTCATCCACTCTCTGACCATCCATCATGTGTCATACACTGCTCTAGGTGCTCAGATGCTCCCTGAGTGACCACATTGAACTCAGGGAGTTCATCTATCTGTTGAAAACTCCATCTATCTGATCACAATCTGTGTTTACACAAGACGCACAGGCATAGTCAAGTCTGAGAACTGCTGTTACTGGACATTTGACCCCCTCCAGACAGAAGCAAGAGGTATGGTTAGGTGGGGCATTTCACAATAAGCAGGAATGACTCAGCTCCTCCCCTGTCTCACTCCCTTCCTCATCGCCTGATCCAACCTCTCAGCCAGGATATTAAAAGCCCAGTCCATCCTCAGCATCCTCAGGAGCCCTCCTGCAAGGCCATGAAGATGAACCGGCTCTGCCTCTCTGCAGCCCTTCTCTTCCTCCTGGTTATTCTGGTGGACAGCACCCCGGTGTATGAACACCATACCCAGGACCAAGGTAGGCTCACCTCTTCTCTCTAGACTTGAGGGAAATGAAGGGAGTTCTTGGAAGGGGTGGGGTGGATGCTGCCAACCCTCTCAGAATGTTTCCTGCCACATTGGGTGGGCCTTTTTTTGGTTTTGGCTGTATTATTCTTCCTAGTTCCGGGTCTACTCTCTGGCTGCGATGTGCAGGCTTCTCCTTGGGGTGGCTTCTCTTGTTGCAGAGCAGGGTCTCTGGGCATCTGAGTTCAGTAGCTGCAGTTCACCTGCTCAGTTGCCCCTAGGCATGTGGAATCTTCCCACACCAATGACAGAACCCATGTCCCTTCTGTTGGCAGGCTGAATCTTAAAGCTGGACCATCAGGGAATTCTGAAGTTGCAAATCTTTAACTCCATCCACATTATGACATAAGGAGATATCTTAAAATTAAACACATATGTATATCAAATGGGTTGTGACAGGGCAATATCTTGTCTGAAATCTGCCACCCACGTGCCCTGTGGCCTGGGAGAAGTCATCTACAGTTTCCTCATCTGAGCAGCAGGCACCTGTAACCTGGGTTCTTTGAACATATTGCCAGTCATAATTATAAACTGTTTATTCACATTTCTTGGCCAATTTTGGTCGTTTTCCACCAAGATATGTTCACTTGAAAAGATTTGTCTACCTACTTGCTTGGGGCCAGAAAGCATATATATATATATATATGTGTGTGTGTGTGTGTGTGTGTCAAATAATGGTTATCCCTCTATTATAAAAATTAATGAGAAAGACCTGGAACCACTGAGCAGAGCAACTGCAGGGAAAACAAGAAACACAGCTCTGTGTTGGTTGGCTTGTGGGACCAAGGCTGATACAGTATGAGCAAAGCCGCTAGACCGTTACCCTGGTCCTCTTTTGACTATCATATTATTATTATTATCCATGTTTGATCCTTGTCCTGGTTCATGGCCCAAGATTCCAGACCATTTTGGAGTTTTTATCTTTCATAGACCACAAGATGGTTAAAGGCTTGAAATTCAGTATACTAAAAGGGTTAACTAAGAGAATTTTCAATAACAGACTTAAAGCTTTGAACTTTCTGCACTTCTGGGGAGAGAAGAAAGCACAGAGATTGAGACCAATCAGCACTGGCTGATGATTTAATCAATATGCCTATTTAGTCAGCCATCAGTAAAAATCCATAAATACTGTCATTCAGATAGCTTTTGTGGTGGGAACTAATGGTGGCGTTGTGAGGGTGCTGTGCTCACCAGGGCACAGACACTCCAAACACCACCACTCCCCCTTTGCCCTACATATCTCTTCCATGTCACTGTTCCTGAGTTTTACTGTGTATATTAATCTGAGAACTGTAAGGGTTTTCGTGAGTCTAGTCGACAGGTCTATTGAGTTTTTGAGCATGGAGATGGGGTCTTGGAAACTCTCACTTTTAATCACTTGGTCAGAAACATGAGTGACTCGAGACCACTTGGCTGGCATCTGAAGAGAGGACCTGTGGCATCGGCACTACCTCCATAGATTTGGTATCAGAAGTCAGTTAACTGTGGTTCTCCCGTTGGGTGTTGGGAATTGGATGGTTGGTGGAGAGACCATGTATTTCACATCAGGAAAAAACCCAGACTCACTTTCTGTGATATGAGGGTTCATGTGAGGCTTGGGGAAAGGTGAGCAGTAAAATATTTCTTTATCAAATAATGATTATTCCTCTATTATTAAAATGAATCAGAAAACATGGAGCCACAGAGGAGAGTAACTGCAGGGAAATGAACAAACACAGCTCTTGTGTGGTAGGCTGTGGGACCAAGTCTGGCATAATATTATTAAAGTGTCCAGGCCCTTTCTTGTCCTCTTTTGACTGTTATTTTCTTAACCATGTTTGATTTGTTTCATGGACCAGGACTCCTGAAAATCTTGAAATTTATTCTCTTTAATAGGTCATGTGTTGGTTTCTGGAAAGCAACTGGAGAAAATTTCAGTAAAGGAGCTCCTCCCAACAGCAATACTCCAAGAAGAGAATAAAGGTTTGTATTTTCTGCACCTCTGGGGAGAGGGAAGGTCACTGAGAGTGAGAGCAGTCACCAGTGACCAATGATTCAATCAATAAGCCTATTTCTTTAAATCTTAATATAAATTCACAAATATATGGATCAGAGAGTGTTCCAGGTGGGAATGCAATGACGTGATGTGAAGGTCCTGTACTCCGCTAGGGAATGGAAGCTCCACACACCTCCATTCCTGCTCTGCCTTACAGATCTCCACTTCACTGTTCGTGAATTTTCATGTATATTAATCTGAGAACAGTAGGTAAGGATTTCCCTAAGTTTGGTCACCAGTTTCACTGATTTATTGAATGTGGAGGGATCTTGGGACCTCCACAGTTTAGCTATTTGGTCACAGGCATAAATAAATTTGGACCACGTGACTGGCACTAAAGTGAGGACAGTATTGAGCCCTCAACCTGTGGGAGCTGCATTAACTGCATGGATTTCATCACAGATGCCAGTTGATGGGGGATGCACAGTGGGTGTTTGGGGAATTGGTTAGTGGTAGTAGATACACTACTAGATCATGCATCCAGATCATGTAAAAGGATCTGGAAAACCTTTAGGAAAAGGCAGGTCTCCCGAAAAACTCAAACACCCATTTAGAGGTTGGAAATTCACCACTTTCTTACTAGCACCTCTGGGGAGAGGGACAGGCTCTTGAGATTGAGATCCATCAGCGATGGCCACTAGTTCAATCATTATGACTATTTATTGAAAACATCCATAAAAACTCATATTTATTTGGATTCAGAGATATTGCTGGGTTAGTGATCACCTGGACACATTATTTTATTATCCTGTCAGGAGACTGAATGTTAGAGGGAGATTGACTATTATGGCGATGTGCCGTATCATCAAGGTGATTTTTTTAATCAAAAGAAATTCAAGTATACCCATTCTATTTACTGACCTTGCACTTGTGGAGAGAATGAAACTGAGAGTTTGTAAGTCCCTACAAAGCACTGTTCTTGGGTTGTGAAAAACATTTGGCAAATAGCTTGCTTTCTAGGAAGGAGACAAACAGTAGCAAAGGGGAGAAATTCTGTGGTAGGTTATAAGTTTTTTGAAGTTAGAGAGTGATTCAGAGGAAGGATGCTGTGCTTTTTCTCTAAAGGGTCAAGGACATCTGGGATAAGGAGGGTTTGAGCAGAGGCTGCAGAAGAAATGTGGCTGCTGTGTTTGAGAAACAACTTGGACCAGGGTGGTTGAAGATGAATGGGTGGAGGGGAGGGGAGGGGAGTGGAAGGGAATGAGGCCAAGAGGCCATGGGGGCAGGTCATGAGGAGCTTTGTAGGACTTTATAAGAATCAGAATTTGACTCTCAGAGCAAAGAGTAGTCACTGAGGAATAATGGTGTAAGACTGCATAGGAACAGGATCCCTGAGGCTGCAGTACAGAGAGTGCCATCTAGGGGACAAAGGGCAGAGACAGAGGCCCAGTGAGCAGGCTCCAGCAGTGGTCAAGTGAGCCATGATGAAGTGTCTATCTATGTTGTTCCCTTGGGTCGATTTCAGTTCTCTTGAATAACATGAATGGCTTGCTCTGTTGAGGCCTCTATGGAGGCTTCATTGCCTAGTCATGATGTATTAAACCATTAGCCATTGGAGTTTGTTCAACAGACAGCTCCGTTACCCTCCCTGAGGTTGCGGGAAGGCGAGGGGATGGAGAATAGACCACCAGAAGGGAGGACTGGAGGGTAAGAAGGAAAGGTGGTCATTCCTGTACAATCCAGTCTGGGGTACAAGGGTCTTTCCAAAATCTCCGACTTCACGCACCGGAAGACACTTCTATTGTTCTTCTCACATAAGAAATACCAAGATTTTTAGGAACTCAGCATCAGGAAAAGGATGAAAAAAAAAACCCCTCCATTTCTTCTTATGACCACAGTACTGATATATTAATAGTATCAACATTCAATTTATACAGTCCTCCTGAGGTATCAGAAGTAAACACACTGGTGTGTTTTCTTCATGCTTTTTTCCACTATAGCATGATTCCTTCACATTTTTTTAATTAATGGTGGAAAGATTTTATCATCCACATAAGCGCAGAGAATAGTATTATAAAACCCAGGTATTTAGACCCAGTAATTACTGACACGTATGGAAAATTTTTTTTTTACCCCTGTTATCTCTCTGTGTTTTTGTAGAGTTGTTTTTTTTTTTTTTTAATTGAGCATTTATGCATTCATTTTGGCATGTTGCGTCTTAGTTGCGGGCCGAAAGCTCAGTAGTTGTGGTCCAGCAGCTTAGTTACTCCAAGGCATGTAGGACCTCAGTTCCTTAAAAAGGGACTGAACCCAAGACTCCTATATTGGAAGGCAGATTCTTAACCACTGGACCACAGATAAGTCCTATAGAAGTTTTTGTTCAGTTCAGTTCAGTTCAGTTGCTCAGTAGTGTCCAATTCTTTTGGACCCCATGGACTGCAGCATGCCAGACTTCCCTGTCCATCACCAATACCCGGAGCTACTCAAACTCATATCCATTGTGTCGGTGATGCCATCCAACCATCTCATCCTCTGTCATCCCCTTCTCCTCCCACCTTCAATCTTTCCCAGCATCAGGATCTTTTCCAATGAGTCGGTTCTTTGTGTCAGGTGGCCACAGTATTGGAGTTTCAACTTCAGCATTGGTCTTTCCAATGAATATTCAGAACTGGTTTCCTTTAGTATTGACTGGTTTGATCTCCTTGCAGTCCAAGGGACTCTCAAGAGTCTTCTCCAATACCACAGTTCAAAACCATCAATTCTTTGGCTGTCAGCTTTCTTTATAGTCCAACTCTAATCAAAGGCATTGTACCAATTTTTCTTAGAATACTTCATGAGGAGATATAAATTTTTACATAATTAATATGTTGTGTCATGCCTAGTAACATTCATAATTATGTTCCAGAAAGGAGGTTTACAAATGGGCTTTTCAATTTGACCATCTTCCACAACCCTAACATTCTCTACTGCAAACAAACAGGTGGTTTTATTTGTTGACCTTGTAGACTGAGCTGTGATGACCATCCTCATAACTGACTCATTGCCACTCCCATTCCAGCAGCTTCTAGGCCTGCTTTCTGCCTGGAACCTAAATTCTCAGGTCCCTGCATTACCCCGAAGATCAGATACTTTTACAACGCCAAGACTGGGCATTGTGAGCACTTTATATATGGCGGCTGTAATGCAAAGAAGAACAACTTCCTCACCGAAGAGGAGTGCATTAAGACCTGCGGTCAAGGGGCAGGGTCCCTGTGGTAAGTCAAGGGGCAGGGCACAGGAAGCGGGGAAGGGCTGGGCAAAGAGGTGGAGCTCGGGGACCACACACCATTCACCCTGCACAGTCGCTTCCTCTTCACTGCTGCCAGGAGAAGAGGCCACAGTGTCCTGTGAAACCACACACTAAGTGAGTTCTCCAGGGAGAGAATGGCAGAAGGTCGCCTCCAGAGACCTCTTTGTGGTCATCTCAGCCTAATCACATGCTTCTCTTCTCAGATGGAACACTAACTCAGCCACCCTCCAGGGCAGGTCTGCAGTGCTCCTGAGCGCCTTCAGGCTTGGAAAACTCATCTCCGTCTTGTTGTCCACTGGGTCATGGGGACTATAGTTCCATATTTTTTGGAAAGTCTAGGCCCTGTCACGGTGAATGGTGTCCAGGTCTGGGCTACAATGATGGCACTCAGCAGGTTCTTTCTTTTTGCAGAGGACATGCGAAGAGTGGTCCCCAGAAACTCTGAAGTCCGAGAAGAACCCCTGCAGGACTGAGCTGTGGCTGCTCCTGAAACAGTTCAGTCTCCTTGCAGTTCTTTTCTCCCCTACCCTCC
The DNA here is from genome assembly GCA_007570785.1 of Antilocapra americana. Taxonomy (NCBI): domain Eukaryota; kingdom Metazoa; phylum Chordata; class Mammalia; order Artiodactyla; family Antilocapridae; genus Antilocapra; species Antilocapra americana. Next base: position 8,798,689 of record ML662452.1, read on the forward strand.
TCAGCAGAACCTGCCTATCTCCTTTCCTCCGTGGGTCTACATGCCTTACTTCTGTCTCACCCCGTTGGCTCTAAGCTTCATGAGATCCAGTCTGCCCTTTATCCTGAGCACTAAACACAGTTTCTGGCACCAAGGAGACCATTTATAATTATTTGAGGAAGGAAGGAATGAGGGAGCACATTCCTTGCAACCCAGGCAACTATAGAGTCTGTGGTTTGACACCAGGATTCTTGTCTTAACCCCCATCTTCATGGCACCTCACTTTCATTCCCCTCCATACCATCACTGCTCTCCTTGTGTCTGGCCAAGGTGGTATTTCCAGAATCCAGTCTCAGCATCAGTAATAAGAGAAGTCTTTGCAATAAACAAGCTCTTTCCCCCCACAATGATGTTGCAATTTTCCTTGTGGCTTATATTTCAATAAATGCACATTCAAAATCAAACTGGCTGGAGTAGAGTCTGTTGTTTGCAAATACAAATCTTAAGCAATATTTCAGTTCAGTTCAGTCTCTCAGTCATGTTCAACTCTTTGGGACCCCATGGACTGCAGCACGCCAGGGTTCCCTGTCCATCACCAACTCCTGGAGCCTACTCAAACTCATGTCCATTGTGTCGGTGATGCCATCCACCATCTCATCCTCTGTCGTCCCCTTCTCCTCCCTCCTTCAATCTTTCCCAGCATAGGGTCTTTTCGAATGAGTCAGTTCTTTGCATAGGTGGCCAAAGTATTGGAGTTTCAGCTTCAGCATCAGTCCTTTCAATGAATATTCAGGACTGGTTTCCTTTAGGATGGACTGGTTGTATCTCCTTGCAGTCCAAGGGACTCTCAAGAGTCTTCTCCAACACCACAGTTCCAAAGCATCAGTTTTTCAGTGCTCAGCTTTCTTTACAGTCTAAGTCTCAGATCCATACATGACTACTGGAAAAACTATAGCCTTGACTAGACAGACCGTTATTGGGAAAGGAATGTCTCTGCTTTTTAAGATGCTGACTAGGTTGGTCATAGTTTTTCTATTAAAAGAAAGCATCTTTTAATTTTATGATTGCAATTACCATCTGAGGTGATTTTGGAGCCCCCAAAATAAAGTCAGTCACTGTTTCCATTTTTTTCCCATCTATTTGCCATGAAGTGATGGGACCAGATGCCATGATCTTAGTTTTCTCAATGTTGAGTTTTAAGCCAACTTTTTCACTCTCCTCTTTGACTTTTATCAAGAGGCTCTTTAGTTTTTTGCTTTCTGCCATAAGGGTGGTGTCCTCTGCGTATCTGAGGTTATTGATATTTCTCCCAGCAATCTTGATTCCAGCTTGTGCTTCTTCCAGCCTGGTATTTTGCACGATGTACTCTGCATATAAGGTAAATAAGCAGGCTGACAATATACAGCCTTGATGTATTCCTTTCCCGATTTGGAACCAGTCTGTTGTTCCATGTCCAGTTCTAACTGTGCTTCCTGACCTGCATACAGGCTTCTCAAGAGGCAGGTCAGGTGGTCTGGTATTCCCATCTTTTTCAGAATTTTCCGTAGTTTGTTGTGATCCATACAGTCAAAGGGTTTGGCTTAGTCAATAAAGCAGAAGTAGATGTTTTTCTGGAACTCTCCCGATCTTTTTTGATGATCCAGTGGATGTTGGCAATTTCATGTCTGGTTCCTCTGCCTTTTCTAAATCCAGCTTGAACATCTGGAAGTTCACAGTTCGTGTACTGTTGAGGCCTGGCTTGGAGAATTTTGAGCATTACTTTACAAGCATGTGAGATGATGTATCTCTCTTCTGAAAGAGATGGGAATACCAGACCACCTGACCTGTCTCTTGATAAACCTGTATGCAGGTCAGGAAGCAACAGTTAGAACTGGACATGGAACAAATAGGAAAAGGAGTACATCAAGGCTATATATTGTCACCCTGCTTATTTAACTTGTATGCAGAGTACATCATGAGAAATGCTGGGCTGGAAGAAGCACAAGCTGGAATCAAGATTGCTGGGAGAAATATCAATAACCTCAGATATGCAGATGACACCACCCATATGGCAGAAAGTGAAGAGGAACTAAAAAGCCTTTTGATGAAAGTGAAAGAGGAGAGTGAAAAAGTTGGCTTAAAGCTCAACATTCACAAAACTAAGATCATGGCATCTGGTCCCATCACTTCATGGCAAATAGATGGGGAAACAGTGGAAACAGTGTGAGACTTTATTTTTTTGGGCTGCAAAATCATTGCAGATGGTGACCGCAGCCATGAAATTAAAAGACACATACTCCTTGGAAGGGAAGTTATGATTAACCTAGATAGCATATTGAAAAGCACAGGCATTGCTTTGTCCACAAAGGTTTGTCTAGTCAAGGCTGTGGTTTTTCCAGTAGTCATGTATGGATGTGAGAGTTGGACTGTAAAGGAAACTGAGCACCAAAGAATTGATGTTTTCGAACTGTGGTGTTGGAGAAGACTCTTTACAGTCCCTTGGACCTCAAAAAGATCCAACCAGTCCATCCTAAAGGAGATCAGTCCTGGATGTTCATTGGAAGGACTGATGTTGAAGCTGAAACTCCAATATTTTGGCCACCTCATGTGAAGAGTTGGAAAAGACCCTGATGCTGGGAAAGATTGAGGGCAGGAGGAGAAGGGGACGACAGAGGGTGAGGTGGCTGGATGGCATCACTGACTTGACGGACATGAGTCTGGGTAAACTTCTGGAGTTGGGATAGACAGGGAGGCGGGGCATGCTGTGATTCATGGGGTCGCAAAGAGTCAGACATGACTGGGCGACTGAACTGAACTGAGATGAGTGTAATTGTGTGGTAGTCTGAACATTCTTTGGCATTGCCTTTCATTGGGATTGGAATGAAAACTGACCTTTTTCAGTCCTGTGACCATTGCTGAGTTTTTCAAATTTGCTGGCATATTGAGTGCAGCATTTTCACAGCATCATCTTTTAGGATTTGAAATAGCTAAACTGGAATTCCATCACCTCCACTAGCTTTGTTCATAGTGAATCCTAAGGCCCGCTTGACTTTGCATTCTAAGATGTCTAGCTCTAGGTGAGTGATCACACCATCGTTGTTATCTGGGTCATGAAGATCTTTTTTTGTTTAGTTCTCTGTATTCTTTCCAGCTCTTCTTAATATCTTCTCTTTAAGCCATAGGCTTCATGGAAATAGTGGTCCTTCTCACTGCTCTACAGAGCAGTGGGCATCTCCCCTTTCCTCATCACAGAGTGTGCCCTACCAGGTATAGGAAGCAAACCCTTTATTGCATCATTGACTTTCTCATAGCCACTCCAAGCTACATGAAAACCTAGGACACAGACACCTTGATATGAAAGCTGTTCCTTCCAAGTTCAATTCAAATTGGGGGGCATGCTGTTCTCCTGGACTCTCAGAAGGAGAATTGGCAGAAGGCTTAGTTGTCCACTTTTCTAAGAATATGATTTCCTGAGGTCACATGTAGGGAAGGGGCTTCTTACTTCAATTAAACAAGGGCAACTACCCTTTAGTGTCCCAAGCTCTGTATTAGCATTTTGCCTGAATTATTCTATTAACCGTTCTAAGTGTCCTTCAAGAACGGAAATGGAAGCATGGAGATGACATTAAGTGCTATATTTGTTTCTTTTCTTTCTCTTTTTTTAAAAATTTTCTTTACTTTATTGTGTTGGTTTTGCCATACAAAGACATGAAACCGCCATGGGTTTACATATGCTCCCCCTCCAGAATCCCCCTCCCTCCTCCCTCCCGATTCCCTCCCCCTGGGACATCTCGGTACACCAGCCCCAAGCATCAACTCTGGGCTGGCGATTGATTTCACATATGATAATTAACGTGTTTCAATGCCATTCTTCCATATCATCCCACCCTTGCCCTCTTCCACAGAGTCCACGAGTCTGTTCTATACATCTGCATTCCTTTTGCTGTCTCGCATGCATATATTTGTTTCTTAACATGGCAGGTCCCCACTCTCTCACGTAAAGCCACTTTGATGATGTTTCCCTGCTCCTGTCTCAGGGAAGATGTAGGATGGAGGAGCTTTGGGAAAACAGTATCTTTTTCATGACAGATGGGGAAAGTGAGGCATGGGGACATGTGAGCATGGTATTGTAATAAATAAGAACACAGAGGGTGCTGGTGTTGTTACTTACTATCTTCCAGTCTTGGGCAAATGTCTAAACATCTCTGAGCTTTCCTTTCTTTGGTTATAAAATAAGGATAATGCTTATGCTTGTTAATATGTCTCACTGAAGACCGCTAGAAACACCTCCATTCTTAGTTGAACTAGTTGGGTTTATTACTCACTGCAGTAAGGAACAGGAATCCCCTTGGAAAACAATATGATGTATTAAGAGAAGTTAGAAAGATCTTCCAGCAGGTGGGCTGTGTTAGGTGATTTTGGTGAGGGTTTCATCTGCTCTGGATGGATAGTGTTAGGAAGTGGGCTGTTCCTCACATTGGATATCTTAGTGTTAACTCTATTATAAAGGGAAGTCTAGATAGAAGTGAGAGCTGTACTTGGTCAAGAAGTAGCAGTCACTCAAGACAGGGGGATGCGTGGTCATTTTGGTGGCTTGTATAATGCAACTTGTTGTGTCTGTGTTCAAACATAATTACCAAATGTGCTATTCTTATTTTGGTCTTTCATAGACACAGAATGGCCTTGTCTGATATTGAGGTTCTGTGAAATGTTGATGTTGAACAGGAGAACAGAAGCACCACTGTGATGTCAGTTAAGGCCTTGCAACTCAGAGGTTGCTTTTTGCTTCATCTATCAATCTCATAATATTGTGATCAGAACAGAAAAGATATGATATATGTTAAATCTCTGGTGCAACTCTTGATAAGAGTAACATATTAATAAAGTTCAGCTATGAGTACAGTAACAGCAATACTATGAATATATGCAGAATTGAATTTTTATTAGAATTATTAATTCATAACTGTAACAGAATATGATTCAGTATTAAAGAAAAGAGATTGGCATTTTTAACTCACTATGCTACCATGTAGTCTTGAGCAAGTCATTTTTTTGCCCTGAGCCACAGATTCTTTTTTAATGAAAAGAGGATGATCACGTCTGCATTAAGAAATCCCCAGATTTGAGTCCTTTTGAGAACTGCTGAGAATGCTGCTAATGTACTTTGAACCCCACAGACCAAAGCAAATTGTCTTGAAGCACATAAAGTTTTCATTTCCTTGGCTCTGAAGTGCTCTTTAAAAGTGCTGTCAACTGTAGAATGGAACAAATAGCATTGACTGTAGTAGTGCCAGCTTCTTGAAGTTCACCACCAGAAAGGTCCCCCAGTGCCAGAGTGGAGTCACAGTCTTCCAAACAGGTCTCTTTCTTCCTCAGAGGAACTGAAGCCCTCTTGCTTCAGTGATTGACCTCACCCAGGTCCAACCCCCTTCCCGCTCCACTTTGCCATTATTTGACCCTTTTGTCAAAGGAGTCAAGTGTTAACTCTCATAATTACTCACTATTACTGTTTCAAAAGACTTATACTTGGCAGGGAGAAAAATATATGTCTATGGCCTTGAATGCTTTCATAAGAACCCCACAATGTGAGCAGCAAGATTGCATTTAGCAAGTGAAGACATGGGTAACTTGTGGCCCCAGTTCACATAGTTCTGGAAAAGCAGAAATGGGACTCAAACTGAGGTCCTCTGATTCCAAAACCAGGGAGAGACCGGAGTTGGGGTGCAGGTGATCTTCCAAGGTCCCTGAGATCCACTCAGACAGGCAGCTCTCCTGTTGGTGAAACCAGTCAAGGGGAAGTGGGTGAGCATACTGTGGAGACGTGTTTGTCTATCAGCTTCCCTCCTGCCTTCATGTTTTACTCTTTTTTTTCTACCCAGAATATCAAGGTTTGCTCCCCAGATGGAGATGCTCTTCCTCTGGCTCACCATCTGCCTGGACCACTGCCAGGTAAACAGCTGGTGTCTGTCCAGTAGAGATGCTGCCACAGTGGTTGCAGGAAGCCTGACGTGTCACACTTGCCTTGTGAAGTAGGTGGGGCGAAGTAGGTGGGGTTAAGGTGTTGATGTCAGGATGTAAAGACACCTACCTGAGATAACACACTGCTGATCGCTTATCTGTCCTTTGATTGGTTTCACCACTCACACTGCTGATCACTTATCTGTCCTTTGATTGGTTTCACCACTCACTGACCACCCATCACATGCCATGCATTACTCTAGGTCCTGGGATGCTCCCTGAGTGACCATACTGGGCAAAATTCCACCTGGGGAACTGCAATCTCGTTTTCCACAAGAGTCATAGGTACAGTCAAGTCTGAACAGTGTTGTTACTGGGCCCTTGGCCCCAGCAGGCAGAAGCAGGAAGACTGATTAAGTGGGGAGGTTAAGCATGAACAAGACTAGCTCAGCTCTTTCCTTCTCCTCTCCCCTGCTCCTCATCTGATCCCACCAAACAGCTGGTGTATGGAAAGCTCAGCCAGCCCCCAGCTTTCCTCAGAAATCCTCCTGCAAGGCCACCAAGATGAGTCAGACTCTGCCTCTCTGTAGGCCTCACCACCAGGGGATGAAACCTGCATCCAGGCCCAGGTTAAGTCCTCAATCACCTCTCCACAGGTGGGGTAAGGGGGTTGAGGGGAGTCCATGGAAGGGGGTGGGAAGTAGAGGTGGGATGGGTACAGCAAACCCTCTCTGGATTTATCCTGATAAATTGGGCAGTTTTTCCTCCAGGGACATTCCTGATTCTCAAAAGGTATAATTATTTGTTCAGCTTAAAAAAAAAGTATTCCATCCAATTCCATAAGATCAGGGATCTCATCTCTGAGACCCTATTCCTGATCCCTGTCTTGCCCCTGATCTTCACTGTCATGCCATAATAGGATCTATAATTGATCCTTGTCTGTGTTTAGGCTCCAGGTTTCCTGAAACTTTTGGAATTTAGTGTATATCTGTAAGTCATGAGACAAGTAAAGGATGGGACCTTAGATAGTGGCTGGATGGGACTGGACTCCAAAACATGCCATCAGATGATTAGAGAGAACTATTAACCTCTCCCCAGGGAGAGGAGAAGGTATTGATACTGAGTTCAATCACCAAAAGCCAATGGTTCTGTCGACTTTCCCACTTCCAAGCTTCAATTAAAACTCATAAACTTTGGGTTCAGAGAGCTTCAGAGGAGGTGATAACATCAAGGGATTGTGATGGGGAGAGTCTTGAGAGGGTCTGGAGGCTTGGCACTTCCAACTCCCCCAGTTACCCTACACTTCTCCTTCATTTGCTTTCTTGTCCTGTTAGACTATTATTTCATTTTCCTATCAGATATAAGATGTTAGAGGAGACTCAAAATTATATAAATAGGCCTCATCATCAAATAGATTAACAGGAATTTTATTATATCCAGTCTCTTCAGTGACTCTGTACTTGGCATGAGAATGACATAGGGGATTAATTTATCTGACAAATATTTATCAAATATTTATGGTTTTGCCCCAGAAGGCATATTTCTTGGTGTAGGGAAACAGCTGTAAACAAAACATAGTAAAATAATATGTTATCTAAGAGCCTGACAATGAAGACAGGAAAATCCTATGCCAGATGGTGATGAGTGTTGTAAAAAAGAGAGTGATGGGGATTCAGGAGGCTTAGAGGGTCAAGGAGAGCATCACTACAAACAAAGCTAGTGGAGGTGATGTAATTCCAGTTGAGCTATTTCAAATCTTGAAAGATGATGCTGTGAAAGTGCTGCCCTCAATATGCTTGCAAATTTGGAAAGCTCAGCAATAGCCACAGGACTGGAAAAGGTCAGTTTTTATTCCTATCCCAAAGAAAGGCAATGCCAAAGAATGCTCAAACTACCGCACAATTGCACTCATCTCACACACTAGTAAAGTAATGCTCAAAATTCTCCAAGCCAGGCTTCAGCAGTACATGAATTGTGAACTTCCAGATGTTCAAGCTGGTTTTAGAAAAGGCAGAGGAACCAGAGATCAAATTGCAAACATCCGCTGGATCATTGAAAAAGCAAGAGAGTTCCAGAAAAACATCTATTTCTGCTTTATTGACTATGCCAAAGCCTTTGACTGTGTGGATCACAATAAACTGTGGAAAATTCAGAAAGAGA
>ML662452.1:8833323-8853828 GCA_007570785.1 Antilocapra americana
CAGACTCACTCTCCCTGTGCTTTGGGAGCTCAGGTTCTGTCTGGGGAAAGGGGAGTAATGAAAGTACGACACCTCACCCAGAAGCTCTCAGCAGTTACTGGTATTTTCAGAGTTCCTGGCAGAATAGGATGGTATACCAAATGGGCTGTGACATGACCATATCTTGTCCTGACTCTGCCACCCGCACGTTGTGTGTCCTCGGGCAAGTCATCTAAGCTTCCTCCTATGAACAGCAGATACCTGCTATGTGGGTTCTTTGAACATATGACTGGTCATAAATATACAGGGTTTATTTGCATTCATGGTCAGCTTTTGTTATTTTCCTTTGGATATGTTCATTTGAAATAATTTCTCTACCTATTGCTTGGAGTGAGAAAGAATATTTATGTGTCAAATAATGATTATTCCTCTCATAAAAACTAGTCAGAAAGAGCTGAGAAAAATGAGCAGAGCTTTCAGAACTTGTTCTGGAAACTTTACCCTTGTCCATGTTTGCCTATCCTCTTATTATCCATATGTGATCCTTGTCCTGGTTCATGGTCCAAGACTCCTGAAAACTTTGGAATTTTTATCTCTCATAGGTACCAATGTTCTTGAAGGACTGGGAACCAGTTTACTAAAAGGATTGTTTGACATGATCAGTAATGGAATTTCAGGTTTGAACCTTCTTCACCTGTAGGGAGGAGGGAGGCCACTGAGGTTGAGATCATCATCGCTGCCCAAAGTTTCAATCAATATCCCTGTTGAAGGAAACCTCAACAAAAGTTAAAAAATGAAATAAAACTCCTTAAACTTTGGCATTCAGCGAGCTCAAGGGTGGGAACCAGTGGTGGTGCTGTGAGGGTTCTGTGCTCTCTGGGGCATGAACGCTCACCACACCTCCCCTCTTTCTTTGCCCTCCACGTCTCTTCCATTTCACTGTTTCTGAGTTTTCTTCTGTATATTAATCTGAGGACAACAAGTATAGGTTTTCCTGAGTTCAGTCACCTGTTTGAATGAGTTATTGAGCATGGAGATCAGGGAGGTCATGGAAACTCCCACTTTTCATTACTTGGTCAGAAGTATGAGTGACTCCAATCACATGGCTGGCATGTGAAGTCAGGAGAGTCTTGATACCTCAGTCTGTGACATGGGCACTAACTCCACAGACATGGTATCAGAAATCAGCTGATAGTGGGGTGCCCACAGGGTATCAGGAATTGGATGGGGTTGGTGCAGAAACCGTTTCCTGACTGTGTTTGCAGTCAGGAAAACCCCCAGACTCACCCTGCCTTGTGATTTGAGGGCTCACATGGGGCTTGGGGAGGTGAGTGGTGGAGGTAGGACACTGCACCCAGAAACTCTTATAAGTTTTCTGCATTTTCAAGTTCCTAGCAGAATCAATAGGTTTTGATATGACAGTATCTTATCCTGATCCTGCCATCGATATGTTTGTGTCATGGGGCAAGTCATCTGCAGTTTCCTCATCTGAACAGGGGAAATTTTTTATGTGAGGTCTTTGAACAGATGATGAGTCTTGAATATACACAGTTTATTCCCATTTTATAACCAGACTTGTCCATTTTCCACCACGATGTGTTAATCTGAAAATAATTTCTTTCCTTATTTTTTGGATAATTAAAACTATTTCTTTATCACATCATGATTATTTCTCTATTATTAAAACTAATTGAAAAATGTGGATAGACTGAGGAGGGCAACTTCAGAGAAAGCAAGAAACACAGCCCTTGTGTGGTAGGCTGTGGGTTCAAGCCTGAGATGATATTACTAAAGTCTCCAGGCTCCTTCCCTTGGCCTTTTTCCCTGTCATTTTTTTGTCCATACTTGATCCTTTCCCTGTTTCATGGACTAGGCCTCCTGAAACTCTTGTATTTATTCTCTTTCGTAGATCAGTTGATGATTTCTAGCACACAACTGAAGAACCATACAGTCCAGGAGTTCCCAACCCAAACACTCATACATGGTAAGAAACGTTTTGTATTTTCTGCACCTCTGGGGAGAGGGTAGGTGACTGAGGTTGAGATCAGCCCACAATGGCCAATGATTGAATTAGTAAGCCTGTTTCTTGAAACCTCAGTTCAGTCAGTTTACTTCAGTCGCTCAGTTCTGTCTCACTCTGCGATCCCATGGACTGCAGCACGCCAGGCCTCCCTGTCCGTCAGCAGATCCTGGAGCTGACTTTTTCACTCTCCTCTTTGACTTTCATCAAGAGGCTCTGTAGTTCTTCTTTGCTTTGAAACCTCAAACCTGCATAACTATTGGAGTTCAGAGAGTTTTTGGGTGGTGAATACACAGACATGATGTGAGAGTGCTGTGCTCACTGGGGCATGGAGGCTCTGCCAACCTACAGCCCCCTTCGTCCTACACACTTTCTCCATTTCACTGTTTGTGCATTTTCATGTCTATTAATCTGAGAACAGTCAGTAAGGCTTTCCAGAAGTTTGGTTGTCAGTTCTACTCAGTTATTGAACAATGAGATGTTGTCATGGAACCTCTAAATTTTAGCCCTTTGGTCACAAGCTTAAGTAACTTTGGACCACGTGGTTGGTACTAAAGCGAGGCTGGCTGTGATCCCTCCATGGGCGGGATCTGTACTAACTGCACAGATGTCAAGTTACTGGGGACACCCAATGAGTGGTTTGGGGAATTGGTTGATGTTGATGGAGACACCACGTATTTGGTGCCAAGGGACATCCAAACTCACTCTCTGCTGTGATTTGGGAGCTTAGGTGAGGTTTGCAGACAGGGAAATAATGAAAGTAGGACGCTGCATCCAGAAACTCTTACAAGGAAATGAAATGTTCAGAAACTCCTGGTAGAATCAAGCATTGTATCAGCTGGGCTAGGACGTGATAGTATCTTGCCCTGACTCTACCACCCCTGTGCTCTGTGTTCTGGGGGAAGTCATCTACAGTTACCTCATCTGACTAGGGGAAAGATATAGAAGCATTACTTAACAAATTATAAGTCATGAATATAAATAATCTAATCACATTTAATGACCAATTTTGTCCATTTTTCACCAGTGTGTGAATATGAAGAGCATGATTTTCACCTCCTTTGGTCAAGAAAAATATTGACATGTCAAGTAGTGATTATTCCTCTATTCTTAACATAAGTAGAAAGACATAGGACCTCGGAGGAGAGCAACTGCAGGAATACAAAAACACAGTCCTGGTCTCATGGGATCTAGGCTGAGACAATAAGAGCAAAGTCTCCAGGCCCTTTCACTTCTCCTCTGTTGACTATTATTTTATTATCCATATATTTAATCCATTTTTGATCCCTGTCCTGGTTCATTGTCCAGACCTCCTGAAACTCTTGGAATTTCCCTTCTTTGTTAAGTCATGAGACCACTCAGAGAAAGTAACCTAGGAAATCTTCAGGTGTGAGCTTGTCCTCCAAAAACTCAAACACCCATTTAGAGGTTGGAAATTTCACCACTTTCTTGCCAGCACCTCTGGGGAATGGGGAGACTTTGAGATTGAGATCAATCAGCAATGTACTAACTCAGTCAATATGGTTATTTATTGAAAATCTCCATGAAAATCCATAAATATTTGGTATCAGACAGGTTTTGAGGTTAATGATTACTTATACAGACTACTTTACTATCCTGTCAGGAGACTGAATGTTAGTGGATATTGACCATTATGTAGATGTGCTCCATCATCAAGATGGTTTTTTACAAAAAGGAAATCAATTATATCCATTCTATTTGATGACTGTGGACTGGTGGGGAGAATGAAAATGGGGGTTGTCATGTCCTTTCAATGCATTCTTCTTGGGGTGGAGAAACAGCTGTGAAAAAATGTGGTAATATAGCTTGCCTTCCAGTAGGGAGACAATAGGAAAGAGGAGAAATGCTATGCTAGGTTTAAAGTTTTTAAAAGGTGGAGAGTAGTGTGTAGAAAGGATGCTCCACAGCTTCTATCCCCAGTTTCAGGGAAAGCTTCTGTGTTAAGGAGGCATTGAGCAGAGGCTGCAGAAGTAATGTGCCTGGTCTATTTGAGCAGCAAATGGGGCCAGGCTGGCTGGAGCTGGGTGGATGGAGGGGAGGGGAGTCGAAGGGGATGAGGCACAGATGTCCTGGGGGCAGGTTGTGGGCCTTTATAAGAATCAGAGTTTGATTCTGAGAGAAAAGCGAAGTCACTGAAGACGTGGTCTTGGGAGCAGTGGGATAGGGCTCAATAACAGGATCCCTGAGGCTGCAGTGCACAGACCGTCCTCTAGGGGGCAAGGAGCAGGGACAGAAGCCCAGTGCGCATGAGCAGGCTGCTGCTGTGGTCCACATGGAGTGAGATCTGTGTTGTTCCCTGGATGGATCCCAGGTCTCGCTAATAACATAAATGTCTTGCTTTGTTGAAGTTTCTATGGAGGTTTAATTACCTAGTCATGACGCATTAAATCATTAGCCATTGGAGATTGTTCAATAGACAGCTGCACTATCCTCCCTGAGGTTGTGGGAAGGCAAGGGATGGTGGATAGAAGACCACAGTGGACGGTGGGAATGAAAGTGCCCACCACCCTTAGACAGTCCTTCCTGTGCAATAAGAGCCCATTCTGGTTTACGAGGGTCTTTCCAGAAACACTGACCTCACATACCAGAAGACACTTTTATTGTTCTCATCACATTGGAAATACCAATATGTTTAGGAACTCACTGTCAGGAACAGGATAAAAAAAATGAAACAAAAACAAAGCACGTATATTTCTTCTCATATTCACAATATGAACATATTGATAGTTCAACATTCAATTTATTGTGTCCTTCTGAGGGATCAAAGGTAAAAACACTGGTGTGGTTTCTTCATGCCCTTTTCCATTATAGCACGGTTCCTTCATGTTTTTTTTCCTCTCTTCTTCACAGTGGAATGTTTTTACCATATTCAAAGGTGCACAGAAGAGTATTGTTAAAACCCAGGTACCCAGCCCCAGTAATTATTGACACATAGGGAATGATTTTCACCTGTGACCTCTTTTCGTTGCTATAGAGATGTGTTTCTTCCTTTGACATTTATTTGGTGCCTTTGGTGTTTGTTGCAGGGCACAGGCTCAGCAGCTGTGACCAGCTGACTTAGATGTCCCTTGGGATGTGGGGCTTTGGTTTTCTTGCAAAGCGACAGAACCTCGGACTCCTGCACTGGAAGGTGGATTCTTAACCAGTGGACCCCCAGGGAAGTCCCTTAGAAGATTTAGAGGCTAAGCAAAGGCATTATACCAATTTTTGTTAAAATATTTCATGAGGAGATATAGAAGTGTAGATGATTAATATATCTTGTTACCCCTAGCAGCATTCCTAATTCTGTCCCAGAAATAAGGTTTTCAAATGGCCTTTTGCATCTGACCTTCCTCCACAAGCCTAGCGTTCTCTATCGAAAAGAAACTGGCGGTTCTAGCTGTTGTCCTTGTACGAGCTGTGATGACCGTCCTCATAACTAGGCCATTGTCCTTCCTTTCCAAGCAGCCTCTAAGCCTGAAATCTGCCTGGAGCCTCAATTAAAGGGTTCCTGCAAGGACAAGTTGACCAGGTACTTCTTCAATGCCACGGCCGGGTACTGCCAACCGTTTGTATATGGCGGCTGTGAAGGGAACAAGAACAACTTCCAGACGTTAAGGGACTGCGTAATGACATGCTGCTTAGCGACAGCGTCCTTGTGGTAAGATAGGGGGCAGGGCACAGGGGGAGGGGAAGAACTGGGGAATGAGGTGGAGCTCAGGGGACTGCACAGCAGTCACACCTGCACAGAGTCTTCCTCCTTAATGCTTCCCAGGAGAAGAGGTGGCAGTGTCCTGTGAAACCACACACTGGGCAAGTTCTCCAGGGGTCAGCTTGGCAGAAGGTCAAAGCAAGATGCCTTTTATGGCAATCTGAGCCTAATCACATGCTCCTGCTTCTTATAGAGGAATACTGAATCAACCACCCTCCAGGGCAGGTCTGCAGGGTCCTGAGCTCCCTGCTTGGCATGGAAACCTCACTTCCTCCTTGATGGGCATTCAGGTCATGAGGACGATGGTTTCATATTTTTTGGAAACTCTAGGCTCTATCAAGATGATGCGTGTCCACGTCTGGGCTCCACTGATGGCACTCAACAAGTTCCTTTCTTTTTGCAGAGGACACGTGAAGAGAGGTTCCCAGAAAATGGGACATCCGAGGAGGACCCCTGCAGGGCTGGGCTGTGGCTGCTTCTGAAACTGCTCAGTCTCTCGCAGTCCTTCTTTCCCCTTCCCTCCTACCCTCCTCAGCAGAACCTGTCTAATTCCTTTCTTCTGTTGGTCAACATGTCTAGATCTGTCTTACCCAGCTGGCTCTCAGCACCATGAGAACGTCTTCCCTTTATTCCTAGCACTGAGCTCAGCTCCTGGCTCCAAGGAGACGGTGTCTAATTCTTTGAGGAAGAATGGAAGGACTGTAGGAGCACATTCCCCATGACCAGAGTAACTACAGGGCCTGCAGTCTGATGCAGGACTTTTGTCTTAACCCGTATCCTTACTGCATCCTCCCCTTCATGCCCCTCCCCACCATCACTGCTCTCTTTGTGGGTGTCCAAGGGGGAATTTCGTGCATCCAGTTCTGAGAATCAATAATGAAAGAAGAGTTTGTGATGAAGAAGCTTCTTGACCCCAAAATGATGTTGCAATTTTCCTTTCTGTAGCTTCAAGCATTGTGGCTTATTTTTCAATAATGATGCATTTTAATAAATAATTCAATAATACATTTCAATAAATGCATATTTTAAATTTACCTGACTGGAGTGGAGTCTGTTTCTTGGAACTACAAATCCTAACCAATAGGGTCTATGGGAAGACTGATCATTCTCACTATTCTGAAGACAGTGGGCGTCTCCCATTTCACTGTCCAGAGACTGTGCCCTACTGGGCCTAGGAAGCAAACAAATTACAGCATCACTGGCCTCTTAATTGCCACACCAAGATGCAGAGAAATGTGGGAGACAGACATCTCCACATGAGCTCTCATTCCCTTCTTCTAAATTCAGTCAAATTTGGGGGCAGGTTGCCCTCCTGAACTCATAGAAGGAGAATGAGCATGAGGCTCAGTTGTCCACTTTTCTAAGGAATCCGATTCTGAGAAGTCAGAGGTCAGGAGGGAGCTTCTTACTTTAGCTAAAGAAGGGCAGTTGACATTTAGTATCCCAGGCTCTGTGTAAGCATTTTGCCTGCATTATTCTTGATGCTAAGAATCCTTCAAGGATAGAATGGCAGCATAGAGATGGCACTTATCTGCCGTAATCATGTTCAAACATGGCAGATCCCCACTCTTCCAAGTAAAGGGACTTTGATGATATTTTCCTGCTCTGCTTCTTGAAAGATTTAGGATGGAGGCACATGGAGAACAGAGAGTATCTGTTTCAATTCAGATCAGTGAAGGTTGACTTGGGGACCTCAGCAAGTAGGGTATTTAAATAATAGAGAACACACAGGGTGCTCATGCTGTTACTCACTTCCTTGAATTCTTTGGCAAATTCTCAACATCTCTGAGCTTTGCTTTCTTTAGTTATAAAAGCAGACCCCAGATCACAGAGTTAGCAAAAGAAAGAACTGGGACTCTAACTGGGTCCTCTGTTCTAAGAACCACTGGTGCAGAGTTCACAGTTGTGGTGGGGTAGTGTTGCAAGTGATCTTCCAAGGTGCTTGAGATCCACTCAGGGAGGTAGCTCTCCTGTTGGTGAAACCAGGTGAGCAGCAGTGTGTGGTCAGCTCTGGAGTTGGGGTTTGTCTCTTCCTCCCATTTGCATGTTCCCATCATTTCTTTTTCTACCCAGAATATCAGGGTTTGTGCCCCAGAGAGAGATTCTCTTCCCCTGATATCAGCCTGAGCCAGTGGCAGGTAAAGAGATGGTGTCTGTCCAGTAGAGATGCTGCTGGAATGGTTGCTGAGAGCTTACCTATGTCATACCTGTCTTCTGAAGTAGGTTGGGTTAATGTAAAAGCGGGGGCATTGACACCCAAATGTGATGACACCTGTATGAGTCTGTAAAGGAGAACCTGAGTTAACACACTACTGTTTCCTTACTCGTCCTTTGATCTGCTCTCATCTACTCCAATGTCAATCGCTGCTCTTGGTGCTGGGATGATCCTTGTGTGACCGTATTGCACAACATTCCATCTGTAGCATCATATTCTGTGTTTTCACAAGACCACAAACAGAGTCAAGTTTGAGATTTGGAGTACTTGGCATTTGGCCCCACCAGATACAAACAGGACAGAGAAGCTTGGTGCCCTATAATCCATGCGAATCTCAAAGTCAGAGGAGACTGAATGACTCATCAGATATGCACCAATATGGAGAAGCAGGACAATGGAAGCTGGGGAGATTACATGCCTGACCCAAAATTCTCCATTTCCTCACTCCCCTCCTTCTCACCTGTTCTTACCCATTTGTTGGGATGCAAACTGAATTCTCAGAACCTGTCTTTCTATAGACACCCGTCCACAAGTTCACAAACATGAGCAGACTGTGCTTCTGTGCAGTCTTGCTCCTCCTGGGCACCATGCTAGGCAGCATCTCTGAAGAGAAAACAAGCAACCTGGCCCAGAGTAAGTCCCAGCTCACCTCTCCTCTACAGACCAGTGTGATAGGAGGTGAGTGCATGGAAAGGGCAGGAAGAGGAGTGTGGTGGATGCTGCCAGCTCTCTTTGGATTTCTTCTGAAAAGTGAGCAGTTGTACTCCAGGGACATTTCTTGAGTCTCAAAAAGTGACATTATATGTTTTCCTTTAAAAAAATATCCCATCTCATTTTACAGAATCATGAACTTCATGTCTGAGACTGTCTATTCCTAATCTCTACCCTGTCCTTAAACCCCATTGGGAGGTAGGGAAAGGGGTTCTGGAAGGGGAACACATGTATACCCATGGTGGATTCATGTCAATGTATGGCAAAACCAACACAATAATGTAAAGAAAAAAAATTATAAAAATAAAAAAAAACAAAATAGGATAAAGATCCAGATTTGATTCTTGCAACGATTCATGCCCCAACCCTCCTAAAACATTTGGAATTTATTGTCTTCCTCTAAGTAATGAGATCATTGGAGGATGAAACCTTAGATAGTGTCTGTGTGTGCCTGGATCCAGAACATGCCATCAGATGATTAGAGGTTTAGGTTGATCAGTCCCCAATTCCTCTGAGGAGAGGAGTGGGTACTGATACTGTGTTCCATTACCAATGGCCAAAGATTCCATCAAATTGCCTCCATCCAACCCTCAATGAAAACCCATCAATGCTAGATTCAGAGAGCTTCAAGAGAGGTGATAACATCAAAGGTTTTTAAGGCAGGCAAGTACTGAGATGGCTTGGAGACTCAGTGTTTTCTCCTCCCTCTTTGCCTTATACTTCTCCTCCATTTTGCTGTCCCTGAGTTTTACCATTTGTAACGACTAGAGATAGTATGTAAAGGGCTTATCTGAATCAGTGAGTCATTCTGATAACTTGTTCATCATGGGAGTTGAGTCAATGAATCTCTGAATTTATAGCCAGTTGTTCAAAAGTGTAAGTGGCCCCAGGGCTCGTGATCAGCTCTTGAATTGTGGGCAGTTCTCGGGGATGGAGCCCTCACCCTGTTGTGTCTTGTCACCTCTGAGGATTGAACATCAGAAGTGAATTAATTTCTGGATGCCTAGTGAGTGTGGGAATACTGGTTGCTGTGGGCAGAGATCCCACATGTTTGATGCCTGGGACAAATTCAGACTCTCTCTTTTCTACCATTTGTGTCTAGGTTGAGGCTCAGACACAAGGGACTATATTATGTTGAAAAGAGCACTCAAAACCCCTCACCATGGCAGAAGTGAGAGGCCTTATGATGGCGGGGGAATAGGTTGGGGAGACCACTTCTCTCCCATAAATTCATCATAAGATCATTTGAATGCTGAGCCACTTCCACCAAAACCACTTCTGAAGCCTGGCGAAGGACACCAAGCACCCAAAAAGGTAGCCCATTCTCTTTGAAAGGAGGTAAGACAAAATATAAAAGAGAAATAGAGAAACAAAAGAGTTAGGGATGCAGACCCTTGGCAGGCAGCAAGTCATGAAGGAGGAGAAGTTTTCTAACACCAGGAAAGCCTCTCACTGGCAAGTCTGTGGGGAGTTTTGGAATCTCAGAGGGCAACATAACCACTAGGAAGAAAAAAAACGAACCCCACAAAACATGGGCCTAATCACAACTCCAAGCAGAGAAGTAGCCCAGACACTGGAGTCTACCACCAGTGATTGGGGGGCTGAACAAGGAGGTGTGGGTTGCCTGCTTAGAGTAAAGACCCTGCTAGAAAGGCCTGAGGGTAATCTGAGGGAGCTAACCAGAGATAGAAACCCAAAATGAGGGATAACAAGAGAAGAAAAAGAAAGAAAGAATGAAAAAGAGAGAGAGAAGGAAATTTCCCCTGAAAAGCTCTAACCTAAGGTGCATCCTGGCCCTCTCACAGAATGAAAGATTGAGTGAATGCCAAAGGAGAGTTAGCCTGGTGTGGACCGCCCCCCCCTCCACCTACCAGGTGCAAGATGCAGGGGGGAGACAGCCAGAACTTGAAGGCAAGGGGAAATCTCAGGCCAAGAGATGGCAATCCCCACCAAACTTTGGGCAGGCTTCCAGTTGTTAACCAAGTCGTCCTGGGATCCTGGACAGTTGACATCTACCATGAGAGTCGCAGCCAGAGATCAGCTCCCCAGAGAAGACACATGTCACATCTGAGATGATGTTCTTGCAACACACCCAGAAACTGAGAGAGTGGGACCTGGGAGGTGATTAAGACACACAGCCCACCTAGGACACTGTGCTCCCCAAGCACCTGGTCGCCTGAGCTCCTTGGACCTGCAAGGGCACAAAACGCAAGGCCAACATAGTCTGTGCCTTTGTGGAGTACCCGAGAACCTGAACCTGAGCAGCTTAGACCTGGGAAGGGCAAAAAACCAGAGTCCACTTTGGACAGTCCCCCTGGAGAACAACCTGGAGCCTGAGCAGTGTAGACCAGGAAAGCACACGTGCTTTGAGCTGGGCCAAACCCAGTGTGGTCCATGCACTGGAAGCACTCTCCAGACACGCCAATGATATTTGTTTACAGTGTTCCTACCTCCCACAGCACAACTTAACAATGAGCCTAAATAAGTGACCACCTTTGCCCCCTTGTGTCAGGGCAGATATTAGACACTGAAGAGACCTGCAAACAGAGGAAATAAAAATAAACGAAGAAGAGGGAACTGCTCTGGAAGTCACAGGGGCAACAGATTAAAACCCTGTAGTTAGCATTGACTAAGCTTTGGAAGGGGCCTATAGACCTCGAGAATAACTGTAAGCTGGAACAGGGAACTATCTGAAACTGAATTGACCCTACACTGCACTCAATAGCTCCAGAGAAATTCCTAGATATATTTTTACTATATCATTTGTTAATTAAAATTTTTTATTAAGTTCTTTATTACTTCTTTAATTTTCCTTCTTACAACCTACTATTACCTTGCAAAATAAAGAACCTATTTTAAAAGCAAATTTAATATATATATTTTATAATTTTTGTGATTGAATTTGTTTTGTATATTTATTATTGTATTTTTGAGAGTCTAACCTCTACTTTAGATTATTAGTCTCTGTTTTTTGGTATTTGTTATCAGTTTTGTAGCTTTCAGAATTTTATCTTCACTACCAATTTTTACTGAGGGGTGTGATTACTGGCTTGATTGTTCCCTCCTGTTTTGAATCTCTCTTTTCTCCCCCACGTCATGTCTATTTCCTGCCTCCCCCTTCTCTTCTCTGTTTAACTCTGTGAATCTCTTTGGATGTTCCAGGCTATGGAGAACCCTTATGTAACTGATACTGGCTAGATTGTTCTCTCTTCTTCTGATGCCCCCTCTTCTCCTCCTGGTCACCTTTGTCTCCCTCCTCCCTATTTTCTCCTTGAGGTAACTCTGTGAACCTCTCGGCGTTCCAGACTGTGGAGAGCACATAGGGAATTGATTACTGGCTATCCTGGTCTTGTTCCATTTGACTCCCCCTCTTCTCCTCCTGGTCACCTCTATCTCTGTCTTCCTTCTTCTCTTCTGCCTGTAACTCTGTGAACCTCTCTGGGAGTCCCTTACTGTGGAGAATCTTTTCAACATTAAACTTGATGTTTTATCATTTGAGCTGTATGAGATGTCTTGAGGCTGCTAGAAGATTGAAAATCAGAGGCAGGAGTCTTAAATCCAAAACTTGAGAACACCAGAAAACTCCTGAATCCAGGGAATGTTAATCGACAAGAGCTCATCCAAAAGCCTCCATACCTACACTGAAACCAAGTTTCACTCAAGAGGCAACAGGTTGCAGAGCAAGACATACCGTGCTAATTCTCTAGCAACGCAGGAACATGACCCTAAGCATTAAAATACAGGCTGCCTTTAGTCACACCAAACCCATAGCCACCTCAGAATTCACTAATGGACACTTCATTGCACTCCAGGGAGAAGAAATCCAACTCTACACACCATAACCCCAGTGAAAGCTTCTCTAACCAGGAAACCTTGACAATCCACTAGTCCAACCCCACCCACAGGATGCAACCTCCAGAATAAAGACGAAGTATAAACTTCCAACTTTCAGAAAGGCTATTCCAAACACAACAATCTAAACAAAATGAAAAGGTAGAGAAGTATTTAGCAGGTAAAGAAACTTGATAACTGTCCACCAAACCAAACAAAAGAGGAGGAGATGGGGAATCTTCTGAAAAAGAATTCATAATACTGATAGTAAAGGTGATCCAAAATCTTGAAAACAAAAGGGAGTTACAGGTATATAGATTAGAGGCATGGATTGAGAAGATGCAAGAAATGTTTAATAAGGATCTACAAGAAATAAAGAAGAGCCACTCGATAATGAGTAATGCAATGACTGAGATCAAAAGCACTCTGGAGGGGATCAAAAGTAGAATAACTGAGGCAGAAGATAGGGTAATGAGGTGAAAGATAGAGCAGTGGAATTAAATGAAGCAGAGTGGGAAAAAGAAAATATAATGATAAGAAATGAGGACAACCTCAGAGACATCTGAGAGAATGCTAAATGCCCCGACATTCCAATCATAGGAGTCCCAGGAAAAGAAAACAAAAAGAAAGAGCATGAGAAAATACTTGAGGAGATAATAGTTGAAAACCTCCCTACAATGGGGAAAGAAAT
Source organism: Antilocapra americana (assembly GCA_007570785.1). Taxonomy (NCBI): domain Eukaryota; kingdom Metazoa; phylum Chordata; class Mammalia; order Artiodactyla; family Antilocapridae; genus Antilocapra; species Antilocapra americana. The sequence goes on from ML662452.1 coordinate 8,846,483, forward strand.
AGCCAATAGTCATCCAAGTCCAAGAAACCCAGAGTCTCAAACAGAATAAACCCAAAGTGAAACACCCCAAGATGCAGATTAATCAAATTAACGAAGATCAAACACAGAGAACAAAAAAGGTGCAAGGGAAAAGCATCAAATAACACACAAGGGGATTCCCATAAGGATAACAGCTGATCTTTCGATAGAAACTCTTCAGGCCAGAAGAGAATGGCAGGACATACTTAAAGTGATGAAAGAGAAAAATCTACATCCCAATTTACTATACCCAGAAAGAATCTCATTCAAATATGAAGGAGAAACCAAAAGCTTTACATGCAAGCAAAAGCTGAGAGAATTCAGCATCACCAAACCAACTCATCAACAAATGCTAAAGTATCTTCTCTAGACAGGAAACACAGAAAATGTTTATAAACCTGAACCCAAAATAACCAAGTATATGGCAACAGAATCATACTTATCAATAATTACCCTAAATGTAAACGGGTTGAGTGTCCCATCAAAAGACAAAGACTGGCCGAATGGATACAGAAACAAGACCCCTATATATGCTGTCTACAGGTGACCCACCTCCAAAAAGGACACATACAGACTGAAAGTGATCAGCTGGAAAATGAGATTTTATGCAAATGGAGACAAACGAAGAGCAGGAGTAGCCATGCTCATATCAGGTAAAATAGACTATGAAATAAAGGCCGTGAAAAGAGACAAAGAAGGACACTACATAATGATCAAAAGATCATTCCAAGAGGAAGATATAAAAATTATAAATATATATGCACCCACCACTGGAGCACTGCAATATGTAAGGCAAATGTTAAGAAGCATGAAAGGGGCAATTAACAGTAACACAATAATACTGGGAGACTTTAATATTCCATTCACACATATGGATAGATCATCTAAACAGAAAATGAGAAAATACACAAATTTTAAATGATACAGTTAAACCTAATTAATATGTATAGGCCATTTCTCTCCATAGCAATGAATTTCACCTTTCTCTCAAGTGCACATGGGAAATTCTCCAGGATAGATCACATCCTGGGCCATAAATCTAGCCTTGGTAAATTCAAAAAATTGAAATCATTTCAAGCATCTTTTCTCATTACAATGCAACAAGATTAGATATCAACTACAGAAAAAATATTAAATATACAAACATATGGAAGCTAAACAATACGCTTCTGAGTAACCACAAATCACCGAAGAAATCAGAAAAGAAATCACAATATCCATAGAAACGAATGAAAGTGAAAACATGGAACCTAAAACCTATGGGATTCAGTAAAAGTAGTGCTACGGGGAATGTTCATAGCAATCCAAGCTTACCTCAAGAAACAAGAGAAAAATCAAATAAATAACGTAACCACACCTAAAGCAACTAGAAAAAGAAGAAATGAGGAGCCCCACGGTTAGTAGAAGAAAAGAAATCTTAAAAATCAGAGCAAAAATAAATGAAAAAGAAAGTAAGGATACTATAGCAAAAATCAACCAAACTTAAAGCTGATTCTTTGAGAAGGTAAATAAAACAGACACATCTTTAGGCAGACTCATCAAGATAAAAAGGAGGAAGAATCAAATGAACAAAATTAGAAATGAAAACAAAAAAATCACAACAGACACCACAGACACACAAAGGATCATAAGAGACTACTGTCAGGAACTATATGCCGATAAAACAAACAAGTTGGAAGAAATGGACGAATTCTTAGGAAAGTATAACTTTCTATAAATGAACCAGGAAGAAATAGAAAATCTTAACAGACCCATCACAAGCACTGAAATCGAGACTGTAATAAAAAATATTCCAACAACCAAAGCCCACAACAAGATGGATTCACAGCTGAATTTGATCAAAAACTTAGAGAAAAGTTAACACCTATTCTATTCAAACTCTTCCAGAATATTGCAGAGGAAGGTAAACTGCCAAACTCATTCTATGAGGCCACCATCATCCTAATACCAAAATCATACAAAGATGCCACAAAAAAGAGAAAACTACAGGCCAAAATCACTGATGAACATAGATGCAAAAATCCTTAACAAATTCTAGCAAACAGAATCCAGCAACATATTAAAAAGATCATACATCATGACTGGGTGGGCTTTATCCTAGGGATGCAAGGATTCTAAAATATTTGCAAATCAATCAATGTGATAAACCACATTAACAAATTGAAAGATTAAAACCATATGATTATCTAATAGATGCAGAGAAAGCCTTTGACAAAATTCAACACCCATTAATGATATTAAAATAAAACCCTCCAGAAAGCAGGCATAGAAGGAACATACCTCAACATAATAAAGCCATATATGATAAACCCACAGGAAGCATTATCCTTAATGTTGAAAAGTTGGAAGCATTTCCCCTAAAGTCAAGAATGAGACAAAGGTGCCCACTCTCACAACTACTATTCAACATAGCTTTGGTAGTTTTAGCCACAGCAATCAGAGAAGAAAAAGAAATGAAAGGAATCCAGATTGGAAAAGAAGATGTAAAACTCTCACTGTCTACAGATGATAAGATCCTCTACATAGAAAACCTTAAAGACAGAAAATTACTAGAGCTAATCAATGATTATAGTAATTATGCAGGATATAAAATTAACACACAGAAGTCCCTTGCATTCCTATACACTAACAATAGGAATCAGAAAGAGAAATTAAGGAAACAGTTCCATTAACTATTGCAATGAAAAGGATAAAATATTTAGGAATAAATCTACCTAAAGAAACAAAAGACCAATATGCAGAAAACTATGAAAAACTGATCAAAGAAATCAAAGACGACAGAAACAAATGGAGAAATATACCATGTTCATGGATCATAAGAATCAATATAGTGAAAATGAGTATACTACCCAAAGCAATCTATAGATTCAATGCAACCCCTATCAAGCGACCAATGGTAGTTTTCAGAGAACTAGGACAAATGATTTCACAATTTATATGGAAATGCAAAAACCCTCAAAAAGCCTAAGCAATCTTGAGCAAGAAGGATGGAATTGGAGGAATCACCTGCCTGACCTCAGACTATAGTGCAAAGCTATAGTCATGAAGACAGTATGATGCTGGCACAAAGAAAGAAATATAGATCAGTGGAACACAATAGTAAGCCCAGAGATAAATCCATGCACCTATGGACACCTTATGTTTGACAAACGAGGCAAGAATATACAATGGGGAAGAGACAATTTCTTTAACAAGTGGTGCTATGAAAACAGGTCAACTGCGTGTTAAAGAATGAAACTAGAATAGTTTCTAACATCATACCCCAAAATAAGCTAAAAATGAATTAAAGATCTAAATGCAAGACCAGAAACTATAAAACTCTTAGAGGAAAAAATAGCAAAACCCTCTCTGTCATATATCACAGCAGGATCCTCTATGACCCACCCCCAGAACAATGGAAATAAAAGCAAAAATAAATGAATGTAACCTAATTAAACTTAAAAGCTTTTGCACAATGAAGGAAACTCTAAGCAAGGTGAAAAGACAGCCTTCAGCATTGAAGAAAATAAAAGCAAATAAAGAAATTGAGAAATAATTAATCTCAAAAATATACAAGCAGCTCATGCAGCTCAATACCAGAAAAATAAAGACCCAATAAAAAAATGGGCTGCATTTATATGGAACTTAGAAAGATGGTAACAAGAACCCTGTATGCGAGACAGCAAAAGAACCGCAGATGTATAGAACAGTCTTTTGGACTCTATGGGAGAGGGCAAGGGTGGGATGATTGGAGGAACGGCATTGAAACATGTTAATTATCATATGTGAAATCAATTGCCAGCCCACGTTTGATGCTTAGGGCTGGTGCACCGGGACGACCCAGAGAGAGGGAATCAAGAGGGAGGTGGGAGGGGGGGTCTGGAAGGGGAACATATGTATACCCACGGCAGATTCATGTCAATGTATGGCAAAACCAACATGATAATGTAAAAAAAAATTATATATATATATATATATATAAACTATTTTGAATATACACCCAGAAATAACTACACCATAAATCTCATCCAGTGATCATGGTTTTTGTGGTATTAATATTCAGTTCATATTTAAATAAAAGCAGTTATTTTTCATTTAAAAAAATGGGCCAAAGAACTAAACATATATTTCACTGCAAAAGACATACAGATGACTAACAAACACATGAGAAGATGCTCATCACTCATTATCAGAGAAATGCCAATCAAAACCACAATCAGGTACCATCTCACACCAGTCAGAATGGCTGCTATCTAAAAGTCTACAGACAATAAATGCTGGAGAGGGTGCGGAGGAAAGGGAACCCTCTTACACTGTTGGTAATGCAGACTTGTACAGCCACTATGGAGAACAGTGCAAAGATTCCTTAAAAAACTGGAAATAGAACTTCCATATGACTTAGCAATCCCACTGCTGGGCATACACACCAAGGAAACCAGAATTGAAAGAGACATGTGTACCCCAATGTTTATCACAGCACTGTTTACAATAGCTAGGATATGGAAGCAACCTAGATGCCCATCGGTAGATGAATGGTTAAGAAAGCTGTGGTACATATACTCATCTATAAAAAAGAATGTACTTGAATCAGTTTGAATGAGATGGATGAAACTGGAGCCTATTATAGAGAGTGAAGTAAGTCAGAAAGAAACCACCAGTACAGTATATTAATGCATATATATGGAATTTAGAAAATGGTAACATTGACCCTATGTGCAAGACAGCAAAAGAGACACAGGTAAAGAACAGACTTTTGGACTCTGTGGGAGAAGACGAGGGTGGGATGATTTGAGGGACTAGCACTGAAACATGTATATTACCATATGTGAAATAGATCACCAGTCCAGGTTCGATGCACGAGACAGGGTGCTCGGGGCTGGTGCACTGCGATGACACTGAGGGATGGGATGGGGAAGCAGGTAGGAGGGGGGTTCAGGATGGGAACTCATGTACACCCATGGCTGATTCATGTCATGTATGGTAGAAACCACTACAAAATTGTAAAGTAGTTAGCTTCCAATTAAAATAAATTAAAAAAATTTAAAAAAACACCTCACCAATTGTTGGTATTTTCAGAACTCCTGGCAGTATTCGGTACTTATTTAAAAAGATTGTGACAGACTGTGTTTGTTTTGTCCTGATTATATTACCTACATGTTCTGTGTCCTGGGACAGTCCCATCTGTGGTTTCTTCATGAGAGCAAGAAGTCTGTGTTTCTAGAGTTGTTTGAAAGGATTACCAGTCATGAGTACAAAGAATTTACACATTTGTGGTCAGTGACGTCTGTTTTCCACCAAGCGTTTAAGTCTGAAAAGCTTGTCGACATACCTACATTTCCTCAAGACACTTCTAGAGATATATATGTGTCAATAATGATCATTCCTCTGTTATGAAATTAATCAGAGAGTTATCTTCTCTTCAGAGGCAAATGCAAGACGAGCAAGAAAAGCAGTACTTCCTTTAGTTTGCTCGTGGGGCCAAGACTGCTTTCTCCAGGCTGGTCATGATGCCCTTCCTCTTGCTCCCCTATCAGACTGTATTTCTTTTTTTTTGACATTTTAATTTTTTTATTGAAGGATAATTGCTTTTTTTAAAATTTTCTTTACTTTATTGTCTTGGTTTTGCCATATATTTCATTTTCCTATAATGATACAGAGGAGAGTTATACTCATACTTTTATAGACAGGCCTCATCATCATACAGACTAACAAGAATTTTACTCTATCCACTCTCTTAAAAGACAAGGCACTTAGCATGAGTATGAAATAGGAGAGGCATTTACTTAGAAGTATTTATCAAAATGTATCCTTTTGTTTCTGAGAGCATACTTTTCTGTGTAAAATAATAACCTCCTAGGAGGGAGGCACATATTAAAGGCAAGGGAAAATCCTATATTAGGTCGTGATGAGTGTTGTGAAGAAAGAGATTGATGGTGATAAAGGAGGCCAGCGAGGGCCAGGGAAATGTACTGTGATAAGGAGGCCTTGAGCAGAGGCTTCAAAAAGCGTGCCCGGTGTGATTGAGCAGCAGATAGGCCCAGGGTGACTGGAGCTCAGTGGCTTGAAGGGGCGGGGAATGGAAAAAGATGAGACAGAGAAGCCATGGGGACAGATCATGAAGAGCTTTGTAAAACTTTATTTTTTTTTTTTTTATAAATTTTTTATTTTTTTAATTATTGTTTTAGCCATACATTGTTATGATATCACCATGGGTTTACATATGCTTCCCCTCCGGGTCCCCCCTCCCTCCTCCCTCCCCCCCGGGAAATCTCGCTGCACCAGTCCCGAGCATCAATCCTGGGCTGGCGATTGATTAGACACATGACAATTAAACATCAGAATCTGACTCTCAGTCAACTAGGGATTGGTCATGGGACCTATGGGACAGAATTCACTTTGCAACTGGATTCTTGCAGCTGCAGTGTGGAGAGTGGTCTCTACGGGGTGAAGGGCAGAAACAGAGGCCTCTGGCAGGCTGCTGTACTGGTCCAAGTGAGCCATGAGGCAGTGTACCCATATTTTTGCCTGGATTGATCTCAGTTCTTTAGAATGCCATGGATAACATGCTCTGTTGAGGTTTCCCTGGAGGCTTCATCACAAGTCACAATCATTAAATCTTTAGGCATTTGTGATGGATTTACCTTTCAGACTCTCACTTCTCCTTGAGGTAGGGGGCGGGGAAAAGGCAAAGGTGGAAGCTAAAACTCTACCCCCTAATCAGGTGTTGGTTTTCCAGATAACCAACCTCCACTCACTGAGAAGGGAGAGAGTCCTGAGAAGGCTTGGAGGCTTGGCACCCCCAACTCCCCATTTCCCCGACGCTTCTCCTCCATTGGGCTGCTACTGACTTTTAATGTTTTATAATACCTGGGGACAGGAAGTAGGTGGCTTTCCCAAGTTCTCTGAGTATTTCTAATAAGTTATTGAACATGGGAGGTGGGCCATGGAACCTGTGAATTTACAGCCAGCCAGTCACACATGTGAGTGACAATAGAAACTATGATCAACACTTGAAAGTGTGGGCCGTCCTCGGCGATGGAGCCGTCATCTTGTGATGTCTGGGCCACCTCTGTGGGTTGAGTGTCAGAAGTAAACTGACTCCTGGATGCCCAGCGGGTGTGGGGAACTGGTTGCTCCTGGTGGAGATCCATACATTTGGTGTCAGGGACAAAACCCAGACTCGCTCTTTTCTACCATTTGTGTCTGGGGTGAGGCTCAGGGACGGGATGATATTCTGTTGAACAGAGCACTCAGAACCCCTTCCTCGTTCCCTGCAGTTTCAGAATTCCTGGAGAAAAAGTTACTTGATTAAATGGGTTGTGACTTGTCCTGATCCTGACACTCAAACA
>SRVM01024914.1:0-14309 GCA_007570785.1 Antilocapra americana
CACACTGTGTGACAACACAACCACTGGATCTGACATCAAACCCACTACATCTGACATCACGTCCAGTATATGACATCACACCCATTATATCTGGCATCACATCCACTGTATCTGTGTCAACACACCAACTATATGTATGATATCACACCCATTGTATGTGTGACATCCCATGCATTATATATGACAACACATCCACTCTTTATAACAACCCACTTCTCCACCTTTGGCATCACAACCACTGTATTCATGATATCACATCCAATATACATGAAGTCACGTCAACTGTATATGACACCACATCTTCTATACATGTGACATCACTTCCACTGGATTCATGTCATCACATCCATTCTATTGGTGACCTCACAACCACTCTATGTATAAAATCACACTGGGTGTATACATGGCATCACATTCAGTATACCTGACATCACATTCACTCTATTTGACATCACAGTATTTATGACTTCACACCCACTATAACTGATCACATCCACTCTGTGTCATCTCACCCAATGTGTAGATGGTATCACACACACTGTATGTATGACGTTACATCCAATATATGTATGGAATCATATGGAGTACATATAATATCACACTCACTCTTTATGACATCACATACCCTGTATTCATGACATCATACCCACTATATATGACATCACATCTAGTGTATGTGACATCACATCCAGTATACATGTGCCATCACAGCCACTGTATCTATGACATACATTCACTCTATTCACAATATCATATCCAGGGTATATGACATCACATCCACTAGATCTTCCATCACATGCCCTGTATCTGTGTCATCACATCCACTGTGTAGATGACATACATCATTGGGGTATGTATGATATCACACCCCAATATCTATGTCATCATATAAATTATAAATGACATCACATCCACACTTTATGACATCACACCTCCGTATTTAAGACATAACAACCACTGTATTCCTTAGATCACATTAACTGTATCTGTCTAATCACACACACTGTATATATGACTTCATACTCACGATGTTTATGACATCACATTCACTATATATGATATGACATTCACTCTTTACGACATCACACCACATGTGGTATCACATCCAATGTATCTGTGTCATCACACAAATTTTATTGATGAATTCACACCCACTATAGATATGACATCACATTGTGCCTATATATGACATCACAAGCACTATCCATGACTTCACACTCTTTATGATATCAAAATATAATACTTATGACATAACACTGACTATGTCTGACATCACATCTACTACACAGGTGTCAGTACATCCACTGTATGGATGAAATCACAACCAATGTATGCATGACTCACATCCAATATATGTACGACATCATAAGCACTATATGTAACTCTGAGTTCTTCAACCTTCATTTGAAATGAGACCCTATGATATCCTGCAAGCAACACCAGAGCAATCCCACTCACCTGCAGGCAACTCAAAAGGAGACTTGACTCCCTTGGACAAGAAGAAAGGCTCACTGAGATGCTCGACACGACTCGAGTGGAACTCGAAGCTTCCCACCAAAACACGAGAAAAAGCACAATATAACCCCCTCAACTCGAGATGAGGCCTTATTTCCCTGCAGTTACTTGAACAGAACACCAGGTTTCTCCTCAGATACTCGGATAAAGTCTAAAATCCCTGTTGCACACATCTAGGAAAAGCACAAATGCTCTGCCTCAATAAGAAGGAGGTCTGACAACTCAAGATCAAAGTTACAGACTTCACAACGAGATGAGGGCTGACTCTCTTGGAGATACTCAATAGGAACTCTGATATGTAGCCCTGTCAAAACAAGAAAGGAAACCTGAGATTCATACCTCAACTAAAGGTGAGGCCCTATTCCGCAGTAGTGACTTGATAAGAGTCCTGAGATGGCCCTTGCACATCGAAACGATGACCTAACTTCCATGAGGCAACATTAGAGGTTACCTGAGGACCACGTGGACCACGAATCCAACAGTCCCCAGGGCAACTCGAGAAACTTCCCGCCGCAACACGAGAAACATCTCAAGATAGCTCTATGAATGCGAGATGAAAATTGATTCTCCTACAATGACTTGAGGACCTTCCTCGGATCCTCATCGAACCTTCCAAGTTGCCTTGACTTCACTGAGGTTTCAAGAGAGTGACCCTGAATTTAAAGTGGAAGATTGAGAGGAACACTTTACTCCCTGCCACAACTCAAGAAATGAAGAGATTCCCCTCTCAATGTGAGGTGAGGCTTATTTCTGATGCTGCGCCCCCATAATACTCCCAGGTTACCTCTCATATCTCAAGAAGAAGCTTGGTTCCCTTTATGCACCTCAAGAGGATCTCCAAGATATGCATCATCATTCAAGAGGAACCGCTAGCTCCTAGCCACAAATGGAAAGGCCCCATGTTCTCCCACTCATTGCAAGATGAGGTTGATTAGTCCCTACGTCGTCTCAACAGGACACACGACGTTCCAATCACAATTCTAAAGGAGGATTTTCTCACCAATTGAAACTTGAGAGGAACTCAGATCTTCCTGCCGCAAATCGAAAGGAAAGCGAGTTGCACCTCAAATTCAAATAAAGCCTGATTCTACACCACCTCTGGGAACTTACCTCAGGACACGAAGGGAGGCCTAACTCCCTTGCTGTACCTTGAGAACATGGAGTCCCATGCCTCAACACGAGATGAGGCCTTTCTCCCAGTTCCAACTCGATAGGGACTCCAAAATCTGTGTTGCAAATGGAGACGGAGCCCTGAGTTCCATTCCCTTAATTTGAAATGAGACCCTATGATATGCCAGAAACGACTCCAGAGCAATCCCACGCTCCAGCAGGCTATGCAAAAGGAGACTTGACTTCCCTGCGGAAGAAGAGAGGCTCACTGGGGTCCACGCCAAGACTAAAGTGGAACCCGAATCTTCCCACCAAAACTCGAGATAAAGCACAATATAACCCTCACAACTCGAGATGAGGCCTAATTACCCTGCGGTGACTTGAACAGAATCCCAGGTTTCTCCTCAGCTACATGTATGGAGGTCTGAATCCCTTGTTTCACATATCTAAGAAAAGCCAAAATGTGCCGACTCAAGGAAAAGGAGTTCTGACAACTGGAGAGCAATGAGGAGTTACATACCTCACAATGAGATGAGGGCTGACACTCTTGGAGAAACTTAATAGGGACTCTGATAGCCCTGTTGAAACTATAGAGGAAACCTGAGGTTCAAACCTCAAGTAAAGATGAGGGCTTATTCTGCTGTAGTGAATCGGGAAGAGCCCAGAGATGGCCCTTGCACCTCGAAAGAAGAGTCTGACCTCACTGAGACAACATGAGAGCCTCCCAGATGACCACAGAGCAACCCAAGAGGTATCCAAAAGTGCCTGCTGCAACCCAAGAAGCTGCTCACCACAACCTGGGAAACATCCCAAGATTTCCCTCTGAATACAAGATGAGGCATGATTGCCCAGCAGTGACTTGAGAACCTTCTCAGCTCCTTCTCAAATCTCCCAAGTTGCCTTGACATTCCTGAGGCTTCATGAGAGAGTCCCTGATTTTAAAAAGGCAGATCAAGAGGAACACTATACTTTCCGCCACAACTCAGGAAACAAAGGGATTTTCCTCTCAACGTGAGGTGAGGCTTTTTTTCTCATGCACCGCCTCCAGAACACACCCAAGTTACCTCTCGAATCCTAAGAGGAAGGTAGGCTCCCTTTATGCACCTCAAAAGGATCTCCAAGATATGCACCATCATTCAAGAGGAACCTAGTGCTCCCTGTCCTAACTCAAAAGGGCCCATGTTCTACACCTCATCGCAAGATGAGGGATGATTAGCCTCTGCGTCTTCTCTAAGGAACACACGACGTTCCTCTTGCACCTCAAGAGGCGGGCTTTCTCACCAACTGAAGCTCTAGATAAGCCAGAATGTTCTACCACAAGTCAGAAGACAGCGCATTTACCCTCAACTTCAGATAAAGCCTGATTCTGCAGCACCTCTGGGAATTCTCCTCTGAACACGAAGGGAGGCCTAACTCCCTTGTTGTACCTCGAAAAAAAGCTCCAATTACTTGTCTCAACTAGACAGAAGTCCTGACCCCTCCCACTTTTACAACATGAGAGGAACATGGAGTCCCATGCCTCAACACGAGCTGAGGCCTTCCTCCCAGTTACATCTTGATAGGGACCCTGACATTCATGTCACTAATGGAGATGGAACCCTGAGTTTCCCCACCATAATTTGAAATGAGACCCTATGATATCCCAGAAGTGAGTCCAGAGCAATCCCATGCTCCTGCTTGCAATGCGAAAGGAGACACACCTTCCCTGGGGGAGACTAGATGCTCACTCTAGTCCCCAGCACGACTCTAGTAGATCCCTAACCTTTCAACCCAAACTCAAGAAAAATCACAATATAACCTCCTCAACTCGAGATGAGGCCTTATTTTCCTGCAGTGACTTGAAGACCACCCCAGGTTTCTCCTTAGCTACATGGATGGAGGTCTGGCTCCCCTGTTGCACACATCTAGGAAATGCACAAATGCCACACCTCAATTCAAAGGAGTTCTGACAACTCGAGAGCAAAAGGGAGTTACATACCTCACAATAAGATGAGGGGTGACATTCTTGGAGAAACTCAATAGGAACTTGATAGCCCTGTCAAAAGTCAAGAGGAACCCTGAGGTTCACACCTCAAATAATGTGAGGGCCTATTCCTTGGTAGTGACTCGAGAATATCACAGAGATGGCCCTCGCACATTGAGGAGAGGGCCTGACTTCCCTGACACAACATTAGAGGCTCCCAGAGGACCACGTCACAACATGAGAGGGATACAAAAGTGTCCACTGCAACTCAAGAAACTGCCTGCCGTAACTTGATAAACATTCCAAGATTTCCCTCTGAATGTGAGATGAGGCCTGATTCCTCTCCAGTGACTCGAGAACTTTCCTCGGCTCCTCCTCGAACCTCCCAATTTATTTTAATTTCCCTGAGGCTTCAGTATAGTGACCCTGAGTTTAAACTGGCAGATCGAGAGGAACACTATACTTCCCGCAACAAATCGGGAAACAAAGAGATCTCCTCTCAATGTGAGGTGAGGCCATTTTTCTCATGCAGTGCCTCCAAAACACTCCCAAGTTCCCTCGCGAATCTCAAGAGGCATCTTGGCTCCCTTTATGCACCTCAAGATGATCTGTAAGATACATGTCATCATTCAAGAGGAATCTCATGCTTCCTGCCACAACTCAAAAGGCCCCATGTTCTCCACCTCATCGCAGGATGAGAGATGATTAGCCCCTGTGTCATCTCGAGAGTACACAAGACATTCCGCTCGCACTTCAAGAGGACACCTTTATTACCAACTGAAACTGGAAAGGAACCCAGAGCTTCTTGTCACAAGTTGAAAGGACACTGAGTTTCCCCTCAACTACAGATAAAAGCTGACGCTCCACCACCTCTGGGTATTTGTCTCGGAACATGAAGGGAGCCCTAACTCCCTTGCTGTAACTCGAGAAAAAGCTCCAATTACCTGCCTCAGCGAGACAGGAGTCCTGAGTCCTCCCCCTTTTATAGAACGAGAGGAACATGGAGTCCCAGGCTTCAACACGAGCTCAGGCCTTCCTCCCAGTTTCATCTCAATAGGTAACCTGACATCTGTGTTGTCAATAGAGAGGAACCCTGAGATCTCACGACTTAATTTGAAATGAGTCCCTATGATATTCCAGAAGTGACAGCAGAGCAAACCCACACTCCTGCAGGCAACTCAAAAGGAGACTTGACTTCACTGGGCAGAACAAGAGGCTCACTGTTGAACCCGCCATGACTCGAGTGGAACCCAAAGCTTCCCACCAAAACTCGATAAAAAGCACAGTATAACCCCCTCAACTCGAGATGAGGCCTTCTTTCCCTGTGGTGACTTGAACAGAACTGCAGGTTTCTCCTCAGCTACATGGATGGAGGTCTGACTGTCCGGTTGCACACATCTAGGAAAAGCCCAAATGCCCTGCCTCAATTCAAAGAGTTCTGACAACTCGAGAGCAAGGAGGAATTACATACCTCACAATGAGATGAGGGCTGACTCTCTTGGAGAAACTCAATAGGAGCTCTGATATCCCTGTCAAAACTATAGACAAAACCTGAGGTTCACTCCTCAACTTACAATGATGGCCTATTCTGTAGTGACTGGAGAAGAGCCATGAGATGGCCCTTGCACATCGAAATGAGGGCTTGACTTCCCTGAAGCAACACTAGAGGCTCACAGAGGACCATGCCACAAAATGAGAGGTATCCAAAAGTGCCGGCTGCAACTCAAGAAACTGCACATCACAACTCGAGAAACATCACAAGATTTCCATCTGAATGAGAGATGAGGCCTGATTCCCCTGCAGTGACTCGAGAACCTTTCTCGGCTCCTCCTCGAACCTCCCAATTTGCCTTGACTTCCCTGAGGCTTCACAAGAGGGTCCCTGAGTTAAAAATGGCAGATCAAGAGGAACACTATACTTCACACCACAACTCTAGAAATGAAGAGAATCTTTCCTCAATGTGAGATGAGTCATTTTTCCAATGCAGTGCCTCCAGAGCAGTCCCTAGTTCCCACTCTAATCACAGAAGAAGCTTGGATTCTTTTATGAACCTTAAAAGAATCACAAATACATGCATCATCATTCAAGAGGATTCTCGTGTTCCCTGCCACAACTCGAAAGAGCCCCATGTTCCTCACCTCGTCCCAAGATGAGGGCCAATTCGCCCCTGTGTCATCTCGAGAGGACATGTGACATTAATCTCTCACCACAATAGGAGGCCTTTATCACCTATGGAAATTTAAGATGAAGCTAGAATTTCGTGCCAAAAGTTGAAAGGACACCGAGTTGCCCCTCAAATACAAATGAGGCCTGATTTTCCTGCATTTCTGGATCAGTGCCTCAGAATAATGTGGGAGGCCTAAAATCCTTGTTGTACCTCAATAAAAAGCCCCAATTATGTGCCTCAACTAGACAGACGTTCTGACACCCCCCCCCCCTTTTACTACACAAAAGGAATGTCCTTTTCCATGCCTCAACAAGATCTGAGGACTTACTTTCAGTTTAAAATTGATATGGACCCCCAAGATCCTTGTCGCAAATGGAGATGAAACCCTGAGGTCCCCCACCTTACTTTGAAATGACACACTATGATATCTCGGAAGCAATGCTAGTGCAATACAGTGCTCTTGCAGGCAACTCAAAATGAGATTTGACTTACCTGAGCCAGAAGAGAGACTCACTGAGGTCCCCTTCATGACTCGAGTGCAATGCCAAGCTGCCACCAAACCTTGAGAAAAACAACAAGATAACTCCCTCAACTCAAGAAGAGGCCTTATTTTCCTGTGGTGACTTAAACAGAACCCCAGGTTTATTCTCAGCTTCACAGATGGACATCTTACTCCCCTGTTGCACACATCTAGGAAAAGCCCAAAAGCCCAGCCTTAACTAAAAGGAGTCCTGACAACTATAGAGGAAAAAGGAGTTACATACCTCAAAACGAGATGAGCACGTACTCTCTTGGAGAAACTCAATAGGAACTCTGATAGCCCTGTCAAAAATGAAGAAGTACCCTTAGTTACATGCCTTAACTCCAGATGAGGCCCTATTGCACCATAGTGACTCAAGTAGAGTACCAAGATGGCCCTTGCACATCAAAAGCACGGCCTGACATTCCTGAGGCAACATTAGAGGCTCCCAGAGGACCATGTCACAACTCGAGAGGAATCTAAAACTGCTGGCCTCAACTTGAGAAACTGCCCTCGACTCTAGAAACATACCATGATTTCACTGTTGAATGCGAGATGAGGCCTGATTTCCTTGCTGTGCTTCGAGAGCATTCCTCGGCTGCTCCTCATAACTAGAAAGTTCCCTTGACTTCCCTTAGGTTTCACGAGAGGTTCCCTGAAGTCAAAGTGGCAGATCGAGAGGAATATTACACTTCCCCCATCGACTCAAGAAACGAAGAGATTCCCTCATTAATGCAAATGAGGCACTTTAACGAGGCAGCACCACCAGAACTGTCACAAGTTCCATCTCAAATCCAGAAGGAAGTTTGACTCCCATTATACACCTCAAGCGAACTTTCAAGATAGGTGTCATCATTCAAGATTAGCCTTGTATTCCCTGCCACATATCAAAAGAACTCCATGTACCCAACCTCATTGTGAGATGAGGGCCGATTAGCCCCATTCTTCCTCTCGAGGTCACACCCGACATTCATTCCTGACCTCAAAAGGACGCCTTTCTCACTTATTGAAACTAGAGAGAAACACAGAATTCCCTGCCTCCAGAAAGGACACTGAGTGGCCTCTCAACACCAGTTAAGGCCTGTTTCTCCTGAACTCATGGGTATTCGACTCACAACATGAAGGAAGGCCTACCTCCCTTGTTGTAACTCGAGAAAAAGCCCCAATTACCTGCATCAACTGGACAGGAGTCCTTACTCCCTCTCCTTTAACAACACAAGAGGAATGCAGAGTCCCATGCCTCAACATGAGCCGAGACATTTCTTCCAGTTTCAACTGGTTAGGAACCCGAGGTCCCCGTTGCAAATAGAGATGGAACCCTCAGTTACCCCACCTTAATTTGAAATGATACCATATAATATCCTGGAAGTGTCTCCAGAGCAATCCCGTTCTCCTACAGGCAACTCCAAAGAGACTAGACTTCCCTGGGCATCATGAGAGGCTCAATGAGGTCCCTGTCACGGCTCGACTGGAATCCCAAGACTTCCACCAAAACTCGAGAAAAACCACAATATATTCCCCTCAACTCAAGATGAGGCCTTATTTCCCTGCAGTGACTTGAACAGAACCCCAGGTTTATCCTCAACTACATGGATAGAGGTCTGATTCCCTTACTGCACACATCCAGGAAATGCCCAAATGACCCTCCAAACTAAAACTAGTTCTGATAACTGGAGAGGAAAGGGAGTTACATTCCTCAAAACGAGATGAGGTATGACTCTCTTGTAGAAATTTAATAAGAACTCTTATAGCCCTGTCGAAAATGGAGAAGAATCCTGAGTTTCATGCCTCAACACCAGATTAGCCCCTATCCCACCTTAGTGACTTGAGTAGAGTGCTAAAATGGCTTTTGCACATTGAAACCAGGGCTTGACTTCCCTGAGAAAACATTAGAGCTCCAAGAAGTCCATGTCACTACTCGAGAGGAATCCTGAACTGCCACTTCAACTTGAGAAACTGCCCACCGCAATTATAGGAACATCCCAAGATTTCCCTCTGAATGCGAGATGAGGCCTGATCCTCTTCACTGACTCGAGTATCTTCCTCGGCTCCTCCTCAATCCTTGAAAGATGCCTTGACATCCCTGTGGCTTCAGGAGTGGTCCCCTGAGGTCAAAGTGTCAGATGGAAAGGAACATTATACTTCCTGCCGCATCTTAAGTAATGAAGAGATTTCCCCTTCAATGCGAGGTGAGGTCCTTTTCCTGTGCAGCAATTCCAGTACAGTCCCATATTCCTTCTCAATTCTCAAGAGAAAGCTTGACTACCTTTATGCAACTCAAGAGAATCCACACAATATTCATTGTCATTCAACAGGAAATTTGTGTTCACCGCTATAACTCGAAAGAAGTGTCCCCCACCTCTTGGCGAGATGATGGCCGATTAGCCCTTGTTGCGCCTCAAGAAGACTCCCAAAGTTCGTCTTGCACCTCAAGAGGAGGTCTTTCTCATCTAATAAACTCGAGGAAAACCTAGAAGTTCCTGCCGGAAGTTGAAATGACACCAATTGTCACTCAACTCGAGATAGGTCATGATTCTCATGCTTCTCTGGGTAATTGCCTCACCACATGAATTGAGGCCTAACTCCCTTGTTTTACCTTTAGATAAAAACCCATGTTACCTGCCTTTACTGGACAGGAGTCCTGACCCACCCTTTTTACAACAAGAGAGAAAAGCGGAGTTCCATGCCTCAACATGAACCGATGCCTCTCTCCAGGTTTAACATCAATTGGGACCCTGAGATCTATGTTGCAAATGGAGATGGGACCCTGAGTTTTCCAGCCTTCAAAGGAAATGAGTTCCTATGATGATCTCGCAGCGACTCCAGAGCAATCATGTGTTCCTGCAGGACACTCAAAAAGAGACTTGACTTCCCTGGTATCACTGAGGTCCCCATCATGTCTTGAGTGGAACCTTAGCTTCCCACAACAACAAGAGAGAAATCACAAGATGTCCCCCTTCACTCGACATAAGGCCTAATTTTCCTGGGGAGACTAGAACGGAACCTCAGGTATACCCACCTGGTACACGAATAAAGGGCTGATTCCCCTGTTGCACACATCTAGGAAAAGCCCAAATGTCCCACCTGAACAAAAAGGAGTCAGTCCTGACAATTTGAGAGGTAAGAGGGGTTACATGCCTCAAAACGAGATGGGGGCTGACTCTCTTATGAGAATTTAATACAAACTCTGATATCCCTGTCGAAACTGCAGAGGAACCCTGATTTTCACACCTCAACTCCAGTGAGGCTCTATTCCACTGCAGTGCCTCCAGAAGCATCCCAAGATGGTCCTCCCACATTGAAAGGAGCGTCTGACGTCCCTGAGGCAACATTAGAGGCTCCCAGAGCACCATGTCCCAACTCGAGGGGAATCCAAAACTGCCCGCCACAACTCGAGGAACATCCCAAAATTTCTGCCTGAATGTGAGATGAGGCCTGATTCCCCTGCAGTCACTTGAGCAACTTCTTTGGCTCCTCTTTGAAACTCGAATATTGCCTTGATTTCCCTGAGGCTTCAAGAGATTTCCCTGAGGTCAAAGTGGTAGATAGAGTAGAACACTAAACTTCTTGCCAAAACTCAAGAAATGAAGAGATCCCCCACTCAGTGCAAAGTGAGGCCCTTATCTATGCAGCATCTCCAGAGCAGTCCCACATTCCTTTTTGAATCTCAAAAGGAAGCTGACAGCCCCTATATGCAACTCAGTAGAATCCCCAAGATATGTGTTGCCATTCAAGAGGAACCTCATGTTATCCGTCACAACTTGAAAGAGCCCCATGTTCCCCGCCTCATCGCAAGATAAGGGCCTATTAGTCTCTGCATCATCTCAAGAGGACACCCGATGTTCCTCTCACATCTCAAGAAGAGGCCTTTCTCACCTATTTTAACTCAAGAGTTACCCAGAGATTTTCACTGCAAATTGAAAGGACACCGAGTATCCCCTCAACTCGAGATAAGTCCTGCTTCTCCTGCACCTCTGGGTATTTGCCTCACAACACAAAGGGAGTCCTAATTCCCTGTTTTACCTCTATAAACAGCCCCGATTTCCTGCCTCAACTGGACAGGGGTCCTGCCCCCCACACACACATGTTGTAAAAGGAAGAGAAAAACGATGTTCCATGCCTCAACACGAGCCAAGACATGACTCCTAGGATAAACTTGATAGGAACCCTAAGATCCATGTCACTAATCTAGATGGAACCCCAATTTCCTTGGCCTTAAATCGAAATTAGTTCCTATGATGTCCTATTAGTGGCTCCAGAGCAATCTCACACTCCTGCAGGCAACTATAAAACAGACTTGACTTCCCTGGGCAAGATGAGAGGCTCACTGAGGTCCCTGTCATGATTCGAGTGGATACCCAAGCTTCCCAGCACAACTCGAGAAAACTCACAATATAACCCCCTCCACTTGTTATGAGGCCTTATTCCCCTGTGCCGACTAGGCTCACAGAGGCTGATTGATCATCTTTCCCAAGGTCACAAAGGATTATGGAGACGTGAAGCCAGAACTCAGCCGTAGATGTGCCTGGCTCCCGAGTCCACCCTCTCACTTCACCCTGTCCTTCTGCTCCTGCATGGTAGACTCTGGTCTGCCAGCTAAAGGTGGACGATGGAGCACATTCATTCAGCTGTTTGTTCCCAACTAAAAAGATACTCAAAAGATAGAATATTGTTGAAATACAAAGGACAACGATGAAGGGAGCATCAATAAAAGAGGGAAGAGAGGTTGACGTTTTGGAAATGAGAAGCAGAAGAAGGAGGTGGCAGAGCTGAGAAGGCAGGACCATGAGAACTCAGAGGGCATCTGTTCTGGCAGAAGGTAGGAGTAAAGATGGGGCCGAACGCAGGGTTGGAAGTGGGATCCCCAACCCACTTGCCTGCTCCACGCATCCCCAAGTATTCCCCAGCCTCTGACACACACACAGGAAACTGGGCTTTTATTCTGATCAGAGGTTGGATAGGGGAAATAGGCACAGTGGAGGGGATGCAGCTCTGCAATTTACTTTATTTACTTAATAGTTCTTTTTTTAATGTGGACCATGTTTAAAGTCTTCACTGAATTTGTTACAATAGTGCTTCTGTTTTATGATTTGGCTTTTTGGCCATGAGGCGTGTGGGATTTTAGCTCCCCGACCAGGGGACCTGCACCCTCTGCCTGAGATGGTGTAGTCTTCGCCACTGGAATGCCAGGGAAGACCCAAGGCTCTGTATTTTAAAAAGGTTAAGTGAGAGATTTAATCCTCCCACTTTGTGCCACCCCATTCAAAGAATTCTCTCTGCCCAATGGATACACTTCAGGCAGGACACTGAAACATTCTTCTCTAGCAAAACACAAGGACCCCAGGACAGTGATCTCTACTACTGACATATAAGTACTGTTAGGACTCCGCACTTCCACTGCAGAAGTCATGGGTTTAATCCCTGGTTGGGGAACTAAGATCCTGCAAGCTGCATCACACAGTGAAGAAAGTAAAAAAGTAAAAGAAAAGAAATATAAGACTGAAAAGCAAAAAGATTACCAGATATTTGAAGAAAGCATCCTATATAGGAGACAGAAGTTTAAAAAAGAAAGAAAAAGGAGTGGAGAGCTCAGAGAAAACACAGGTGGATAGAGAAAAATTGATTAATATACTCAGACACGTAGGGTTTGGATTACATCCATGAAACAGAAAAGAAAGATGCTAAAAAAATCTTAATCATAAGGAAGAAGCATTTGAACATGAAACTTATGGCAGCAGGAAAAATATGGAGAGAGAAGTTGGAAGATAAGCTTAAGGGACAGTTCCAAGAAAGCAAACAAAAATCACAGAGAGACCACAGAAGAAAAGTAGAAGATAAATCCAGAGACTCCAACAGGTAAATAATAGCTCCAGAAAGAAACATTAGAGGAATCATAACAAAAAGAATCCCTGGAGAAGGGAATGGATACCCGCTCCAGTATTCTAGCCTAGAGAATTCCATGATTAGAAAACTTCCCAGAGATCAATGACGCCAATTCACAGATTGAAAGACCCACCTTGGAAAGCTACATGCCCCCTCAATGTTCATAGCATCGTTATTTACAACTGCCAAGATATGGAAACAACCATATCAATAGATGAATGGATAAATGAAACTTGATATACATATATATCTATAGGAATACTACTCAGTCATAAACAAGAATGTGGTTTTTCCATTTGCAGCAAAATGGATGGACTTGAAGGGCATTATGCTGAGTGAAACAAGTTGGACAGAGAATGACAAATATTGTATGATTTCACTTACATGTGGAGTCTAAAAAATAAAGCAAACTAGTGAATATAACAACAACAACAACAAAAGCAGACTAACAGATACACAGAACAAACTAGTGGTTACCAGTGGAGAGAGGAAAGGAGAATAAGAAGTAGAAATTATTAGTTATAAAATAAGCTACAGGGGGCTTCCAGTGAAAAAGAGTCCGCCTGCCAGTGCAGGAGACACAGATTCCATCCTTGATCTGCGAAGACCCCACATGCCTTGGAGCAACTAATCCAGTGCACAAAAACTGCTGAGCCCATTCCTTAAAGTCCATGCCCTCGAGTCTGTGCCCAGCAACAAGAGAAGCCACCACAATGACAAGTCTTTACACTGCAATTAAAATATAGCCCCCACTCCCCACAACTAGAGGAGAGCCCACATGGCAATTAAGACCCAGCATAGCCAAAAATAAAATAAGCTACATGGATATGTTGTACAGCATATAGCATTTCATAATAACTATAAATGGAGTATAGAGTATAGCTATTAAATTGTGAATCACTATATTATACACTGTAACTTATATAATATTAAAAGTCAATCATATATCAATTTTAAAAAGTCGCACTGAATTATCAGCAAAAAGAATGGAAAAAGATCCATTATCATGTTAGAATACCAAGGATAAGGAAATTACTCTAAAAGCTTCCAGAAAGGAAAAAGTCATTAATATGCAAGTGATTAAAAATGAGGACAAATGGAACCAGCTTTCTCAGCCTGAACACAGTTGGATAAAATCTTCAAATCTGTGG